>JAAWXA010000006.1:28826589-28846388 GCA_038090715.1 Florisuga fusca
TGGGGGGGGGGGGTCTTGGTGGCTCTTCCCTGTCCTGTGACATGACCTACTGGTCTTTGCACCAAGTGCCTTGACAACCCCCTGATCATTTCCTCATGGGGCTGGCATGCACCTACATTTGTGCAATATCCTACAATCTGATGGGGAAAAGTGTGGCCTTCAAAGTCTTCCAGGAATAATTTAAAAAAGCAAGACCTAAGCTGTAACGAATGCTTTCAAAGTTTTTAAGGTGTCAGCTGTATTGCCTTCTGCAACATGATTTGTTTGTGTTTCCTCTTTGTTTGTTGGTACCTGAGTATTGCCCTAGCCATGCTCAAACAGATAAAAAGCAATAACAGCATTTAAAAGGCTACACATCACCCTTTTATTTCAGTGAGTGTACACAATAAACTGCAAGTCATTTGGTGTTTCCTTCAAACTTATTTAATGTGGGTTTAGCTCTGCAAAATTACACTTTCTTATTCAAAGTCCTTTAGAGTCAATGGATTCATTTCTACTGCTTTTGATACTTGAGAGGAGATTACTTCTCCCCCGTAAAGGATAATGACACTGTTCTATTATAATTCATTAGAATACTGAGAAATTATTTAATGAAAAAGTCAATTTAAAATAATCAGATTTTTTTCTATAAATTTATGTCAGATTCCAAGCAACATTAGATCACTACACTTTACACTTCTGCTATTGGCTGTATTTTAAAAGCAGCTTGCAAGGCATAAGGATCATGCATTAGCTAAAAACATAAGAGAAGTTAGACAACAAGAACGCAGACATAATTAGAAGTATGAAGTAAAAACTTAAAATGCTAACAGAAAAAAAAAAAAAAAGTTAGCTTCCAGGAGAAGAACTGAGAGATTTTTATTATGTGGATTTACCACAAGCATTTCCACATCTGGCCTCTTAAAGGACTGTGAGTTCCCTGGTCATTATTATGAACATTAACACAAAAAAAAAAGTGTTAAATCTGCATGTGTTAGCTTCGGAGAAATGGGATAAGTGAAAGCTAGACTGGCAGAAAAGAGAGGTCTTCCACTTCTTTCAGTGAATCGATGTTTTAGATAAAGTGAGATATTCAGTACATTGTCCCTGAAACTCTCCACAAACAAGTAACATTGGCATCAGCTGTAATTCTTCTGAATTACTGGATGAAAAGCCAGTGTCAGCAAGGGAAGAGAAATTGGTTGGGTGAGCCTGCAGTGTCATTTAGTCACTATTAAGAATTCAGTGCCGTGGCTTGCTGCCTGGCAGACTCCTCCTCTGTTCGTGGCACAAGTGGTGTCACTTCAGCAACATAGCTTCTTGAACAAAAAACAAAACAAAACAAAACAAAACAAACAAAAAACACCCCAATGTTTCCAGTGAAAACTTACTTTTTAACTTTTTTAATCTATCTGACAACACTCTGGAGACACACTTCTTATGAAGCGAGCTGTGGGAAAGTTTGGGCTGAGGTAGGGACAAATCTTTAACAAAGTTTTCCATGACTGACACAAAAGCCTCATGATACTAATACAGTTCCTAGAGAACTCTGTTCATGCCAGGTAATATGTGGAGGATTGCTTCAAGACATGAAAAGCAATGTAACTCACAACATCAGCATGTTCAGGGTGGACGCCTCTTTTTACATGAAATCTTTCTTAATATGTCCCTCAGGGAAAAAAACAAAACAAAACAAAAAACCACAAAATAACCACATTCTTTACACAGCCATTTATTATTATTTCAAAGTAAAAAAAATCTTATCTGTCTAACCAAAATTCCTCTCATTTGAAATTTTTTTGTGTGATTCCAAAAAGGGGTGTGTTTTTCTTACTAGTACTAAAAGTATATGAGAGGCAAACCCAGAATATACAAACCCATTAATAATCAGTCTTTTTTCCAAAAAGAACAATTTAAGTAACCAATTTTCAATCAGAGTCCTTATTGCTTTGGGAGTATCTTTGCAGAATTCTTTGTTACTCATTTTATTTCATTATTTGTTCCACATATATTTCCATGAAGATTTCTTAATATGATGAAAATCCTATTTCTTGATCTACAATCAAATCTTTCTATGGCCAGTTTCTAGCTCTTCATATCTGAAAATATTACATCTTTTTCCAAGCAGACTTTAATACAAGGAGGGTTACTAAACTGACCCAATTAAAGGGAGCAGATCTGCAAGCTGAGATGATTGTTACTGCCTTCTATGAGAAGTGGGATCAGGAATGATGGATTGCAGTCCATGGCACTGATAATCCATCTAAGAAAAAGCAGAATCCCATCCTGCATTAACTTGAATTGGCCTACCTAGAGGTTTTGTGATGCAAATTGAAGGCACTGGGCAAAGTAACAACATGCAGCATATATTACATTCTTCTGACTAGTAGTGACTGGAAGGGTCTCAGCTGTGATGTTCCATCCTCATTAATAAGCCCTGTGGTGTACATCCCTGTCTGATATGAAGCTGCCATGCCTTGTCACCAATTACAGGCTCTGCAAAGACCCATCTCATTAGAGTACTTATATTGCTTGTTCCTGAAGGTGATACTTGGTGTGGCACATCCTCATCTTGCCAATAGGAAAATCACCCTTGAAGTGATGTCAGTCACAAGGCACAAAGGAGAAGCAAAAAAGATTTTATGAACTGTTGCCTGGAATATTAATCATACTGCTGCAGATGGTGAAAATCCAGACAAAAAAAACCCCAAAACCTACCAAAAAACCAAAACAAAACATGGGAGGAGAGGTTTCTAAGCAGTCTAACCAACTGTGAGAGCCTCTGCACATCTGGGGCTGGGCAAAGGTCCTGGTGGTTGGGCACCAGTCAGAACATAGTTGTTTACTTTGGTGTGGCTTGATGATAAGAAAAATGCCCCAAATGCCACCATGTGTTTCTTCTTCATCATCCAAAACTTGCAAAAAAAGTGTAGCCTCTCTCCTGCAGATGTGACACTTGTGAGTGCCTGTTTGTGCCACTAATTGCGAAACTGGTGTCAGGCAGAAGCATCCAGGAACATACTTAAAAGACAACAATGACTTGAGATGATCCATAGGATGTGATCTGCTTCCTTATTACATTAATACATGTCATGTAATAATTTGATGTTTTGAATGACACAAATAAACCAGAAATTTAACATGTTCAGTGCAAATGCAGACACTGAATTTATTCTTCTATAAAACACTATGGTTTATACCATTTATACATTTTTAACATTTTACTGTTTTTTTCTCAGTTTACCAACAGGTTTAATCTGATAGTCCTGAGATGCTGTTGTGGCTTCTACAGGTTGCATAGTATAGTCCATATACTCCAAAAGCCTCTTCCACAAATTTTAAAAGTTCATGGAAAGTATTGTTAAAACCCCCTCCATTTTCTTTACTTAAAATTTGGTAAAAACACAAGGCTGGTTCACATTTAAGGAGTTTTCTTTTGAAGTTTGTGTGGTAAAATGCTTAAGGTTTTAAGAAAAAAAAAATCCATGTTTATTTTTGGCTACAGTCTCTCCTAATGGAAGCTGAGTTTAGAGCTCAAGTGAGGTAGATTTTTTCTCTCTGTTTCATTCTTCTACCACTTTGAAAGAAGGAACATTTCCTTTTAAGCAAATAATACCTCCAAATGTTATTTAAATAGCAAGACACAAGAAAAAGAAGGAGCTATCAATGTCAGTTCGAACAAAAACCAAACATGTCCTAAAGTCCTTGATTATTTTTTTGATTCAGTACCTGTACACACATTTATAGGAAATGCAAGACAAAACAATAAAGTGCCTCCCTAAAGAAAAGAATAAAAATAATACCATTAAGCCACAGAAAACTAAAACATCTAATAGCAACATAAATCTGTCTGTCTAGCTGGCAGTTTCCAAACCATAGTGTTGTGAAACAGGAAATACAAGTTCATCCTCTGTAAGAAATTGCAGAGTGCATTATCTCAAAAATCTTGTATCAGAGGTGCCTTTCATCATGATGTCTAAGCAGTTTTGAATCTAAAGGCTGTTATCTCTCAAATCCAAATTTTCTGTATCAAAAATGTTTGCAAACAAGTCAAAACTTTACCTTCAATTTACAGAATAAGATAGAAAGGGTAGCGTTATTTCACAATATAATACTGTGCAACAATAAAGAATAAGCAATCATTGCCTGTAGTTAACAAAGTGGAAATTGCTGCACAGAAAATTTCCTCAAGCTTCCCAGATGCTCAAGCATAAGGTCTGATATTTTGACAAAAGTTACTTCAACTCCAGGTTGCCAGCAACCCTTTACAATTGTTACTCTGCAAAACAGGTCTTTACATTACCGACAGACGGTCGGAGGTCAGCGTCATACAGGTACCACTATGGCATTTTATTGCAGTTCCCAAGAAATAAGCAAGAGTGCTAAGTTCCCAAGAAATAAGCAAGCGTACTAAGCTCTGTTTTGTTGCTTTTTTTTTTTTTTTTTTTTATTCTTAACAGTGATAAGAAGAGAGCAGCAGCAAATTAGAAAATGAAACCTGGGGGTGTTGATCAAAGAGAAGCTCCAAATGAGCTGGCAGTGTGCTCGTGCAGCTCAGAAGTCCAGCCCTAGCTTAGGATGCATCAGGAGGAGCATAGCCAGCAGATCAAGAGAGATTCTACCCCTCTACCCTACACCTCAAATACTGTGTCAAGGTCTGGTGTCCTCACCTTAGGAAGGATATAGATCTTTTGGAATGAGTCCAGAGGGCAACAAATATAATCCAGAGGGTGTAGCACCTCTGCTGAGGACAGTCTGAGGGAGCTGGGATTGTTCAGGCTGGAGAAGAGAAGACTCCATGGGGAAACCTTAGAGCTGTCTTCCTATACCTGAGAGGAACCCAAAGAAAGGATGGAGAGGGACTTTTCACAACATTGCCTAGTGATAGGGCAAGGGAAAATTATTTTAAACTGAAGGAGAATAGGTTAAGACTGGATATTAGGAAGAAGTTCTTCACTACAAAAGAGATGAGACTGGAACAAATTGCCCAGAGAAGTGGAGGCCCTCTCTCTGGAGGTGTTTAAGACCAGGCTGGATGACACTTTGAGCAACCTTATCTAGATGGGGAGGCATTCCTGCCCAGGGCAGGGAGGTTGGAATAGATGATCTCTAGAGCCCTTTCCAACTTAAGCCATTCTATGATTTTATACTTCTACGAGATGTGAAGAGATTGGAGTGGAAACAATCATGAGACTCAACGAAGGGTTGGGAATACTGATAGCTATGTACTGCATCATAAAATATATACCAAAGGGTACTGAATAAGACCTTTATCCCACAGCTCTATTTTATCCTGGGTACTAAAATATCCAGAAGTCACTTTAAACTTCAGACTAAGTACATCACCATAACACTCAGTAATCTTCTACAGAAGAGATATTTTATTTTTTAAAACGTGCATGTAGAAGCTACCTACATGAAAATGTGGTAGTTCACCTAATCAGTATGTCAAAGACCACAAACAGAAATTAAGTGTTAGAGAATGTATTAAACACTAGGAAGCTGATAAGTTAAATCATTCTTTCCATGTGCCTTTTCTAGAACCAGAAAATCAACTGTGGGGTTGTTTTGTATTGCAAGTGAGAACCACCCAGCAAAGGTGGGCTGGTTGCAATAATAGTTACAATCAAAAGAGCTTCAAAGCTGGGTGAGCACTGGAATTGCCATTTTTGAATACTTATGGGATTTCAGATGCTTTAGAGTCTAAAAGTATGGTACTTCCAGCACAAACATAAGCAGTGTTGTGAATAGGAGTTAAATATCATCTACATCATTCTTCTCTGTGGTCATGGTTTCAGACACTAGCCTTTAGTGACACTTTTTCTCATTGGCAACCGTGATTACTCAGAGACCTTTCTTAAAAACAATTTTTAAAAAGTACTAAGGGTCAAGAAGGATTATTTTGTTTTACCTTTTTTTTTTTTTTGGTGAATATTTCATTATGACTTTGTTTCAGCCCACATTAAACATTTTATTAAAATGAAAGGTTAAAATCAGTTTAAAATGAAACATCAAAATGTTCTGTTGTGGGACTGTCAAACCAGAACAACTCATTGTCACAATTCTGCCTTTCAGTGTTCTTTTATCTTTGGTGTCATTGAAAGTGACACTTTTAAAAAAATGTTTCACCACAGTGAAACCAACATCCTTCACCAAGACAGTAATCAAGAAAATACTTACTAGAAAACATTATGACCAGTTGTGCTCTGACCCATGGGTGCAGGGAGCTGCTCAAGAAGTTTCAGTGACCACAGATTGACAGATGGCTCTCTTAAGGACTTCACAGTGTAATACAGCAGAACAAAGACTGCATTAAATTGTTCAAAAGTCTGTATTTTGTTTTGCTTTGTTTTCAACTAAAAAAACCCCACAAAAAAACAACAACAAATTAATTAAATCTGCCACTATCCTTCCCATTCATCTAAACTACTTCCACTACAACTAAGGATTTGGTCTAAACCAAATAGGAGCAAACATTTCTTGTTAACACGATTAACACCAAAAGAAAACAAAACCAATTTCTTAACTCTGTCATTATTCATTTGTTCATTTGTTAGGCTATTGGAACATCTAATATGGCTAATTTTTAGCAAATAATGGGTGCTCTTGCCCAAAAGAACAGATTAGTTAACTTAGGAGAGAGCATAATGCTTCTAAGCTGCCTTCAGAGAAACATAAGTGTCATTGAACTAGGTTCTTTTGTGTTTTTTTGTTTTAAATAGTCTCCTAATTTAAAAGTTATTGAATATTAACAAACCAGAAGCTTTCTCAAGTGCAAAAGAATGTGCATAGAAGGAGAAACAAAGAAACCTCCAAAGCCTTCTGAACTGACTTGATCCAACATCTCATTCACCTTGCTTGGGGAGCAGTTTGCAAATATTTGGTGGCCTTGGTTGTTAGAAGTTGAAATATAGAATCATAGAAACATTAAGGCTGGAAAAGACTTTTAAGATTATCAAGTCCAACCATCAACCTGACATCACCATGCCAACACAACCATTTCCTCAAGTGCTCCAGTCTACAGAGGTGGTGACTCTACCACTTCACTGGGCAACTTATTCCAATGCCTGGCCAATCCTTCAGTAAAGAAATTGTTCTTGATACCCAATCTGAACCTCCCTTGACACAATACGAGTCCATTTCTCTTGTCCTATTACCAGTTATGTGTAAGACATAACACCTCATTACATCCTCCTTTCAGATAGCTGTAGAGAGAAATAAGGTTTCCCTTCAGCTTCTTCTTCTGTAGACTAAAGAATCCATATTCCCTCACCATCTCCACTGTCCTTCTCTGGACACACTCCAGACCCTCAGTGTCTTTCATGTACTGAGGGGCCCAAAACTGAACAAAGGGGCAACCCTACTAGTGACAAGTACTGAACAACAGCTACCTCCCTAGTCCTGCTGGCCACACCACTTCTGATGCAGGCCAGGATGCCTTTGGAATTCATGGGCACCTGGGCACACTGATGCTTCATGGTGAGCCAACTGTCAGCCAACACTTCCAGGTCCTTCTCTGACAAGCATCTTCCAGATGCTCTTCCCCCATGCCTGTAGCATTCCATGGGTTGTTGTGGCCCAGGTGCAGGACCTGGCACTTGGCCTGATCAAACTTCATACAACTGACCTTGTCCTACTAATCCAGCTTGTCCAGGTCCTGCTGTAGGGCCTTTCTAACCTCAGGAAGAGCAACATTCCCACTCAACCTGGTCTCTGCAAAATTACTGAGGGTGCACTCAATCCCCTCATCCAGATCATCAACAAAGACATTTTACAAGACTGGTCCTAAAATTGAGCCCTGGGGAACACCACTTGTGACTGACTGCCAACTGATTTAAATCCATTCACAATCACTCTCCATCCAACCACTTTTTAACCCAGTGAAGAGTTCACATGTGCCACAAGTTTCTCTAGGAGGATGTTGTGGAAGATGATGTCAAAGACTTTACTGAAGTCCAGGAAGACAACATCAACAACTTTTTCCACACCTACCATGTGTGTCACTTGGTCATAAAAGGACTGGTCAGCAACATAGAAGGTTGGTCATCAAGACTTGCCTTTCCTGAACTCATGTTTGTTGGCCTTGGTCCCCTTGGTGTCCTGCACCAGCCACGTGAGTGCACTCCATAATCTTTCCCAGTACCAAGGTCAGGCTGACAGGCCTGCAGTTCTCAGGATCCTCCTGGATTTTCTTGTATATGGTCATCACATTGGCAAGCCTCCAGTCAGAGAATCACAGAATGACAGAACTGGTTAGAAAAGACCTTCAGGATCATTGAGTCCAACCCAGCACTGACAAGTCCTTAACTAAACACTACACTTAAGTACAATGTCTATATGCCTCTTAGAGGCCCCAGGGATGGCGGCTCCTTCTCCGGTGTCTGATAACCCTTTCAGTGAAGAAATTCTTCCTAACATCCAATCTAAATCTCCCCTGGCACGGCCTGAGGCCACTGCCTTTTGTCCAATCACTTGTAACTTCACTGAAATGATTCCCACGTCTTTACAACCTCCTTAAAGGAAGTTGTAGGGAGTGATAAGGTCTCCCTTCAGCCTCCTTTTCTCCAGGCTAAACAACCCCAGCTCCTTCAGCTACTCCTCATAACACTTGAGCTCCAGAACCTTCGTCAGCTTCGTTGCCCTTCTTTGGACAAGCTTTAGTAGCAAAATGTCCTTTCTGTAGTGAGAGGCCCAGAACTGGACACAGTACTCAAGCTGTGTCCTTACCAGGGCTGAGTACAGGGGTAAGATCTCCTCCGGGACCTGTTGGCCACACTGTTCCTCATCCAGGCTAGGATGCCATTGGCCATCTGATCACACTTGTGGCTCATGTTCATCTGGATGACAAGGATGTCCAGGTCCTTCTCTTCTGGGAAGCTCTCCAGCCACTCCTCACAAAGTCTGAAGAGATGCTGGGTTTTTTTGTGGCCAAAGTGCAGGACCTGACATTTTGCTTTATTGAACCTCATGGAACTGATCCATCCTGTCTAGATCTCTCTGTAAACGCCCCCTACCATCAGGCAGATCATCACTTCCACCCAGCTTAGTGTTGCCTGCAAGTTTACTAAGGGTTCACTCTATCCCCTTTTCCAGAGATGTGAAATGGGAGCGACCCCAGTACTGATCCCTGGGGAACACCACCTGTGACTGAGCACCAACAGCATTTAACTCCACTAACCCCAGCAATTTGGGCCCAGACATCCAACCAGTTTTTAACCCAGCAAAGTGCATGCCCATCCAAACCAAGAGGAGCCAATTTCTCTATGAGAATGCTGTGGGAAGAACTGTCAAAGAACCTTACTAAAGTCAAGACAGACAAAATCCACAACCCTTCCCTCATCAGTCAGATGGGATCTCCCTGGTTAACCAAGACTGACGATAAATGGTGGAGAGTGACTTGGCAAGCTCCTACAACAGCTCAATATTCTCAGGTGGATCCCACCCAGCCCCATAGATTTGACTCTCCAGGTGGTGCAGCAGGTCATTAAAGGTCTCCTTCCAGATTATGGGGGGTTTATTCTGCCCTCTGTCCCTGTCTTCCAGCTCAGGGGGCTGAATACCAACAGGTCCAACTATTAAAGACAAAGGCAAAGAAGTCATTAAGCACCTCAGCCTTTTCCTCAGTTGCAATGTTCCCCTCAAATAAAGGGTGGAAATTCTCTCTCCCCTCCCATTCACCAGTCTTCACAGAGACAGATTAAGTGGTCTTGCACTTCTGCAGCCCACCACCTCTGGGACACAGTCTATACTTGTTTATTGTTCTGTTTGTTTGTCTCAGAGATGGGCAGAAACATTCCTTACCATTCTGATCACTGGAACACATTGCTTTCCATCCACCATCAAGACAGGTGCTGGGGTAAAAAACATCATACCCATATTCATGGTATTGTCTGCCTTTTTTTCCTGCTCAGTCTTTTTCTGTGTCAAGAAAATGACTGTTTCATGACAGGAAGCGATTTCATGGAAGATCTGTGCCTACCTGTCATTTAAGCACATTTTTCACTCCATAGGATCAGTGTCACTGACTTCAGTAGGAGTTGTCCCACTTTTGTTTTTTGGGCAAAGCTCTAGGGCTCCAGTCAAGGCTCCTGAATGTAAAGCAGGGCATTGCATACACAACACAGGCAAGTGTCCTTTGTCATAAACTCTTCCTGCCAACAGCCATCATTTTATTATGCAATTTATGCTTTTCATTAGTTTACAAATAATACTCAGTAACCATCAGCACTGTGATCATAGGTATTTACTACTGCAGTGGAGCCCTTCCAATTGCTATGACTGCTCATCATCATCGTTTACTTGAACACATTCCCAGACAAACTTTAATTTGTATGTGTAGCTCCAGATACAGGTATTTCTGGTAGAACATCAGGTAGTCCTGAACAATTCTGCTTGCCAAATTTGGGAATACTCTGCTGAGAGGAAAAGGCATGACAGAAAAAATGAAACAGAAAGACTAACAGGGCACCCTGGTGTGCCCCTCTGTTTAACACCAGTATTTTCAGGGCACTCCAGAGAGGGATGAAGCATTGAGGGAAGGGAAATAATAATGGAAAGTTCTTACCACAAGCGTCTGTCACACAGAGGCTCTAAAAGACTGAAATACACCTTGGAGAGTGTAATAGTAATTTAGGTAGGTTGTTGTTAAGGCTCTTCCAGCACTTTCAATACTGTTAGGTTTGTAATTTCAATGAAACATCTCCTCTGGACTTGACTGGCTAACTACAGCACCTCAGATCTGGAAGCTTTCCTCCTCTGAATGCCTAATCAGAATGAGTGGAGCTGGGTTTATATCATAAATAAACATGGTTTTCATATTAAAACTATTTTATTGAGTGTTTTTCACACAGCTCTATCATTATATTTTTTTTTGCTCACAAATGGAGAGAGTCGGACATCCGACAACAAAAATTAATAACAAAAAAATTCTAGATAAAATCATGACCAAATAATTAAGATTAATTCCATTGCCTGACAGCATCAAAGGCAAAGCAAACTCAAGAGGTTAAGGAAATGTATTCTTACTATTGAGGTATTACCAAAAAAAGACATTTTTTTGGCCCAGGAGTTAGAAATTCTTTCAAGGCATATCACTGACATAATTAATGATGCAATATTTCCAGAGAAAGGTCTGAGGTACCCCAATTGCCCCTTAAAATTCCTCTGGGAGGGAAGAGATTTAGTTCAAAACAACCTTATGAATACTGGGGTGAAATCTATGACCTACTGAAATGGATGTAAGATTCCTGTTGCATACATGCAAGCTGTGGGGCTTTGTGGAGTATTTTCCAGATCCTTGATCTGGGTGTCCAGACAGGTTTTACCTGAAGCCACATTAGGATGACTCCACCTTTCCTTTCCACTGCCCACATATTATTATTTCCTGTGAAATCAAACAAAAACACATGGGCAGAAGTGGATGAGAGAGCTCTTTATCAAGTCCCCAGGACTGCATGACACAGAGCATCCACAATTTGTGCATAGAGATGTCAAGCCAACAGAACTTTGGGAAGTACTACAGTTTGGCCTTTTTCTGGGGAAGAATTCTGACAAATCTGTCTTTTCTGAACGCTTACTTGCAATGGTATTCGGGCCTACCAGCGTCCACCTGACTTCATATAGAAGACTTTATAAAGACCACTATCACACCTGAAAGCTTTCATCAAGTTGCCTTACTCTCCAGTGAGGTTCTTCTCCTAAAGTAGGCACTGTCTACTGAACTCTCTTCACCCATTTGTCAGCACCCTGTAGATTCATCCACAGTGCTGGCATTTAAATTGAGACTTGGAAATCTGAAAACAGCATCACAGGAAAATGCTACTTTGGAGAAACTCATGTAGCTTGTTGGACACAGTGTCAGGTTCATCGAGTTTGTCAAGTCCATCCCCTGCTGCCATATTGGCATTCCATTAGAGAACCAGGGTGCTGAACTAATGAGGAAGGGGTTTTAGAGCTAGTTGCTGTTAATTCAAAATGTCTTTCAGATCTTCACTGCTCTGATGGCCAGACACCATCTGCCTCCAAAATTAATCAGTGATCAGTACACCTATTTACACATTTTCCATATTTTTCTTTTGGCTTCAGTAGATCTACTCTGCCTCCTGACTTAACACTACCCATACCTATTGAGATTAATTATTCTCTCATCACAGGTAACCAACCAATGCCTTAGCCTCTCTCCTTGGTGATGTGCCCAGCTGTGTAATTTTAAGAGCTAAGAGATGCTGGAATCCTTTCAGCCCACCAAACCCTCAGTCTTGAAGACTGATAGTTTTTATGCACTTCTTAAGAACATGCCCAAAAGAGAGCTCTGAAGGTCTGGCTCTTGAATCCCAAAGGCATTCACCAAGTTTCCAGTGCTTCTGAGATCCCAGGCTCTTCAATGCCTTGCCAGGTCAACCTGTGGGGAACCACAGAGCCTAGTGAGCCTAAGGAGAATATTTCTTTTCAAAAGCAACAAATGGTTTATGCTGGTTTTCTACTTTTAAAGGGAACATTGTGGAATTTCAATTTGGAAAAAAAAAAATTAAAAAAAACCATAAAATCATGGATTTTTTTGACATTGAAACACATCATTCCCTCAAACATAAAAAAGATGCTTACAGACTTTTAGTTTAAGCTAAATGGTTTGCCAGACATAAAGAACTAAACTAAATGAGTTATTCTGACATGATTAATGGACTATATTTTCTTTGTAGAGAAACCACTAAATATACAACTTGCATAGCAGAGAAGTAGTATTTTTCTCTTATCATGTAGACAGGGGTCTTTCCAATCATGTAGAACTCCTTGAAGGCCTATTCAATTCCTCTTTATGTCTTGAAGAAAATAATATTTTTGATTGGCAATTTCTAAAAATAATGCTAGAAATAAAAGCTGTCTGGTATTTATTGGAAAACATATCTATACAAATTCTGAATCTGATTAATTGGGAAAAGAAATCCAGAAGATGTGTCATATCTAATGTTTCCATGAGAGCACATGGTTTTCCTGCCAAGAGGGAAGTCTCTGGAGGGCTACTTCTTCTGGAGGTCATTGGTGCTAAACCTTTATGAGACTGAGATGTAGCCTTGCACAAAGGGGAAGGAGGAGTGGTTCTGCCCTTGCCTCTGAGGAGGGAAACCAGTGAAAAGTATAGGAAATGAATCACCAGACTTGTCTCTTCCTGTCCCATTAGAGGAATGGAATAATTACTTTTTAATTCCACAAGGACCAGAGGTCTTAGAACCATGTGATTCAAAAGGCTGAATGAACTGAGTTATGTAAAAATAGGCTCCACGTTGAAAAGGAAACTATAATGTTTAATACTGAGCATGGAAAACCCAGCTTGGATCACACTCATGTCCTGGAGAAATCAGTCCAATACTTTTGTACTAAACGTTTCAAACCGTTCAGCCTGAAGCAACTAGACATCCAACTGCCTGGTGGGCATGCAGTGGCTCCAAAACCAGCAAACAGCCAGCCAGGAAAGGTTTGTCAAACCCTAAAGGAAGCATAAATGTTCTTTAAGCATTTAGACACATGAGCCTTTCAATAAACTTCCAGCTTGCACCTTCTCATCACCCCCCAGCCCCCATCAGGATTGACACCTTCGGCCTGGCTGAGTGTTGTCTTCTTTATGTTGCGCGTCAACAGCAATAGACATCCTGAAACATCTGCCAGCATAAGTGGCTCTTCAAGAGAGATAGGGGTTTTGTGAGACTGACCCCTGTTTGTTTGTCTGAATATTTCTTGTTAAAGAGGCAGTGGTGTAAAATGCAGCAGTGCACCAGATACATCCACCATCTGTACCTAGAGTCAGCCCTCAGTAACTTTGCACGTTGAAAAGTGGCACTAGAGATGTTACTTGTGGATAACTCAGCATCTTGGTGGGAATAGTCTTCTCAGACCTGCTGTAATTGGAAATGGCACAAAAACCTTTTCCATCAAGTGATGAACCTCAAACATATCATATGTATGCATGTCTACTGGACTGACATAATACAGAGAAGAAACTGACTTTCAGCTCTCCCTCGACAGCAGTGTCAGAAGAGGAGGAAGGAGCACAGAGACTACTTCTGTTGGGGTTCAAATTCTCAGCACAGTCCCAGCCTAGCATTGACACAGGCTATACCTCACTACCCTGTTAAAAACTCTGGAAAAAACTCTCAGATGCCCAGGAGGTCTGGATTAGCTAAGAAATCCTGAACTATATTTTTTTTCCAAGGAAAGAAATGCAAATATGATACTCTTCCCACCTGCCCTTCTCTCTCCATAGGCTGATCTGAAAGGAAACTCGGATGTTCTTATCATCAGGGCATTCTGTTCATCCCAGGTGGGATCTTCATTTTTCAGCCTAAGTGAGGTGTGATGTCCTGCAAAAGCACTTTCTCTCCAGTGTCTTTCTAATGACACAGGAAAAAGCAAAACTATGATTTGTTCCTACCTGTACTCAACCTTGCTTGAGCACAGGCATATTGCAAACACACACTTCTCAGTCCAAACAGGGTGCAATAAAGACAATGAATGGTGACTGGATGGAAAACAAGCATGTGAACCAGAATCCATATTTCACAAGAAAGCAGTGAGGCTGATTCTGGTGTCTTGACATTTGAAAATGCCTCCCCCCTCCACTATTTCAAACTACTGTTAGTAGGTTTGTACCAACTGTCATTGCTTCCCGAGATATCTCTACTGCTACATAATTTAATCATTCCAGCTGATGTGTCACACAGTTAAATGTATTATTAGTTAAAAGTGGATAGCAGTTTACTTTGAAATAAAAGATTTAGGTTTAGGATTTTTAATCACTAAGCACATAAAAAAAGTTAAATTTTTTATTCCATTTTAAATAGTCATATTTCCTTTTCTGCTGCCTTAAGTCTGTTCAGAAAGATGTCCAAGTATCCACCAGCTCACCAGTAATACCTGCAAACATACAACTGAAAACTGTGAAATTTACATCCTTGGACAAAGGAAAACAGAAAATTATATAACACTACCACTCTTTTAAAGTCTTACTTGAAGCTTAGACTTAGACTTCAAATATAAAGTACAGAGTGGAAAGCACTTATCTTTTCAAGACTGCCCAAGACCTTTCAATTAAATAATCAGCAGTTGTGCAAAGACTTAGGAATAGGCTAAGGCAAATATTTGTGATATAAAGGGTTTTCATACTTGCTCTGTGAAACTGCTCTGTGAGGTTCCTTAAGAAAGTGACTCTAGGGTTTACATTTAAAAGTGGTGCATAGTGATTTATACTAATGGCTGACGTGTGGCTAAATCACTATTCATCACTCTGAAAATGCACCCTTACAACCTTCCTTGGTTGATTTCCTCCAAGGCTGTGCCTGCTTTAATCCAGCTTTTTTCCAGTAGTGTAGTAGACTAAAACTATTCTGAGCTACAGTGGGAATCCTATTGTGCACATCAATTTATACACTGAGGCTAACACTTAAATCTTAAAAAAAAAAAAAAAAATCTCTGCAGAAATTTCTGCTAGGAAATTCGTCTTCAAAACCAAAATTTATTCCTAAAAACAAACAAATAAAAAAGGACAAAAAACCAACCCCCACCCAAAAAAATCAGTGAAGGGCCAAAAAATTATTTTTATTCAGGTTAAGTTCTGCCTGTACAGAATGAAGTAAAATTTTAATCCATTTTTGTTATGTTGATCCAGTGGAAGAGTTAATTTGATCTTCCAATAGAGGGTCATATTTGGATACTCTTCCAGAAGGAAGCCAAGGGAAATGTTCTTTCCAGACTAAGAGGTGCTATATAATGAAGTGGTATGGTTATGGCATATACAGTGAGAGCACTACCTTGGGATGTGTGCAGCTCCATGAGGAATGCTCCTGCTGATGATAAAAGGTCCTTCACATTTCAGATTATAAACTGCAGGTGGGAACTTCAGATGTTTTTTTGCCCCCTTCCTCAAATGTCACAGCCTGGGGAAGCACATCCACACAGTGTCACACAAACAGGTCTCATCTGTGTACCTCTCTCCCTACACCTCCTTCAGATGTGGATTCCATCTTCCCTGATTTATGCTGCTTTGGACGTAGCTTGAAGCATACTAACAAAAGGTGGTTTTGTGTCAGGAAAGGCTTTGTACACAAGTATGTGTAAATAAGAATAAAATTTTAACTACACAATACTACTACTGCACAATATTTGTTACACAGAAAGCCCCTTTGCCATTGTCTATTGTAGCCCTGAAAGGTTTCTCCTTCACCTCCATTCTCACATCCTCTGCACGATTTCCTCAAGGTGGAAGTACTGAGGCTTATATTTCTATTTGACCTTAGCCTTCATGTCTGTGGTCTCTAATCACTCAAAAACCCATGGTTGCTAATTCAACCCTTTAATGATCTTGCAGTTTTCTCAACCAAGCAGTCCTGATACAAATTGCCACAGGTTTGGATCTGGCAAGTTGCCTGAAGTGGACACATGCTGGATTCACCCCATTACAAATCTCAAGGAGCTAAGTTCACCTTGCACCTGGAGCACCCTTCAGTGTTGAACTAGAAACGTGAAGCAGACTACCCCTTCCAGTTATTTTTGCAGTATTTGGTACCACATTAGTCTTTGTTAAGCTGTAATTACCCCAAGGGCTGGGTCTATGTCAGATGCTAAGAGCATTTCTACGGGCAGCTCAAAGAGCATAACAGCTCTGTAAAGCTTTCTCTTGCTTCTGGCAGAGAAGCTGCACTGCTGGAAATAACATGTCCACACAGTCACTGACAGTAAAGAGCACCAGGCACAAAAAGTGGAGAGGCAGCTGAAGAGCTGCAAAAGAAATTGCTTTGACAACAAAAAATAAAGTGGATGTGTGATGCTGCATCCACTGAAGTTCAGAAATAGCAGTATCGACAGATGTCTGATAAGGCAGAATCATTCCTCACTCTGAAAAGAAGTCTTGTATCCTGATCTGCATCTAAAATGTGATTTGTTTATGCAGCAATTGTGTGGTGTGATTTTTAACAATTACTGACCTCCATCAAAGTACCAAAATATTATTATGTTCTCTGCACACTGGACAGAGAAATCAGACAAATTCTGGTGGTGGGATGTAGTTATAGAACCCAGATATCGTCTTAAATTTGCAACCAATGACTATGACATACCAAACCCTAAGAAAAAAATCATCCATAACTGTCTCTTTCCCATAGTTTAGACACTTATCTTGGCCCTGAGAAAACTAGGTATGACTTTGTTCTTCAAACGATGCTGCGACAAAATAACTAAAGAAAATCTCTGAGGAAACAGAAACTAAATGATAGCATCCAGACTACATCTTGCTCCTGCAGATAGGTGTGTAACCCACCTGTAGGTGAAACTTGTGCTTTCACCAGTTACTCCATTCTCTGGTTACTATTCAAGAAAATCCTGATCTTCATCTTTTATAATGTTGCAACATATCCCTTGGGTGCTGAGGACTCAAGTTTAAAGGACAGAAATCTGCAGAGTGACAAAGTGCAGAAGGAAAAGTGCACTTAAGGGCAGGGCCTTGACACCAGGCTGGGCTGTAAGAGCTTCTCAGCTTTTCCAAGTGCTTGGTTACAAGATATATGGACTTCATGGGCAAGGCTGGGGAGAAAGTGCCCTTTCATTACCCCTCCAGAAAGGAGGCTATCTTTAACCTTACTCATTTTAGTGATCCAGTTTAGAGTGTGGAGACACAAATAGTTATGTTGGCAGAGCTAAGCATGCAGGCAGGAACAGTGAGCGTGGATATAGGTGTGTCTGTTCTGCTGCTGTCAGCAATATGGGCTACACCATAGCCCAGGTCTCCTGTTCCCTCGCCATCAAATCCATGGCTGTCTCCTTAGGCTCAGATATACAATAAAGACATTAGAATGACAGGAAACCATACTTCACTATGGTATATACAACGTAATTCAGAAAAAAATGGAAGTTTATTACATGAGATTTGCATGTGTTTTCCACTGTACATCAAGAGCTACTTTGTCACATGTGAGACAGAGAGCCATCATCCTACACATAGCAGGTCCCAGGAGCAGGAGTAGAGTAAAGACAGAAAAACAAGCAAAAAAGGTGAGAATATACAATTTCCCCAATGGTAACAACTGTATCAACATGCTATTGATACTTAAATGGTTTGGACTGATGTAGAAAAATAAAAAAAAAAATTAGTTTTTATACTGAAGAAACAAAAAGCAAGAACCAGAGCAGTTCGTGCTGCTACCCTTACCATGAAGCAAGTAATAAACTTCTTGCAACTCTGTCTCTTGTATGGCTGGAACTGTGAAACAGAGGCTAATGACTCAGCAGTGCTTCAGAGGAATGTGTGTGACCACCTGCAAATGAGCAACCTGCTGCTCACCAAGAGGATGCTTGAAACCTGCTCCCAAGCACACCAAAAGTCTCTGACTCAGCCAGGTGCTGAGCAATGGGAGTCTGTGGTGCTCAGCAGGAGCTAACCCTGAAGGGGACCCCATTGGCCTGGAACGTGGAGATAAATGTTGATGGAATAAGGCATGGTTCATCAGACTTTTGTCTTCGCTCTTCATTGTGGGATGGTTGGTTTTGTTATAAAAGTAATTAGCATACATGTGGAAGTACTTTGTGGAAGCGGCTTAATCCTAAACAAATGTGAAAATAAGCCTGTATTGTTTCTAAGGAATGATTTACATTAATTATCTTCTACTTTAAAAAGCTTTAAAAAGCTCACAGACTTTTTTTTTTTTTTTTTTTTTTTTTGAATTTCTTGCATTTCCAGCAAGGATGTGTTCTCTAAAGGCAAAAAGGTTTGGTTTTAATTCAAAAATGTTACTGCCCAACTGTCAAAACTCAGGCATCTCGGTTCACAACTAGTTACCTAAATTACTAGCTTCATTCTCAAAAAATGATGACCTTCTGAGAACCAGACTTATTTTTAGGAACCTATATATGGATTTAGGGGCCTAAACTTAGCCACACTGTGTTAAAACATTATTTTTTTTGCTTTGTTAACTATAATGCTGCTCATTTGACTGCATAAAACACTTCAAGATAGTATGTGATCTCAGGAAAAGACTAATTGACTCAAATTTAACAGCAACAATGCAGCAAATTGAGCCATCAAGCATCAGTAATGAAAGTGTATGGATTTTCAGGGTGTATGCCTGTGTTTCACTTCTGCTCCATACATGGCCCTTTGCCAGACCCTAGTCCTGTATTCTGCTTGCACAGTCTAAAATCCACCAAAGCTCTCCTCTAGTCCATGCACCAAAAAAAAAAAAAAAAAAAAAAAAAAAAAAAAATTTATGTCAAATAGTTTCTTATTTTAACGTATCCTATAGCAGCACAACTTGATCATGCACCCAAATCAGTATTATTTCACAGAATCACGGGATCATTCTGTTTGAAAAGAGCTTTAAGATCATCAAGTCCGACCATTTCATGGCATAACTTCCCACAGAAGGCTCACTGCATAAACCCTCCAGATTGTACCCTTTAGAGCTACTTCTTCACTGGCAATGGCAGAGTATTATGAATTTGTAGACCTGAACCACTTCCATCTTTGCTGCAAAGAAGAGGTAGGAGTGTCCAGCAGAATTCCTCCTGCTTGTTTCCCCTTCTGCACCCAGCTGTGAGGGATGGACAAAAAACAGGGAGAATCATCTGTGGATCCAAGCATTATCTCCCCCTTCTAGTTGCAAAGGACAGAGAGACAAGACTCCTTTCATTTAGGTAGCCCTGACTACAGTATATATCTGGATTCTTTTTATTTTATTTTATTTTATTTTATTTTATTTTATTTATTTTATTTTATTTTATTTTATTTTATTTTATTTTATTTTATTTTATTTTATTTTATTTTATTTTATTTTATTTTA
>JAAWXA010000006.1:28846404-28933920 GCA_038090715.1 Florisuga fusca
ATTTTATTTTATTTTATTTTATTTTATTTTATTTTATTTTATTTTATTTTATTTATTTTTTATTTAAAAAAGAAAATAAAGGCTACTTTTGTTTCACAACTCCTGCCTGTCTCTTTCTGAGTTGGAGGTCATAGGTTAAGGAAGAAGTTGTACACCAGAAGCCTTGCCACGCAAGAGGAGAAGTGAAAGAATCTAGCAGTGAAGATGCTGGTAAGGAAGATGGTCTCAGCCTCAAGAATCTATGGTGGTGCAACACACACCTGGATGTCCAGGGGCTGTCACATCTCTATGCTTCTCTTCCAGCCATCTATGCCTCCAGGTCCAGGCAGGAGCACCAACTGCTGGTTCCTCCAGGGGCTGGGAGCCAGAGCATTTGCTGTTCCTAATGTCCTAAAATAGATTTATACGTGTCCTTTCCTTCTGTACTTAACAGACTACAAGATTGAGCAGTGGCAAAGGGTCAGCCTGAGATCTGATGAATAAATCAAGCTTTCAAATCTCCAAAGAACAAACCAAGTGTAAAGCAAGTACTATTTGCCTTTCTCCAGATCCTGAAGGATGCTTTGCCACAGCACAAAAAAAATGCAGGTTTTTTGCAAGGCGTGATCTTATTGACAGTCTAATGGTTTTCTTTTTGATACACATTTTACAGAAGGACACAAACAGGCTCAGCTGAACTCAGGGTCTGTGATTTCCATATGCTGGACAAGGTACATTCCTCACAGAGATGCTGTTACTTCTGCTAGACAAACACACACATGGAATAAGGATGAGCAATAATTCCCTCTTGGAAAAGGCATATTCTGTAAAAACCTCTCTTCCCATCCCCTGGTCTACTTTTACTAAAATGTGAAATGCAGTTCTCCCTTTAACTTTATTGTCTCAAATCCTCTATTTAAAAACATAACATAACAAATACTCTATAGTTTTCATGAAAGGAAGCTTTACACTTTTCCCACTCGTATTTTACCAGTCCTGTGTGCAGAACTAACATTTTTAGCCATTTCTAACAAAACCCCATTTGTTAATGGATTTTCTTTGTTTCATTTAAAGCACAACTTTGTGTGTTTGAACACTTTGAGCACTGAACATAAAAATAGCTGGCAATCCCAGAAGTGAACATTTTATTTGTAATACAGGTGATTTTATCATGCACCACAACATTTTTTTTTCCTCATCATTTATTAATATTTTATATAGCTCATCAAAAATGAAGGCTGAGGTCAATAATTGCTGACACATAAAAGAACAAGGAAAAGGACAAGCAAGGACATTATACAGAGGCCTGTATACTAGCAAAAAACCCCTCAAAGTTTCTTTGCACATCTTGAAAAACAGCAATCACTGAAAAGGGATAAGTGAAGGGGAAAAAAACAATTTTTAAATATTTTTTTTTAATAATCATCATTCTTTGAAGCCTCATGTATATTCACATGCCCTCTGGAAAGCATCTGGGTTTTTATTTGTATCCCTTTCCACTTATCAGATTTACTCTGTAGCCTCTACTTTGTTCTGGTGTTGGGGAGTCCCATTTTTGTGTCGGAGCAGATCACTGAGCACAAGAGCTATTTTCCACTTGGCTCACAGATCCCTGCTATGCCTTATTGACATGACTGTGTTTAATAATAGTTCCTGCTGATTCTGTTGTGGAAAAACTTACTCTTCATAAACTGTCTAGCATGTGGTGCCAGTGCATGTGTGTGTAATTTTTTTTTTTTTTTTTTAATGCAACTCGGGCCCTGGTTTATAAAAAATAAAAAAATGCTTGAGCATGTGCTAAAAGCTAAACACACTAGTTCCCACCTTTATTCAGTAAAGCTCTTAAGTATGTGCTGAGTTTGGCTGGCTTCAAACAGGCTTATGAACATGCTGAAGTGCTTGTTGATTCAGTGCCTTACAACCTGACCCTCTCAGGAGCAAACCCCTAGCTCAGATACTCTCTCAAGCCTACGTTCAAGTCCCTCCCCACCAGTAGGATTTATGCTTTACTCTACAGTAGATTCATGAATTTACAAGTTATCACATTTCCACTGGGTTAATATGTTGCATATTTCAGAAAATTGTACTAAGGATCAAAACTACATCTCCAGAGCAGTCAGCAATCCCCTTAATCTACATTGCTGTGCCACTTCATAATACAACAGAGGGCAAAGAAAAAAACCCCTCTATTAAATTAGTTCATAATTGTCATGCAAATAGTGCCAATGCTTATGTTTCAAATACCTTAGAGTTTTCCTCTACCATATAGACCCTCCCCTATATTTCCACCTTCAATGAATACAAAGGCATGAGAGCCACATGTAAGTATGCTGTATCATTTAACATGTATCTTTTAAAAAACTGTGATGCTGAAAACATGATCCCACTAACACCTTTTTCGAAGATTTCCTACTCTGTTTATTAAAAAAAAAATTAAATATGTAACATGATGGGATCTTGGGCAGGGGTGGGAGGTAAGAATTGGGTCAATTGGGTCATAAGAATGGTTAGGATAGTAGCCAAACTTAAACTGCAACAAATATTTTCCATGACATGATTCCTCTCTCTCCAGAGTAAAGAGTTGTTAACAAGCAACAAAAGCTGACTGCACTGCATTTCCTTAGTCTGTAAGCCCTTAGCATCATTTTGTGGTGTCAACCTATTAGAAAGAATTTTTTTTAACTGCTCTCATTAGAGCTGAAGCTGTTAGGGCATGCAGTGAAAACGTAGTATTTTTACTCCAGGAAATATGATTCTGTAATAAGCAACAGGCTATCAGTACTGCAGCAAACCTATCTAACTCTTTCTTTTAAAAAAAAGTGCTGATTTATGTGTGCATGTCTTAGCAAACAGTTCCACTTTGATTTTTAAATCTAGTTATTGAAAGAAAATTGCAAACACCAGATACATGACTTTATGGTAGGAATGCCTGAGCAAATAACACTGCTGTCTTAAACCATTCCCTGGATACTGCATAGTTATCAAATATAGGCCTAAATCCACAAAAGGACTCTGTGTAACTTGCAATCATGGCAGAATCTATAGCTCCATAAAGGTTTCTAGGTTCTCTATAAAACATATGAGAATAAAAGGGCAGGTTGCAATTCCAATGAGCCGGTTGGAAAGGTCTTTCTCAAAAAAAAAAAAAAAAAAAAACTGCTCCCTTTTTATGTTCTAACACCATCTTTCTGAGCCTGCTGTTGGGCTGTTTCTTCCAGGGTTGCTGGAAATATCAGCATGAACTCAGGCATCCTGCTTGTCACATCCTGCACAGGCATCCTCCCTGTCACCATCACCATCCTCCCTCTGTTTCTAAATGTGCTGGTCCTTTGTAAAAGCACTCAGCCCCAGGAGAGGCCTGATTCAAGTCTACCATCTGCAGGAGAAGCAAGAGTTTATGTGCCCCTTTGCTCAGGTTGTCCAATATACTGAGAAATCTTGATTGACTTCTTTTAAAGCACTTCCTGTGCAAGGTCAGAAATTCTATACTTTTTTTTTTTTCAGACTTCCTCTAGGAAGTTTGACACAATTTAGCCATTGGTGTTTTCTACCATCAGACACTCCACTGATCCCAGCACAGGATTTTGGGAAGGATGGGTGGATCTGTATCAGTACCAACCTTCTCCTGCCTCCTGGATTAACCTGTACCTCCCGCATCATTTTAGCAGCTTCCTAAAAAATTCCAGTGCTTGTTAGCAAACATATACCTCAGTGATGCACAGCTAGAATCAGCAGAACCAGCAGAGCAGTGATTTTTGCTGCATACACATGTACTCATATTTTTTTTTAAAAACAGAATAGGAAATTTTTGAAAAAGGTGCTACTGGGATCACATTTTCAATGCCACCCAGTTTGTTTAAAAGATACATGTTAAATGATACAGCATACTTAAATATGGTTCTCCTGCCTTTATATTCATTGAAGGTGGAAATGTCTTATAGGGGAGGGTCTATATGGTAGAGGAAAAGTCCCAAGTACTATGTGCACACAGTTAATAACAAGATGGTCCTGATGCTAAATAGATGTCTCGTGAAACATTTACATATACCAGGCTTATTAATTATTAATTTACTTTCAAACTGTTTTCCTGAAAAGAATATTTATTTCCCACCCCCATTAAGAGAACTGACCTAATTGAAAGCTAAGCTCCTGTTCCCGTGCTTTCTAGGTTTAGCAACAAACCTTCCTTCCCCCCCACCCCCAAAACCCTGCTAGATCAAACATCACAATGTCAAATGCTCTGCAGACGTTTCCCTCAGGAATCTGAAAGGCTAATTAGGGTGAGCCTCACCATAAAGAATACAGTTGTTAAAGCAGCTTTTGTACACGCTGGAGTAATGATCATTCTCTTACACACGCAGTGATTTGTTGCTGCAATTTGTAGCCATATATCTCTTAGGAGCTAATTCGCATGTTGTTATTTATTGCACGTATGATTATTAGTGATATCTTAGCAACTGTTGGAAGTAACTTATTTCACCTCAGGAAGTCAAGTACTTTAGCTCAATGTTTACAGATTTAAGGAGATATTAATTTCTGAAGAAAATCAGTTGTCCTCTTAGCCTCCCTCATCTCTACTTTAAAATAATACAGTAAGGTCTGAACCAGCAGTGATCTCAGATAGTACCACACACACTGCAAAGATATTGCTGTTGTGAAATAAGCAAAAACCTGTCAGTTCTTCCTTCTTATTAAAAATACCTCTTTCATCAGGTAAAAAAATATAATAATAATAAAAAAAGAGATCATTAGAATTTTTAAAGACCTCTGACGAGGAGAAAAAAAGCAGTACGTCCAGAACAGATCAAAAGTTACCTGTGCTGAGTATATGACTAATTTCTCAGGTCACTTTAAATTTTTTATAGGGAAAGAACAAGATGAGAGCACTGTTTCTTCATTTTTAAAATGCTGATGATGTCCAGGAACACACAGAGAAAAGGAAAACCTTGCAAGATAACATATATTTCACAGTGCCCTTGTTCCCAATTGCATATACTTTTGTGTCCTGTTCCTCCAAAATCATTAGTTTTCAGTTCTGTGGTGATGTGGTACACAATTGATGTTGAACCTATATTAAAAAATGAGATCTTTCTTGTAATCTGTGGAGAAAAAACTGTTATCAAGAAAGACAGATGGACTCATTCTGTTTAATTTTGATCCCATTTGAACACCAGGTTTCAAAGTGAGACTGTGACACAGGCTTTATTGGACATGTGTTCCCTTTAGCAGAGGCTGTGGAACCAAAAACCAGAGGGCCAGTCTCTTTAGCACTTACCAGGAGTCCTCTAGTTTGTAGCACAGTCCAGAAATTTTCCCTGGGTGGGTGGTGCAGAGCTCTCTGAAAGAGAGCAGATATGAGGTGTGAACATCAGCTTTATGTAAATAGTCTGAAACTCAACTGATGCAGCAAGTAAAGAAGTGGCAATGGTAGATTTTTCAAGGGAGAGAAAAAGCCTGTGAATTTCACTGAGTACACAAGGTCCACAACTTCATAGCCACAGGAGTTAAAAGTATAACTGAAATATAACATTTCAAGATAATATTAGCTTACAATGTGCAACAAATAATTATACATTAGTATATATGTTATATATATATATATATATATATAGTATAATCACCTGGAATTATGTAATTTAATTCAAATTTCTCCTGACCATTTCAGCAAGTTTTTAATTATCAAATAGCAGTATTATGCTGTGCTTTATGGCCATTTGAGGTAGCAAAATAACAAAAAATACATTACTATTGATTTGTTTTCATTTGTTCTATAAATATTATAAGGTAACACAAGCCTGAGTTATACTGTTCTAAATTAATAATAATGTAAGCAGACACTTATCTAACTGACTAAAATATGGTGGAAGGTGTTTCTGCCCCTGCAGGGGGCTTGGAACTAGATAATCTTTAAGGTCCTTTCCAACACAAACCATTCTATGATTATGTGATTCTATGATTCTGTGATTCTATGCAGGCTGCATAACAGAAACTCACGTTCATTTGTGCTTGTATCATACATTTTTTGATAAAAATTACCTGGCCAGTCTATCTACCTGTTCTGAAAAAAGGTCCAGAGGCAGGAACAATGCTACATGGTCAGTATATGAGCAATCAATGAGAAAACTGAAAGTATTAGCAATTTTAGTGAATAATATTTTAAGGAATCATGAAGTGATGCCTTTCTTTTATACATATCATGACTGAACAATTGTCAGTATCGAGTGAGAAAATGTGTAAAAATCTCTTTGTAGATACATCTCAGAGAGAAAGGGCAACAGATTTGCCAAAACTTTTGGCATTAATTGCTTATATAAATATGATGCTTAATGGTTTACTTCTTCAGAGTCATTTGAGAATTACATGGGATGATTATCCAAAATACCAAAGGCTTTTCTTGTTAGTCACCTACTGTTTACACCTATAAATACTGTGCTTAGGCATACAACTAAAGAGATAAGTTGAGTCTTGCTGCTGTGTACAAGGTGCATAGAATTATAAAATACTCAAATGTCTTCCTTAAAAGAGGAATTCTGATGTGTGTGATATTAGAAAATTATTACACTTGATAGACGTTTCCATGGTTAGAAAGGTGATTTTTATTTTTTTTTTTCACAAGAAGTAGTGTAAAAGAACAGGACACACAAACTCACCTTGATCCAACCACTTACATTCCAAAGAACTTTTACCATCTCTCCTACTTTGACAATATGCCCTGGCATTGGGAGATTTTAGTAGGAAAACAGGACTTTTACCTCTTGTGTCTTTACAGCTCCTCACAGGATAAGGTGAGTGATTTGCAGTTTGTTGTAGGTGTTTTCATTTTTTTGTCGAGTTCTGTTTGGTTTTTTGTTGCTTGTTTGGGTTTATTTGTTTGCTTTTTGTTTATTTGCTTGGTTTCTGGGCGGAGTTGTATTATGGGGTTTTTTTGTTATTATTTTTTTTTAAGGAAAAATACTGTAATGCTAAAATACCAATGAAGTGCACTGTTCCCAAAAGGCTCTGTAAAGATTTTGGGGCAGAGTAATAATAAAAATTCCTTCAGGACTGACTGTCCCAGTATAACTGAGCAGACAAGACTTGAAGGAAAGCAATGAATCTTCATATCTACAGACTATGAAAAGAACATCAGATGAAACAGCTGAATATCAGGACTGAAAATGCTGCAGGAGTTAGCAAGCAGATGTCAAAAACAGTACCAGAGAATGTCAAGAAAAGTGTAACATGCACTGGTTGCAGAGATTAGGGTGCTAAATATATGTATGATGAGTAGTAGGCTTGCTCTCCTAGGAGCTGCTTTGTAAGCAAGACTGTTAAAAAAACCCACTCCATCACCACCACCAAAAAAACCATATCAGTGAACAATGTCTGCAGATAATCTCAGAGTCAGACTGTAAACAGGGGGCACTAGGCAAATAAACCATGAAATATGCCTCTGGAAAATCTCAATCATTGCTGTCATCAATCAGAGCTGATTGTTCTGCTCTGTTAGGAATAGGCAGCAATTTTCAAGAGAATACAATGGAAAACCTGAAGAAAATAATTATGGTGGGCACTGACATTTGGAAAGAGTTTCCTGAAAGTGTGAATAAGAAAAAAGGTTTTGGAAGTACATACATAGTGGTCTTAGGTGGCAGGCAATAGCAAGTCTGTGTGTATGACATTTACACAGCAGCAAGCAATGCTGTTCCAGGAATGGTGCTGGTTCTGAAGGACTGAGTGGTGCTGGAGATTTCCCACTATGATCCCCATGGTCCTGGAGGAGCACTTCCAACAGGAGGGGTTGTTCACCTGCTCCCTGGAGGCACTGAAATGAGAAGAGAGAGCAAATGGCTGAAACCCAGGAGCTCCTGGGCTGAGAACCTGTGGCACAGAGAAAACCAACCTGTAATTCTGTGAAAGTGAGAAAATCTTTAGACAGTATTGTAGAAGCAGCTTCATTGTAGTGTCTGTGGCAGCTATTAATTATAGGATATCCTGGCTAGTCATCAACATCACCTTGCACCATATGTCCTCTGCTCACAGATATAAAATTAAACGGGGAAGGCAAGAATATTCAGTTCTTCCTTGCAAATGGACTGGAGCAGAAGTCTAAGCAGTGTGAAATAACACCCTTCCAGGTTTCCACCACATCTGCTGGACCAACAGATGTGGGGGAAGCCCGTGGGGCTGTGCAAGGGTGTAAATTTGGATGCATGAATTCATCCTCCCCCTCTCAGAGAACTTTTGCTGGGCTAGCCAGTATCTCAGCTTTAGAAAACCAGATTGGTGCAGAGAGCTTTCAATTTCAGATTTTCCACCTGATTTGTAGCGACTCATCTTTGTTTGTGGCCACTGACGTGTGCTGGGCTAATAGAAAACTGATGCCTCATCTCATGAGCAGAAAGCACACACTTGGTTTCAAAACTGCCATGTAATGGTCAGTCTCAGCATGCAATTTTTGTTTAACTAGTGTACTTGGCACTGCGATCACCACATGGAAACATTGATTCCCAGTCATCCATGTCATGTAGTGCACCTCTATGCAGGCTTCCTCTTCAGCAGTGCACACTCCTAATTAAGTATCAGATTATACATTCCACTGATTTGTAAAGCAACACAAGTGTGAGATGTAAATAAATATGCATAGTCACTGCTTATACAGGTTATTTACACCGAAAGAGGCTGCACATAAAGGCATCACCATATCTTTGTCTAGGTGATGAAGTTTTCTAGCACAAACAGCAACTGTCCATCTGACACAGCAAACAGAGAAGTTCATGTTCCTGTAGTTAGAACTACTGAATTCATATATGGGTTTAGGGAAACTCAAATGAATTTAAACTGTGGCCCATTTTGGTGAGTAAGCAAAACTGATTCACTTTGAATTGCCATGGGTTACAAAATATGAATTGCTATGGCAGCTCAGCTGCTCGGTGCTCAGCTGTCAAACACCAGCTGGGTTTGTGCCTTTAAACCTAAAATGTTGGGATATCAAATAAAATGCCAGTTACATCAGCTCGAGCCCTCCCATCTTTGGATAAGTTCGTAATGCAAATACTTACAGTTTTTTGAGAAAACACAGGAGACAAACTCCCTTAACTGGAATTCTTAGGTACATTCTACATACAAGAGGTCAGTAGTGCTGCTGCATCCATGAACAGAGAACTTCATCCTAAAGAAGAAGGAACAGCAGAGACCTGGCTATGCTTGATGCACCAAAGATGTCTCAGCAGTTGTGCAAGGAAGAGGGCTACTATGTCTCTGCTGGTAGGCACAAAAAGCAGTAAATTCTTCCGACAACAACAGAAAGAGAATTATAAGGGTAGGTGAATGCTTGCAAGTTTGCCACCTCTGTATTTTTGTCACACACCTTGCTGAAATACAACTTCCTTCCCCCCGTTGTTTAATGTATCTAACAAAGTAGGTCTGAATTCACAGTCAAGAGATCAAGAAGAGGGAAATGTGAATAAAAAATCCCAAAACTCTATAACATGGAGACAGTAAGACATAATAAGTTTAAGACAGCTCTGCATTACTTCCAGGAATAATTCCTTTCATCTCTTTGGTGTGCCAGCTATGCAAACTTAGATTTCCCAAGAGATCAGCAAATAATCTAAAAGGATACAACTGATGGTAAAAAAGTCTATGTTTGATCTCTTTACACACAGTTTCTGATTTGGCCTTGGTGACTTCAGTGAGACTCCATATGAACATACTTCCACAACCAGGTTCTGCCTCTGGCAGGGTCTGCCTCCTTCTGACAGTTTATTTTCCATGGCCTATTAAATTTCCTAATGGAAGCATTGATGAGAGCTGCCAAGCAATGCTATAGTTGTAAGGGTTGGTCCATACTTTCCCTCCTTCCATGCACATTTTTAAAAATGGAGCCAGAAAAAACATACCATACCATAAATCATCAAAACCAACACAATAAAATAATTAAAATTTGGGAAAATTTTCCCCAATAAAGACAGAAAGAACAAAACCAATAAAATTGAAACTGTCTTTTATTAAGAAATGACACTATTTCTAGAGGACTAGTACAAGCTGGCAAAAGGAAAAATGAGGCTAGTTAATGATGCAATGCTTGGAATCAAAGAACATTAAGTCTAACACTGAATTAAGCACACAAAGAATTACTACAAGAAATGAGAAGTTCTGAAACAAACTGGATAGTCTGAAACCTCATCTTTCTAGCCAGGGAATGGTTAGAGGTCTCAAAAGATCTAAAATAAATTCCAAAAAGCTATAAAAACAAGAGAATGGAAACCACATGCAACATATAATGGAGTCTCAAAGCACCAGAGAACTTCAGTCCAATATAGATAGATTACATGGACAAATATAGGTTACATTTTACATTCAGCTTGGATGAGTTTTGAACAATTCTATACAGAAAGCATGTTTTGGGTTTTTTTAAAAGAATGATTCAGAATGACTGTGTTTGTGACACATCTTTTAAGCAATCAGTCTTGATGACCACTTTCTGTGACCTCCCCTCTTCAAAAATGAAACTTTCATGGAGCAGATACTACTTTCCTGGTTTGTTTTGTTGTTGTTGTTGGTTTTGGTGGTTGTTGTTGTTGTTGTGTTTTCCTTTTTTTTGTTGATTTGCTCTGTTCTCATTTCATACATTATATGCACTGCTACAGAAAGGAACAGAACTTGAACAATCATGTGCTGGTACTTGACATGAGAAGGTATTCTGCACTTTATTATTCTGGTGTTTTAGTGAGTGTGACAGAGCATAAGGTTTGGTTCTAATTTTTTAATTTCATAACTCACAGTTAACAAAAACAGTGTCAGTGCAGTAATTAAGGTGAATACCAGTAAGGTACAGCATTAAGTATTTTTTGAGTTGTAACTAACAACCCTCCTCAAGTGTTATGAAAGGTAGCAAAATTCAAGAGATTTTTCAGAAATAATAGATGAGACTCCACTATGACTGTTCCATTACCTAAGGGTGTTTTTCTTTTTTTTTTTTTTTTTTTTTTTCTCAATAGGCACAAAATTGACAGCACTCCAGACCAAAGTCACACACATAATCACTTTCACGAAGAGAAGCAGCAGTGCATCTTTCCTTTCCCAGCCACTCTTGAGCATTCAACATCCTCAGTTCAGAGGAAAAGCACCTAAGAACCAGAGAGTAATTCACATTTTATCTTTGCTCTCCCACTGAGAGGGCCAGTCAGGGTGTCACATTTTAGAAAGGCTGCATTGGGATGCTTATACTTGCCTACTGGGGAGTGGACTGATCTCCGTGGACCATTTTATGTGTATTAAGTCACCAAAAAGTGACAGATTGCATTTATTATCAGAACTATTATTTAGTTCTCAAAATACATTTCCCTGTCTCAAATTTTGCTTCAGCTATGCTTCTACTATGGTTTTTAACATCGTTGAATGCTGACAAGCCTCTCCTTTATCACACAGGTAGAGACTGCTTGTTGTGATTGTAGATCCACACAAACTTCTGGAACAGTTTTGTAATAGTGCACGAGACTTGCATTTCAGAATCCCACAGCTTCCCTCCCCATCATGGGTGCAGAGGAATGTTATTCATAGGAGTCTGTACTTTCATGCTTTAGTCATTAGCAGAAATGGGCCATAGATCATGTCATGTTGTCTGTAACCTAGTTAGATTCTGACAGCAGAGAGGTTCTAAAATCATAGGTTCACATTAGAAACCTTTAAAAACTCATTAGGTTCCCATAATTATCCTAATATCCAAAGCACTAAAAATCACAGAGCTCATTTCTGCCGCAGAACTGACTGTGAATATGTTCAGGAAAAGCTTTGCCTTTTTTTTTTCCCAGTAACAAAAGAAGTAGCTGCTCTGACTGTGAACATTTGGAGATGGTGCAGAAAAAGATCAGCTTTCTTCCTGAGCATGAAGAGCAAAATCAATTCTTTCCCTAACAGAAATGGAAAAACTACAACCAAGTCTTAATTCACCTCTGCCTTGAGACATCACCTTTCCCAAGCCATTTCCTCCTGAACGTTTGATATCTCTCTGACAAACTCAGAAAATATTTCATTTCTCTAAGCTACATTTATTCAGAAACTTTACCTGTTTTTTTGGTTTTTTGTTTTGTTTTGTCTTACAGTCATGGAAGAAATGTTTCTGTGAGGCCCCTGATCTTTATAAACAGCAATCTCTACAGTTCACTTAAGGACTTCAGTCCTTCAGTGGTCAGGACCATCTTCTGTGTCCTGTGCTGTTCTACCATGGATGAGTCCCAGTGGTTATTTTATTTTAACCATACAAGGATCCAGCTCTTATACCTGAATGTGTTTTGAGTCACAAAGTGACCCAAAGGCACCTTATCCCTCTGGACACTAAACAAAGGAAACATCTTTCTTTCAGCTTAGAGGTCAGTGGCCATTGTAGCCATGTCCTAGGTGGGATAGCTGGGGATATTACCCTCTGTGTTATAGCATTGCTTTATAGATCCAGCTATTTACTTTCCCTTCCACTGTAGATAGCAACAGGAGCAAATTTTTTTGAACCTCATATGTTTTTTCCAAGTCTGGCCAACTCTGTTCCTACACTTACTTTTAATAGCAAACCCATTTAATGTCATGTTATGTTAACAGTATTCCTTATCTATTGGTATAGCAACTCCTGAAAATTGCTAAAAAGTGGACAAAATCCTTTTAAATAAACCAAACAAAAACAAACTGAAAACCAACCAACCAAAAAAAAACCCCCAGCAAATAAAAACCCCAACTCAGCACAACAAAACAATGATCAACCCTTAAAAAAGCCAGACATGGCTTTTAAATGTAGATAATGATCATGTTATTCACAGCCTTGTTAACATACCCCTGTTGCCAGCACGCCTGATTTCCTTGGGAGAGCATTTTCTGTGATATCTTGGATGATGTGCTTCTCTCTTTAGTACAGAGTGGGAATTGTTTTTGACTGCTGCACAGCGCCAGCACAGGAGGGTTGCAATCTAGGTTAAAATTTTCACTGAAATCTCCAGCGTAAAACAAATAAGAATCATAAAATTAATTCTCGTCAGAATGTTTTTGCACACTTCAACTGGTGGGACCTTCAAAACTAAATAGAAGAATATGACCTAAGGAAGCAGGGACTGTCACCATGGCTACAAGGGACACATTCACCTGTGTGAGCTAAGTACAGAGGTAGACACATAAAAGACATTTATTGGCAATATTTTCTGCACAGTAAAGTAAGTTTTGTCCCCAAAAGAATCAGTAATTGCCATACTGGCAGTGTGTTGAGTACTTTTATTACAGAGTTTATTAAAATGCCACTTACATTTAAAGAAACAATCACTAAGGACATTAGCTTCTATCCAAAAGAAATTTTTTAAGCTACCAGCTCTGCAAACACAATTTCAGCACCTGAAAAATCATGCTGTTTCATGCTGTTCTGTTTCAGGGGCTTATATCATGACTTGTGACCACCATGGCAGGATCAGAAAGCAGATGTTCATCTTTTCCTAGAAAGGACAGGAATGGTCCTGTGCAATTTGGCGGTGCACCAGCTTCACCAGCACTTCTGTTTTTTCATGTGTGGGGAGGTGCATGAATGTTTGTGCTTTCATGAGTCGTCTCAGTCAGTGAAATGGCCAAAAGTGATGGGAGGATCTTTTCGGAGCGGACAAGCTGGGCTGTTCCTAAGAGATACCTGATTGTTAAAGGGGCAAACAGGTAAAATGCTCTGAAGATTGGCTTCCGTAACATATTTCTTGCTGTTGACCTGAAACCACAAAATATCTAGTCAAGTTTGGAAATGTTAGTTTAAGGGGGTGTTAGAGGATGGTATTGAAGATATTGCCCACATCAGTAAAGCTAAATTGGGAAGCATAAGGACACTTAGAGCACACAACAGAACTGTAAAGAATGGGGCTTGTTTGGCTAGCATAACGCAAGATTTCAAAAAATCCAAAAGTCTTTTGGTACCTGCAATAAATGTCAGATAAAGGTGTCATTGTGGAGCAGCTCTAGACTACAACAACACAGTTTTGAGGAGAAAAATCTGTTTCCCTACTTCTGACTGCATCTGCTTCATTCATTTTATCCATTAGCCCTATGAAAGCCTTCATCTCAGAGCATTTGATGGGATCTTGGGGAAGAGGTATAGGTGGTGCTGCCTCAGCAGGAAACCCTCTCCCTGCTGAGGGACAGTCAATTATCTGCAGGGGAACTAAAACAGAAGAATAAATATTACATGTTGATGGATATTTGTCAGAGAAGATATGAGTACTTTCAACGGGGCTTGTCAGACACTATATGTTCAGCACATCTACATTTTCTATGGCAAAGGGAATAGAACACTCCAGCTGCTCCCCTGGCAAGCCTAAAGTTTTGTCTCGTAAATTTAAATTATAGATGACATAATGGTGGAATGGAAATGGATTGCACCTATACAGATAAATCCAGTGAAAAGCCTCATGCTTTCAAGGAAAGGAAGACAGAAAAAGGTTCTGATGTGCTGCAGATCTTCCGTTTGTTGTGATATTTAGCCTCTCCAACTCAACACTTTGTAAAGCAATTTGTTTCTTTTTTCATTTCCCTCCACCTCCATTGAAAGTGAAGAACATTTTTGTGAAGCTCACAGAGAGTGCTAGGTTGCAAATACAACAAAAAGCTTGCCAATGCCTGTGAGTCCAAACTGGCAGTGTTTTCTGTCGTGTCAGCATTTAAGTATTATTGTAGTGTTATCGTATCATAGCATAAAAAAATAACGTGGAGGCAGTTGTGCCAAAAGCTTAATGTTTGACTGAAAGCACACACTGAATATCCATAGGTATGTTTAGATTCTTTGCCAAAACATCATTTTAATATGAACCATTCAATGGATCTTCCACTCAATCATGAGAAACTATACTTTTTAATTTAAACCAATAAGACAAAAAGCACTGGCAGGCTTCCTGAATCTGATACTGATGAGGAATAAAGAGGAAATTGTTTGATAAACTGCAATACCTTGGCACGATTTTACAGACCTGGAAAGGAGATGGTCTCAGGTCTGGAGCCTGGAGAAGGTTCTGCTTTTTTTCTGCATGCTGAACTTGTCGCTTTTGTAAAACGTGCAGAATTCCATGACAAATTTATCTACCCGTAGCAATAATAAAGAAAAGTCTTATAAATGGAGACAGGAAAAAAACAAGCAAACAAAAAAACAAAAACCAGGATTACTAAAATTTTATGCCTTCTTTTCTGGACTCAGAGGAAATGATATCTGAATGATCAATAAAGGAAATTAGAGAAGTGATGTTGTGTGCTGTATCACTGAACATTAAACATTTGAAGCTATATCAAGCTTGACAAACTGGTGGAAATACAGTCTGAAGTTTTTTAAAAGATAGAAGAACCCATATGCTTCAGACTAAGTTCAGAACCAGATGACTGTCTCACCACAGGGATATACTAAGTGTGATAAATAGGAATTTATTTCTACAACTGTTATTAAGTAGAACCTTGTCCCTCAGCTAATCCAGTGTAAATTCGACAGGCTGCACTCTGACAAACACCAGCTCTTGGGTGAAGGTAGAAATAACATTTGGTCATTTTTCAGAACCCTTTGATCTTTTGCATCCTCTGAACTTTATTATACTGCACAGTTTGGAAGCAACTGCTACACCACTCTCAGCAGCAGCCCAGCACTGAGCAGCAAAAAGAGCTGAGAATCTGGGCCCAATGACTTCAACTGCAGAAACAGCTGCTGAAAGCAGGATTCATTTGAAGCAGAAATGAGTGTTCATGAGAAAAAACTCTGATTTTTGTCTTAAAAGGAAAAACTAATCCAGGCCTGATCAATAGGGGTATGCTAGATGAGAACTTGAAACAAAAGACATGAAGGTAAGTGAGAGGAAGTAATAATGCCATGTGTAAAGACTCACAGCAAAGAGTCACAGCAGAAATTTGGCTTTTGAAAACTTCTACCTGCTCCCCAGGTTTTCTGTCTGTCTCTACCCAGAGTGTTCATTGATTGTTCTCAAACACTGTTTCAGCCTCTGTGCAGGACCATGGGAAGCAAAACCCCTCTCACCATTGAGCTGGAACTAAGCCAGAATATAAAATGAACTGTCGTATGATGTGAAGACAGCAGGGTGACATAGCCAGTGATCCCCAAAGTCTTTACTATCTATGCTCTTTGTTAGGCTGCTTGCAAATAGTTGCATAGAGCAAATTAAATAAAAGTCTACCTTGAATAATTCACATCCCTGAATAGGTAGGATTTTTCTTACAGTAAGATTTCTGATGAGTAAAAAATCTGCTTTCCACAAATATTTTTCATTCTCACTGAAAATTTTGCTACTTCTACAAATATTTATGCAGCAAAACTTGATAGTTGTACTTGGAAAGAAGACAAAAAGGGAGTGCAAGCGCATTAAACATGAATTCACTTAGAATGTAATAATAAATAATAATAATAATAATAATAATAATAATAATAATAATAATAAGCAAAGCAATTTTGTGTAGCTCTTGCCTGGCAATAGCTGTTAGAGCACCAGAATCAAATCCAGAAAGTTGCACACAGCTGACAGCAATGTGTCTGACACCTGATCATTCAAGGTAAACACCGGAAAAAGTAAAGTGAAGACCATAAAGGAACATATTTTAAAAGAATTATGAGATCTAATGCTGCAATTAGCTGCATGGAGTTAAGTTTTAAGAGGAACTTTGCACATGCCCATCTGAATGGGTTGAAATGGATCCCACCTGCTCCAGACCCAAGCCCGTTCAGGCCTTGGAAACCATATAACTGTGACAGCAGCTCTGCCAGGTACTTTGTTTTAACACATTAAGGTATTAATTTTGACATTCAGTTTCCAGACCTAAAATGATTTGCATACCACCACCATGCACTTCTTTGCTGACAGAAAATGCCACTTTGCAGAGCTTCAAATCCCTGTGAACCAAAACTGAAATCTGAAACTGGTCTTCTTATAGCCTTGGTAAATACTGCACACTGAGCTGCCACAACTGTGTTTTGAAAAGACTGATTCCTAATTCCTGCTTTTTTGTTGTTGTTTTTTTAAGAAATTCATACTTAACTCCAGAGCTGTGAACCCTGAACAGAATCAGGTACCTCCCTTCTCTATAAGACTTTGATCTCTCCATTGTGTTAAACAAGCAGTAAGCCCTTGATGTAACAATAGCTGTATTAATGTTCTAAAAAAAAAAAAAAAAAAAAAAAAAATTATAATTACTAAATGGGCACCTCCTTTAAAAAATTCTTATCTAGTATCAGCCCACCTAACCCACTCATGAAACATTCTCAGCCTGTTATTTCTCTCTGTTAGGTACTGTGGATCTAGTCTGAACTGCGATGGCTGACACTGTAAGGAAGAATATATTATTCTGCTAAACTCAAGGGTGATAGAGCTACAAAAGCAGTTATCAAAGCTTCCTTATAGCCTCATCCATCTTTAGGCTTTTTCTCCAAAATCAGAAATCTCAGAGCAGCTCCTGACATTCAGCAGATGGCTGAGAATGATGCTGCACCCAAACCAAAAACCCCCAGAACACACCCTCGAGCCAGAGTGGTGATGCTAAAAAGAGGAATAAGTCACTAGGCCCTCCAGAAAGGGAAAAAACCCAAAACATTTCAAACCCCCTAGAAAACCACAAGTCAGAGTGGGAAGTGTGCTTTTGGCCTGCATGAAAAGCCATTTGCCACCTGGCAAAGGAGGAAGACCTAAAGAATCATTAAAGTTCGATGTGTGGAAGCAGGTTTTCATAGAATCATAGAATCGAATCATAGAATCATAGAATCATAGAATCATAGAATCATAGAATCATAGAATCATAGAATCATAGAATCATAGAATCATAGAATCATAGAATTAGCCGGGTTGGAAGGGACCTCAGAGATCATCTAGTCCAACCCTTGACCCACCGGAGCAGTTGCTAGACCATGGCACTGAGTGCCACATCCAGTCTTTTTTTAAATGTCTCCAGGGATGGAGAATCTACCACCTCACCGGGCAGTCCATTCCATAGCCTGATCACCCTCTCTGTGAAGAAATTCTTTCTAATATCTAACCTAAACCTCCCCTGGCACAACTTAAGACTGTGTCCTCTTGTCTTGTTGAAGGTCGTCTGTGAAAAGAGTCCAGCTCCCACCTCGCTACAGCCTCCTTTCAGGTAGTTGTAGACAGCAATGAGGTCTCCCCTGAGCCTCCTCTTCTTCAGGCTGAAAAGCCCCAGCTCCCTCAGCCTCTCCTCATAGGGCCTGTGCTCGAGTCCCTTCACCAGCCTGGTTGCCCTCCTTTGGACCTGTTCCAGGACCTCTACATCCTTCTTAAACTGAGGGGCCCAGAACTGGACACAGTACATAGAAGTATTTGTCTTGCAAATAGGAGCAAGGCTTGGAGTTCTGGCCATCTTTATCATAAAACAGTGAATCATGGGTTCCTAGAGTGTGCATCTGTGCTGGGGCACTGCTTAGCAGCAGTGCCTGCACCAGCAAATGTTCCTCTTTTCCTGGCTGGGTTGAAAATGTGACAGAATTAGTTTTGAGGTCTCTCCCTTTTCCCCCCTTCCACCACATTCTTGTTGCTGTGCTGTCCTCTCTGGTGTAAAATGATTTAGTTTAGGAGAGACTGTAGGGAAATTTTGTTTGCTTATTAGGTTTCGGACACTACTTTCTGATTCTGTAATTTTTCCTTTGACCATCTTATGGTAACCGGAACTCTTTAAATAAGGAGAAGTATTATGTCTGTGTCAAGCCTAAGTGAAGCTTTAGGTGTGCCTGAGAGCTTTTTAGCACTTTTATCAGTACAGAAACACAGCTCTACCCAGCAAAATCCTGGGCACAAGAATTGTGACTTTTCAGGAGCTATATTAATCTTTGATTCTGGTTAATCATCATAATATCTATATAATTTACTTAACTGCATGGAGTTTCTTTCTTTTGACAATAGATGAAGAATTTTTAAAGTTTGTGTTGTCTTGTGGCATTCAGTGCAATGTTTCTTAACAGAAACATCTATGACCTCAATGGGTCTTCTATTATAAATAATGTCCTTGGTCCATGAGCAACCTTATATCTGAACAAGAGCAGCAGCCTGGGGGCTGCTTCTCATATAGCTTAACTTCCTGCCTCAAGGTACTCCTGTGGGCCAGATGAACTCAAGCAAAAGCACTGACTTGCATATGTTATAGCACACCTCTTTATTGAACTCCTGAAAGACTTTATCAGCTAGATAAAGCAATATGGTATTGCAGTGTCAAGTAGAAAATTAAAAAAAAAAAAAATTAAAAATAGAAGAAAAAAGAGGAAAAAAAAAGGAGTAAGTCTTGGTTTGGTTTTGGGGGTGTTTTTTTTTAATGACTGTAATTTGAAACTGTTTGGAGTTTTAGGATGATTTATTTATTTTGCTGATAAATGGATAGCTAAAAAGTGTAAAATGAGGCAACATACTGCATCTGATTTATAAAGCATGGTTATTTCCTGTGGGAAATGCAACCTCTGGAGCTTAGTGACAGAAATACTGGCTGGGGTGTTTGTAACAGCCTCTAATGACCATGAACAATGCAAAAGCTTTAAGCTTGGGGAGAGAAGAATAGTACATCTATTTGAAACTACAGAGCTGATCCAGATGCACAGAGCAGAACTTGGAATTAATCCAGCGAGCAGGGGCTAGCATCCCTACCCTTGGATAAAGTGCCATGGGATCTTTTCACAGGAACAAACTGCAGGTTGCAAAACAGTTACCTTAAGTAGATCCTGATGTGCTGTATCACACCACATTCAGATCTCCATCTGTGGTGTCTGTAACTACTGTTCAGAAAACCAATGTTTCAGAGCAGGAATAAACACAATGCAGCTCTGTGGCAGTGACAGAGGGGGCTTTTCATGTCATAGGCCCAGTCACTGAATTGAAAGGTACATCAGGCTTGTGTAAATGCCACACAATGCCTAATCAGGAGGTCTAGCAGGGTATGCGGGCATAATTTTAAATAATATTAAGATGCACTCTAAATATGTTTCTCAGCGTATTTTTCTTTTCCTGTCTAGTCACACCGGGTTGCTATTCATTGTTACTGAGCATCCATGTGCCACCCCAGACATGACTGCATTTTCAAAGAATGAAATGCTTTTAATACAGGAGTATATATAGTACAAAGGCTTGGATAACCACATGGTATGTCTATATCATACCACCCAACATTATTGACCCATGAAGCAGAGACACAAGGCCATGTGCAAACCTCTCCTCTTGAAATCTTTTTTGGTGGGTTCACAGCTCACTAAGCCCTTCCCTTCATTCTTGGCCATTTGTCTAAGCTGGGGAAGAGCCTCAACAATGTTCCTACAAAGCTCTCTAGTGGTAAACACACCATGAGCCAATCTGAACTAATACTAAAACACCAGAGTGACTAGAGAGGACAAAAAATCAAGTTTACTGGTGGCAGTCACAGCCTAAGTAGGCTGAGGTTCTGGGCAGTCTGAGAAGTGCCTCATTACCTCAGCCCAGAGCAGCACACAGTTTAGAAGCAATAAAGAAGCATTTTACTTTTAAGATAAGAAAAAAAATAAGAGCCCTAGAATGAGGGGTTCAACTGAGCAGGGAAAAAACAGAAAGGAAATAAGTAAACATAAAAACTGAGAAAAGAAATAAAAAGTGTTTGACAAGAGTAAGAAGGGGAAAAAGAGTCAGAGGAAGGAGAAGAAAAAAGTGTAGTAAGAAAGCCAATGTGAGAAGCTCCTTCAGTGAAACAATAATAAAACCTTCCTCAATGATTCTGATGCATTTTGATGCTGTTTCTAGATATAAATACTGTTCACTTTATGAAAAAAATTATAGCATTATCTTCCTTTTTATCCATTTATGCAATACAATCATCCCAACAAAGACCAGAGAGGTGACTACACGATAGTGAGTCTCTTCTGTAACTGCAGAAGAAGTTAGAAGAAAATAATCTGACTGGTCACAATAGCTGCACTGTTTTGTGGCCTGTTTACATTCTACTTCTTCCAAGGTTCGAATATACAAATGGTAGAGCAAGAAACAATGTCAATACCTTTCATCATGACATAAGATATTTCTGCAAATGTACATTTATTTCAAATATGATTTGAAAAGAATCCTGACGATACTTGGCTAAAATTATCTCTGGTATAATTCCACTGAATTAAAAGAGGTTGCAGAGGGAGGGAGTGAATTTGCCTCCTGGTGTTATTGGTGAAGGGAAAAAAAAGAGTTTTATGTCAAGATGTTTTTTATGAACTTGAATCCAGTTTCTAATCATCCAGATTGCCCTGTACAATAAACTCTTGATTATGACTGCTGGCGTTAACAGTAATAAGACAAGATGATGTGCAGCACAATTTTCTTCATTCAGCTTTTCATTCTCCCACTGCTCCTAAAAAGTCTCCATATCTTTCTGTTGGTTTTGTTTAAAAGTCATGTAAAATTAGATATTATCAATCAAGTCACACATTTTCAAGTGCTAAAACATTATTTTGTTGATTGCCATGTAGCTTTGTGGGACAAATCGGAGCAGCTCCACTCTGTGTTCTGGGAAGTTGGCACTGTTGAGCTCGTGTAACTTTCTGATGAACTGAGAGCACCAGGGAAAGCTTTCCTTTGGTCTAAAGCAGAGCTATGGAGAGGGACTAAAGACACTTATGTGCACACTTTCCACTCTGTAGCTTCAACCCTGCACACTTCTCTTCACCAGCACTAATTAGACTTAGGAAGGAAAAAATAAGATGTTTTCACAGACAAAATTTTTGAAGAGAAAGCTGCTTGCTGGAAAGATATTCAACAGAAGGCCTACATTCTGGAATCACAGTCTGGCATTTCCCTGGACCTCTTGTTTGGGCTCAGGTTTGGAAATCCTGTGGCCCTGGCTCTGTGTGGTTTATCAGTGTCAAGAGTTCTTTTGTAGGCAGTTGCGGTAGAAATCCAAGCACAAAGAGCATGGCTAATAGGTTGCCCCAATATCCTGAAGTTACTGCTTCAAATAAGAAAAATATGTGGTATTTGAGACTTTGGGGAGTTTTTCCTCTCTATTTCAAGCATCTCTCCAGTGTCTTTGCTCAAATCAGCTAAATGACATTCTTCTCTGGCTGTCTGTGGTGTTCATCCAAATTTTTTATTTAGTTCTATAGAAAAATCTTCCGTTTCTGTAATACCAAAGACATTTATGTGGCCGATATTTTAAATGGATATGTGGAAAACCTTCTTCTCTTCCAAACAATCAACTCATCACAATTCTCCTCTGTCACAAAACAGTCTGAATGCAGAGCACAATTTACAAAGTGCAAGCTACAGGATTAGAAGGAAAAAAAAAACCTCAGGGATGGGGGATAAGATCAACAGGATTTGTCATGATCAGTGGTAGCTAAAGGAATACCTGCACCCCATGATGTCTTGGTACAACCTTAGCTTTGTCAGTGATTCTGCTTTTGTGAAGGATTATGCTTTAGGAGTAATCAGTTAGCTGATTGGTGCATGAGGGTCTTTGAAGCCGAAATCTCTGGGGGTTTTTAGTAAAAAAAGATGATCCAAGGGCTGGAGCACCTCTGTAATGGGGACAGGCTGAAAGGGTTGGGCTTTTTCAGCCTGGAGAAGAGAAGACTCCAGGGGGACCTTAGAGCACCTTCCTGTACCTGGAGGGGCTATGGGAAAGATGGGGAGGGACATTTGACAAGGGTATAGAGTGATAGGACAAGGGGGAATGGATTTGAGCTGAAAGATGAAAGATTTAGGTTTGAAGAAATCCTTCACTATGAGGATGGTACAGGTTGACCAGAGATGCTATAGTTTCTCCATCCCTGGCAGTATTCAAGGTCAGATTGGATCAGACTTTGAGCAGCCTGGTCTAGTGGGAGATGTCCCTGCCCATGCAGAGGGGTTGGAACAAGATGGGCTTTAAGGTCTCTTCCAACCCAAAACATTCTGAGATTTTATGGTTCTAGGACTTGGGAGGAGGTCCCAGCCTCTGCTAACTCTGCCCATGGTGCAGATCTACTGGTGCCACAAAGTGCTCAGGACAGTTTAGGGCACCATTAAGCTATCTCACATATGCTAAGAGCTAAGAAGAGGTGTGACCTACTTGGACCCCTCAGCTGAGGGAGGTTTTCACTGTTTAGCAGGATCAGAACTGGGTCCAAGCTGAGGAACAAATAGCCATATCAGTTCCCATGTCCTGTGGCAGCTGGAATGGGGTGAGGAGAGGCAGACATTACCCCTACATTTGTGTGACCCTAAAGCAGAGGAGGTCCAAACCAGCTACAAAATAAACTTTTCAACTTTAATGTTAAAAAATTTACAAGCAACTTGCGTAAGGAGATTTTTTTAAATTGTGGGTTTTTTTCTTGTTTTGTTTTTTGTTTGTTTTTTGTGTGTTTGTTTTGAAAAAGGTGTTTATGCTACACACGGAACAACTAATCTTTCCCAAGCCAACAGCACTGGCTACATAAAGAAATATCCAAGTTTCTAGCAGTTTCTCTCCTACAGCAGATCCTGGAGAGGTTTAAAGTAGCACAAATGCCTTTCCACATTTCCAGAGTTTCTGACCTTATGTCTGCTGTTTTGCAGAGGAGGCAGAGATTTGATCCCCAGCTGCCCACAGACTGAGGGCTCTCTTCAAGAACCTCTTTCTATAGAAGACTGCAGACAGCTATTGCAACACTCCCTTTCAGTAAGTGACCTCATGCACATGGCATCTTATCTTCAGAGCTAACTGCTCATGCCTGATACACAAACAGTTCTCTGACAACACTGCAGAAGCAGGCACTGAAATATATGTCTGTTTTGCAAGGCAGCTTCTTTGCTTCACTCACTGCCTTGCCCCAGCCTTCTTTTTCAGAGCTGTAGGCAGCACTCATCACTGTCTTGCCCACAGATACTGACAAGCAGTGGGGGAGAGTCAGAGGGAAAAACAAAGGTACCCACTGACCCATAGCTTTCAGGCACTGCTGGGTTCCCAAAACCAGATCTGGGTGCAATGGCACCCACATTGGGCCCAACAGACCCCTTGGTGTGTCCTCCGTGCCAGCTTTTGCCAGTGTTTTCTCTGCCCTGCTCCCTTAGTGAATGGCCTTTCCTAAATCTCTTTTTACTGCTCTGCCACATTTTTCATGGCAAGTTGCCAGTTTTTAAAGATCTTATAGCAGCCTCACGGAATGGAATTAACACTCATTGATTTCACACCCTTTGATGCAGAAATAAATACTTTTTGCATAAAGATAGTCCCTATGAGACTACCAGCCTCAGCAGAAGGGGTCAGCTACAGTCACTGCAGCACCTCAGTAATAATTCTTGCTTCTTATTTGTCATTGCCCCACAAGAGACATGGCAGTGCCTACCTCTTCTACACAAAAAAAATGAAATAGCCATGATGCAGAGCATGTGCTTTGTTGCAGCTGGAACATTAAAGAAATTGGGGAGTATATTTTATTCACCTGAGGAGTAATGCTACCAAGGGTCTCTGCTTAGATGATGTGCCACTGCACCACATCCCAGTGCAGAGTTAGAACTCTGTGTGTGTACAACATGGAGCTTCAAACAAGTATATATAGACACATACAGACAAGTAGACATACTTCCATGTGTGTTGAGTTGTGTGTCTATACAGTTCTATGCATATATACAGATTTTTTACAGACATACTGTATATATATGTATACAAATGCATAAATAAATATTTATGCATATAATATTTATATGTATCTATGCACTGATTTTACATAAACTGTAACTTTACTGGCTATTGATGGAGAGTTGGGCTAGGCTCTGTAAAGATTTTACTTGCTTAAGGGAGAAGTAAGGTAAATAATTAATGAAAACATATGGTGTACTTTTAAAAGTATAAGAGAAATATTGTTTCATATTCAGAAATGAAGATTTGGAGGTTGAGAAACACAAGAAAGAAAAGAAATAACCTCAAAACCCAGACCAATCACAAACGCACCACAGCTGTTACTTTGCATCCTTCCCCCCAGTCCTCCAAATGCTATTAATGCATAGAAATTCTCAGGAACAGAAAAATGGCTACAGAGTTGATTCTGACATTTCCAGAATGCTACCACAAAATGGGTGACTGACAGTATTCAGCCATAAAGGCAAAGCAGAAATACTCAAAAGTGCACTTTCAGGCTGCTGCTGTTGACCAACAGACCATGGAGGTCTCAGTAATTGTTGTTGACAGGAAAACCTCCAGGAGAGGCAATGGGTTTTTATTGGTGAAGCTACAAGGCTGGAGTTAGGAACCAGCAGTGGTACCCTTAAACTACAAAAGGTAAAGGAGCATGGTGCTATAATATGGTAGACTTCACACTGAGGTGGATGATTTTGTGACATACCCAAGAGCCTCAACAGAGGTATCATGGCAAAAATACACCACAGCACCTCTCCAGTCCAAACTCAAACCTCTTCTCCTCTGAGAGAACTGGTTTTTTTTTTTAATTGTTTTTGTCTACCCTCTCACCATCCAAGAACAGGAGATAGGTCCTAAGGACATCAGTTCCACAGAGAATACCAGACCTGCAGATCTTGTCTATAGCTGAAGTAGGAAGGGATGGACCCTGGGGCTGGCTAATGAAAAAAGGCAGCAGCTTGGATGGTGTTACCTCAGTTTACATGGTGCCAGGACCATGTCAAGTATAAGAAGTTCACTCTTCATGAGAGGCCAATGTCAATTTACAACACTACTGAGAGGACACGACTCACTCTGGACAAGTTGTGGCACAACATTGTGCTTCATTGGTTTTTTTTGTTTTTTTTTTTCTCCTGTGTCATTACAAATGCCAAAAGTTAATTGAGCAAATTTTTAAAAGTTGCCTTGCAACATCATCTTTAGTCCCTGTTGTAAGGATATTTTACACTGCTTTTCCCAGTTTCACAGGGAGCCAAACACAAAGTCCTGCCAGTGCAGCAAGTGCAACTTTTTAATCTGAAAGATAAATTTGGCCCCTCTGAAAACAGAGCCAGGGAGAGAGCCTGGTATTTGAAACCAGCTACACCAGACTTCTTCAGAGGTGTTTCTGTGGTACCATCCATGTGTGGCAATGCCCTCCCCTGTTCATCTGCTGCCAGGGGGGCTTTTTATGGGGGCAAAGCACCAAAGGCATTCACCTGCTGTCTGCTCTCCTGTTCCCTCCTCTCACATCTCTGTAACCACCTCATAGGGTACTGACTGTTATAAAGTCTGGCAGGACAAAACAAGACACATGTGAGCCTTTCTTCTTGAAATAGAGAAGGGGAAAAACCTTTGGCACAGTAAAGGTTAATATGCTGTGGGGAGAGAAACCCGATGTCAGCCTTTCTAGGGCTTCCAGGTGGATTGCTATTTGACATACTGCAGAAGACACCCTTGTTTATTGACATTTACTTTTTCTTTGTAGGAACAGTCACACTCTACAGTCATTGGTTTTCTTGTGGCTTTCATGCTGAGCCTGTAAGAACAGGATGTTCAAGAGCTGTCCCATATGGTGGCATGCTGTCTATTGTTCAGATGATTGGCTTCAAGCACTGGCTGGCTTTCACTTTTTTGCTTTGAGCTGGTTGTGGCTGAAACTTGCATCAATTGTTGGGATGGGGTGGAGAAAGCTGGTCCCAGCAACGGGTGAATCCTCAGAGGGGCTTCTTTTCATTATGTGAATTTAACACATCTGCTGGAGTTGGATTTCTTTGTGTATTAAGGGCATTATGGTTCAAATTAGAGGGATATTTTAAGATCATAAGAGTAGAATTCCCTTCTAATGCAGTGGTGTATATTTTTGGTTTCTTTATAATTGTTATTTATTTTAACACATTTGTGATTAGTCCAGAGCTTAGGTTAATGTGCCTATTTATGTGTTTATTTTGGGTGGTTATTACATGTAGATTTACCAGTAGACTTGATAAAGTTAATTGTCTTGTATTCTGGACTGCTAAGAGCATTCACATATACAACAGAATGACGAGTCAAAAGCTGCCTGCGTTAAATGAAATAGAACAAAAAAAAACGTGAGGAGATTAGGTTGACTGCATTTTCTCCTGCCAATAATTGTTTGATTTCTCTCTCTCTCTCTTCCCATAAGAGGTTTTCCTCAATTTTTCCCTTCTTCTTTCCAAAGAGAAAGAGAAGCTGCAACGTTGTAACAGGAATCAGTATAGAAAAACTATTCTCTATTCTGGGTAAGAGAATAGGGCACCCAGTGTGCATCAAATTATATAATGCTGAGCCCTGATAGTAATGGTTATGAATTACTCTCTGACTCCAGCTGGTGACCAATATCTCTCTTAAATTGTAAAGTTTGATGGTACCAGAAATTTTATCCTGGCCATTGTAGATCTGTTTTTCAGGACTGTCAGTGGATATTCACTGACTGGTCCAGGTTGTCTTTCTCTGTGTTAGAGTGTCCAATGTGTTTGGTATCCTGTAATTTTGCACCAGACCTTTCCTAATTAAAAATCTATCACTTCCATTAAAAAAACAAACAAAAACAAAACAAACAAACAAACAAACAACAACAAATAAAAGCTGGGACAAGCTTTCTCCACCCCATCCCAACAACTGATTCAAGTTTCAGCCACAGCCAGCTCAAACCCAACCAAAAAACCCTCCAAAAACACTAAAAAAATAGTATAAAACCCCACCCATACTAGATAAATACACTAAAATATCAGTTTGCAATAAGGGCAAAACAACAAGATGTTCCCAGTCAGATACACACAGACTATCTCAAAACAAACCCCTAACAGGGAAGCCCCCCGGCACAGCCCACACCAGCATCATCTTCTCACCCCATTTTGTTTCCCATTTGCTCCTGCACAAGACCAATCTCTGGAAGCTCATGGAATCAAAGGTTGGCTGATGGGTGTTAGACCTGGACTCGTCTGAAAGATTTTAGTTAAAGGAGACTTTGCACCCACACCTGCAGGCACCCGTGGATGTGAAATGTAGGAACAGCTCCACCCGAGTTTGCCACAGGGCACAGGAGAGCTGGCAGACAGGGGGATGTTATTTTGCCACTTCCTAAGCAGGTTCCCATTGTTTCCCCTAATAGCGTGGGAGGCTTTCTAGCCTAATTTATTCTTTTCAGGAAGGATTTTGTGGAATGCGTGGGGGCGATGGCATCCTTGTGCCACCGAGCACCCCCAGGCTGCCTGCACCGGCAGTCCCTGGAGGTATCAGGCACAGGTTTGGGGAGCGTTTCTTGAGCAGGACTATTAAGTACACGCTCTATTTGAGCAGGCATGCACACCGGATCTCTTTTCTCCCAACTCATTATTAATAGTGTGCGTGTGTTGGGATGGGGGGACTGCCTGAAATTACAAGCGAGCTAATTTCCATTTTGCAACTGCACATCAAAAAAAAAAACCCACAAAAAACCCCCCAAAAAACCTGAGAAGTTTGTAGCACTTCTATCTTCCCAGGAAGACTTCACACCCTAAGGAACATTTTTAAGGGGTTCCCTCCTCCCCCTACACACACACACAGAGACACAGACACACTTGGTCCTTTTGTATTTCTCCTAATTCAAAATTTCAGCAGCACGACCGGGGAGGGAAATGCTTGCTAAAATAAAACGTGATGCCTGGAAGAGAAAGAATTATCCAAATCTAATTATTAGACACTGCAAGCATTTTGAGAGTCAGGAGATCCTACTGAGATGGCAGAATGCCTCATAAGTAATGCAGCAGGCAAGTTTTATTTCATTTCTAGGAGACTATTCATCTGTGGATACAAAGAATCTTTGATAAGTATGTGCATGAAGAAAAACCACTATCATTTCAGTGACACTATCAATTACTAGCTAGCAAGTTCCACTGATACACACGCTGCACAACACATGAAGTGTGCCCAGCTTGTAACTGGTGTAATCGGGGAATAAACAGCATGCTGATTATTGGCATGTTGGCAGCAGCATGGAAGAAGAGTTTGATAGGAAGAGTTTTAACCTGAAATTATTCACAAAGATTTTCCACAGTTTCGGAGGAGGAGAGAAGCAACGGGGTCTGCAGTAAACTCGCAGGCAAGACCCTGCTGGCATAGATAGCCCCAGATAAGGTCTTTTGGGACTAAAATAGTTGCTGAACTTTTAAAGTGGTGTCAACTGGACTATGAATCATATTCAACAAAAGCCTGGTATGGATGAACTAATTTAACATTTTCGGAGAGATCTTTTTAGCCTTTAGGTTTTTTAGATTATTAAATTCAGAAGAAGACATCATGTCTGTGTACTCTTGCATGGAAACATGTAAAAATTTGATTGATTGTACTTTTTTTTTTTTTTAATAGATTTGGAAATCTTTGGTTTAAATAGTGTAATGGAAGTGCAGTTCCTCCAACATGAGCCATTTGAACTCAATTATCATAAAACAAGTTGACTTCCAGTTATTCAGGTCCAATAGTTTATCCAGCTCCATCTTTCTCCTGTAACATTCCTTCATTTCAGGTGTTGCATCATCCCGAGTCCACTTGCCAGTGGCCTAAATTCTGCTTTCATTGCTGTTTTGTGTTTTCATGGTGTCTTACGTTGCCTGTCTGGGATTTTTAGAGGAGAGCCACATGTTCTGCACCCACACCCACGATCCTGGAAGACTCAGCAGTGGGCTAAGCATGTTCTGCCACAAGACACACTGATTCCTGGCGCTGCTATAGAAAGAAAAGACTTACAGGCTGATGTGGCCTCTTGGGGAAACAAGGCAGACACAGTCAAACTCCAGATGATATTTATAGTACCAAGTTAAACAAGTTTCATGGGAATAGAGGATTGGGGGAGAGGACTCTCCTTCTCCCTCCTCACTGCTCTCACTCCAGGGAATGCTGTTCCAGCTCACTTCTTCAGGGATGCTGGAAAATGCACAGCTGCCCCCAGTGCTCTGGCTCAGGAGAGAATTTATTGTGTTTTAGACAGTAGGTTGGCTATCTGCTAGACAGAAATCCATGGGAAACCAGCCCAGCTTGGCTCAGAGAGCTGCTCATACTACATTCAGCTGCTGCCTTCCAGATCTTGGGGGCATCAGATTCCCAACACACATTTTTCTGGTGAAAGATTTTGGGTTACTCAAGGCGTTCTGGAAGGGTGCTTGGATTAATGATAGAGATGTGTAACAATGTACTTCTGGTTCATACTAATTCCGACAAATTACAATATTCAATACAATTTCATGGCAGCACTGTGAGTTAAAGTGCTCTCAATAACATAAAAATTACCAAAGTGCACCTTCATAAAATGTACTATTCATAATTTTTCAGTCAATTAATATGGAAAATGTAAAGGAGAGCAGATTGTTTTCTATATCAACAGTGCACTGAGAAGATTGTTTTAATTACAAGGCTCTCACGTCTTTTTATATTAGGTGTCTTGTTGAGGTTGAAAAGCCATTAGTGTCTCAATGTCTTGCAAAGCTTTCTCTACAATTGTGTAACAGCTACTTAGCAGTTACATGAAGCATACCATTTAAACAAAATTTAAGTCCACAATTACTCTGTTAATAAAATGTAAATTTAAAAATACATGCAACCATCATGAAGATGGAACATTTAATTCTCACTTAGCTTCCCACAGAATGAAGGGTTAATTTGGTAAAAGAGATAAGAAGACTGCAGTAATTGCTCCTATCTGCTGTTTCGTGGGTGAAAATAACTTCTAACTAAGACTTTGAATTCTGAGGCCTAAATCAAGTGTTCATTTTACCTAGCTATAACTCCCCTGGAACACTAGAATGAACAATTAGCATAGCTATACCTGTGTATCTTAAGTTATGGTTAATGCATGGGAATGGTGTTCTTAATTTTACTGCTTTGAAAATATACCCCTGGAGAATAAAAGAAAGACTTTGGAGCTCTCAGTAACAGTAAAAAGAGAAGAGCTTGATTTATTTACTTTCTCTTTTGTGATAGCCTTGCTCTTACTGGTCCTAATCCCCTACAATGAGCATAAAACTATGAAAAAGTGACAAAGAGGACTCCTGAGCACTATGGGGTTCAGTGGAAATACTGCTCCAGCATGTCCCAGCCAGAAGATAATAGAGACACTGAGGGGTTCTCCTCACAAAGCTATTATTCACTGACTATATTATGTCATGAGCCTTTCTGTGGCCATTGCTATTAGGAACAAGAAGAAGAATGAGTAGACTGGTTCAAGAGAAGCAGCAGTGTCAGCCAGCATTTAATGCTGTAAGGTTTCCTGCTGCTGGAGCAGTCAGAGAAGTGGCTGCAGAAGGAAAATCAGGAATAGTTTTATAACGAGAAGGACAGGAGACATTGACCAGAAAATGAAGTACTGCCAGGGGAAGCTGAAAGGAACCAGTATGAAATAAAGAGGTAGCCTTCCCCACTCCTGATCCCCTCACTAACAAGGGAGTACTTTCTTCAGCACCAAATTTTTGAACAAAGAGAGAAAGAAGAGAAAAGGGGGCTTGAAAAGTTAAACCTCAGGGAACAAGTTCACTCCAGTAACCCAGAATCAGAGGAGCGTAAGGGATTTTCACACCCAATACCCATCAAATGTCAAGGGTATTTGGTCAAAGTCAGAAGTACAACCTCTTTTAAAGCTGCCAGAAAATCTTAGCCTTACGTGCTTGCTATCTCCCTCTCCAGAAGCCTCCCAGATACCAGTAATTTGAATATTTTTCATTATCCTTGAACAACACATATGTTAAGAAGCCACTTCTTCTTGGGGCAGAGCCTGTTCCCATTATTCCTTTTCCAATACTAGTCTTTCTTATATTAATAAAGGTCTCTCTTTTGCAAGGCGCACAGTCCAGATCAGAAAATCGCTAAGGAACATGTAGGCACCGAAGTTGTAAGATGGACTTGGGCAGGATTTGTGAACCTCAATCACAGTTTATTTGGTCGTCCATGGTGTGACTGGGAAGTGCTGGAGGGAGTGAGCTACTCACTCAGCTAAGAGAGCTCTGTTTTAACTCCAGTTCTGCCTTTATTATCTCACCTTGCCTATAAGGATCAGGCCAGTCATTCACACCTCCTAAGGAGCTCATACCTCAGATTTTGAGGAAGATCCCTTCTTTCAGCACTTGACTAGGTGAAACATCACAGCAGAGGACATCTCACATTATATCTACCTTCTGATCAGCAAATTATTAAATTATCTCTCCAAACAAACCACAGTTTGAATATGAATCAAAACGAGAATTTTCATGCAGATAGTTTCACTTGCCCACCCCATATTTAATGCTCACCATTCACTCAGAAGGAGTTTACATCTAGAAAGGAAAGATGTTGTGCTTTTGCTATGCCTGATAACTTTACCATTAGGTATAGAAACTATTTCTATAAAAGTGTAATGTTTTTAAGTGCTAAACCATATTATTTCGTGTGTTGTCTGTATTATGGAACCTCACCCATTAAAAAAAAATAAAAACAAAAAAAAATTAACCATTGCTATTCATTATGCACCACCATAGGATGTATTCCATATCAGGGTAAACTCAGTGGGAAGAAAAGGAGTGACTGAACACTATGTGGAGAAAATAGAAACAGTGAAAACAAAAAGTTTACTGCAGTAGCTGGTCTGCAGTAACTTACAAATTACTAACAACTTATGTAAGTTTTACATGCCTATTCCATCTGCTATTCATTAAAAAAACACGTTGCCATGGTAACTGCCACATGCCATGGTATTTATGCTGCTTCTGATGTACAAAGCATAGTTTGTGTAGGAGTGTGTGTATGTATATGATGTGGCAGCTGTCGTCTCTGCCATTTTGTTGTTGCTCTAGAAAAAAATAAAGCAAGTAGTGGCTATGAATACTCATTTGAGTAACGATACTCGCGCCCATTTGACTAAGGACCCACGCAAAGCTCCACATGGTTATCATCTGACCAACCCACACACGGGGTGTTCTCACAAGGAGGCAGAGATGGGTGGGCTACCTTTAAAAATAACACTGCTATCTGTCACAGAATTAACAGGCAGAGAAGCAAAAAGATATCCATATTTTTAGTGACACATAGGAAGCAAAGGCTTTTGGAATGACCCTCTTCATTTTTCTTATAAAAATATAAATGGGAAATAGCATGACTGGCTATGCCCTTTAGAAAGATGTAAATTTTCTGTGCAATGAAAGAGGAGGCAACCCAAAACACTTCCCAACAGTCCTCTTTCATTCCATTTTTTTAAAAAAGGTATACTTATTGAGCCTGGACAAGCTGGTAAAAATAAAACAGACACAAAATTCTGTCCAGTACTCAATTCATTCTGAACTTGTGAGTCTTCATACTGTTATGACATTTTTTATTCTGTGCCGTGTATTTAACGTTTGACATTTCACAAGAAAAATGCCATTTATAGGCTATTTGCATACCATTTTAACTTCATTTAACATCAATTGGTGTCTACTGAAAACTTCAGAAACAAGGTTTTATGAGAGCATGTGTTTCGTACCTGCTTGAAGAGATGCTTAGTTCCACTTTTATATCCTTAACTGTCAGACAGCTCCATGTATTTTTCCCACTTAATCCAACTCCCTCCATTTTTATCAAACTTGTTCATCACAAGGAATAAGCAAGAAGGTATTTCAAATTTCATTATTATGATCTGTCGCCAAAAAAAAAAAAAAAAAAAAAAAAGAAAAAAGATATAGAGAAGGAAAAAAAAATGCCATATCCTAATCTACAACAATTTAAGTAGTTTAGTAGCTAAGGGGAAATTGGTACTTTCTGGAGTCTGTGTGCCAGTATAAAATCAGAAAGCTGAGGATGGATCTCTCCTCAGTGCCACAGAATAAACTGTTCCCATGAAAACATACCTTTAAACTGACTAATAACATGAGGTGGAAGGAAGGGGCAATACTGATGACACTGGAGATTAGAAAAGCAGCCTGGCTGTACTGATTAGCCTTCTTGCCCATTTCGTGACAATGACGAATCAACAAACCCTGTCAGAGTCCTGTGTTACAAGGAATGAACTGAAGCAGCCCATGCAGAGCCATTGCCTAGATATCTTCAGCTAACTTTCAAGTGTCCCAGATTCATCCATTTCAGAAGAATCCTATAGATCAGAAATCATGATATACAGCTGTGCAAAGATTACAAGGATGCAAATAGATGGTTTTCTTCAGCAGAATATGTTTGCTCCTTACTGAAAATATCTTAAATGTGTATGCTGAGCAGAATAAAAAGCAAGAATCACTTATTCATGTGAAGGGGATATCAGGCCTCAGTCTGCATGGCTTTGCACATTATGGGATCATTTATAGCCTTAATCACAAGTACTTATAAAATGCTCTTCTGACTCAGAATCCTCTTCCCATGCTTGGGTACAAGACTCCAGGCACTTGCACAGGTGTAAATAGCCATGCACTGATCTGAAAGTGCACTTCCTTGAAGCACCAGACCCTGTTTTTTTTTTTTTTTTTTTTTTTCTCCCTCTCACAAATAGATGAATAAAGGAGCAAAACCTAGTAACCATCAAATGCCATAGAAAGAGAGGAAAGGGACTATTAAAAACCCTTCTCCCATTTTAGTGATATTTGGTGGGAATTACAGCAACCTCAGCTCCTCTCATTTTCCAACTAATGCCTCTGACCCCGGAAGGCTTGTTCTAGCAGGCAGGGAATTAGCAGAAAGTCAACATGTCATACTCTGACCCTGAGACAACAGGCAGAGCAGGTTATCATAGGAGTCATTATAGCCTTAAAAATGGAATACTCAATTGGCCAGTTAAGTCTGCTTCAAGCTGTCAGAATGATGCAAAGCAGCATCATCCGGTCAGGGAAACTGTCATTTTCAGGCTTTAGTGTACAGGAGTGAATAGCAATACAGCAATAAAGAAATTTAGGATTCATCAGGCATAGACCCAGTTCTGAGTGCTTTCAGATTCTTCCCTGAGAGCTGTTAGCATTTGTAAATAAACCCATCACACAAGCTAGAACCAAAAAATAAAAGCAAAAGCAAAAAAACATAAACAAACAAACAAACAAAAAACCCACAAAAAAAACCCAAAACACAACAAAACAAAAATTTTAAAAACAACCAACAAAAAAACACAAAACAAAACAAACCAGAAACCAAAAGTAAACCACACCGAAAAGACCTAAACAAAAAAAATGAGTTCTGGGCATTTTTCTTTGCCAGTTAGAACCTGCTGTGCATACAGCTGTTAGGTGATTTTCTCCCAAATCAAAACATTCCATTTATCCACCATGTTAGCTTTTCAGCTCATGTCCAGTGTAAGGCATTTTAAGAATGGCAAAATTCAGGGCAGGAAGGTTTTGTTCCTTCAAAAACCAAACAATGATTTTACTTGTTAAACTAGATTAAGCTCACAACACTGTGCATGTCTAAATAATGAGAAAGGAGGTTGGAGAAATAACTGTGTAATTCCAGGACGCTTATGACATTAACCACTGCTATTTGGCCCAGACTGCTCCACACACTGAAATGGTTATATTTTATATACCACTGCATTCCTTCCCCCTGTATGTTCAGCTATAATTACCTTATCTTTCAGGATGGTACCTCAGGTAGTCATGACTGGTATGCTACAGGGAGCTAGGGAAATATCATCAGCTTTAAAAGCTGTTACAGGGTTGTTGCAGGTGTGTCTGAGATTAGCAGAACACAAATGAAGTTATCTAGTGCAAGATTTAGACAATATGGACCACATGCACAGAGGGGCAATTAGCACAAACAGGGGAATAATTTGTGATAGTGGAAAAATAAACAGAGCTCTTTCACATTGAACCTGAAATCCCAGTTACAGTGCAGAACACAGATGTTAGTCCCATAAAATAAATACAATTGGCACCTTTGGGTTATGATTAAATCCTGCAGGCACTAAAAAAAACATATACCTTTTCTTTCTGTACACATTTTCCTTTTTGCTTGGAAGTAAACATTCTTTTGCACCCAATTCCCATCATAGTTATTTATATAAAGAAAAAATATTTAGTATCATTCCTTCTCTAGTTTATAATGTACAAAGAATCTCCTCTTTCCTTCTCAAGAGAGGCATAGCAAAACTAAGATCAATAATTCTGACAATATAATCATCCAAGCCAGGATTTCCCAGGAGTGCAATTAGTTTTCCTTGTCTTATCCTCGTGTATAGAACTGATTCCCTTGCCCCTGGCTAACTCCAGACCATCTCAACAAAATATGCTTCAGCACAGACCCTGGAACAAGACAAGTCCTGCAAGATGCCTCAGAAGACAATAAGTGATACTCAAAACTCATTCTCTGAAGGTGTCTTTCTCTTTCCACCTCCAGAAAGTGACCGTAGAAACAATAGTTTTCCTTGCATGCATTTTAAGGAGGTGGGAGTTGGGATTACAGAGGTTTACAGGCTTATAATGGAATCACACCATGTAAAACGCTGCGTGTCTACTTTGCTGCGCACAGCAAACACAGCACAATATGCCTCCTGTTGCAGAGTAATGAGGTATAACCTTCTGGGATATTTCATATATGTATTTCTAAGAATAAAAACAATAAATTAGTACAAAATCCACAGATAAAGCATAGCTTTTAGCACGTAACATTAACAAGAAATCAGAGGTTTGGATTTTTGTTTTTTTTTTTACTCCTGTCAATCATACTGAGCAAAGACCAAGATAAACAAAAAGACATAATACAGAAAATGGTTGGGGTTTTTTTGTGTTTTTTTGTTGTTGTTGTTTTGGTTTGGTTTTGGGGGGGTTTTTTCAGGTTTCTGTTTTGGTTTGGAGGCTTTTTTGTTTGTGGTTTTTTTTTTGTCCTTGTTAATATCAACCCTGCCTCCTAATTCTGGGATTGCTGTTCATAGTCGGGTCCTTATGTAGAGCTTAATTCTCCAGTCCTCATAAAACTGGTGACCATCTCATTTCTTGGATTTAGTGGGAATACTAGAAACTCTGAAATTCAAGACTCCAGTGTGATGTTTATGCATGTAACCACCCTAAGGACTTCAGTTCTCATTTGGGAAGGAAACTGCTTATCACTGCTAATACAAGGCATCCATGTACTGAACAAGGGTATTTGGGACAGGCAACATGTCAGGTTTCTGTGAGTTGTGATTAATCTCTAATTTTTTAAAATCTCTCATCCTGCTCTGTGAAAAATCAGTGTTGACCATATTGTGCTTCTACAGCATACAGAATAAGGAAGCTTAGGCAGGGAGCCAGTACATTGATGAGTCTAAACCCAGAAGGCCCAGAAGAAGGTGTTTCATGGGCAGTGCTGTCTGCAGGTGAATGTTTCTCTGGGAAACCTGGGTCAGAGTCTCACCAGCCTCACAGCGAAGAATTTGTTACTAATGTCTAGCCTAAACCTACCCTCTTCCAGCTTAATTGATAAGCCCTTGTGATAAAGGCAGGAGGCAAGCAGCTTTCCACCACCACATATGCAAAATTGTTGGCTCAGTCCAATCAACCTTCTTGGCCCAGTATCACTGTTAAAAGGACCCTCAGCTGGGTCCTCAACATCCCCTCTGTTGGTTTGGGATGAAACCCAGTCCTTTAAAGGCACATGGAACAGTGATGGTGGTGACAGATATCAACAAGAAACATCTTTTTCTCTTCACTTGGGTCAGACAACAGAAAGACAAGGAGATCTGGTTATTCTGTAAGCTGGTCAGAGGTAAGCATTTGAAGCCTTTCCTCTAAAACTAGCTTAGCAGGAGATTCCAGTAGAGGGAACAAAGACATGGGGTTAAAATAAAAATATAACCCATACTCTTGCAGATAGGTTAGCTCTCAGTATATGACAGACCTGACCACTCCTACTCTCACTTCCATTAAGATTTTTAGTGACCAAGCCACCGTGTAAAAGATTAGTACAGTACACTTATCAGTGAAGGATAATTAGGCATCTTAGGACTAGACAACAGAGTTCATGAGAAGGCCTTGTAATTGGATGCTTTGTTTTCTGATCCCAAAAGACAGAGATACTTCTTAGATGAGCTGACTTCCTGCTGAACAAGGAAACCCCTAAGAAAGCCCAGAAAACATGGGTGTAGGCCCCCATGGAGCTTTTGCTTGAAACCCAGATTTTAAGGTATCTCAGTCTGAGTTGGATTAGACTTTGTTTTTCTGAACTGTTGCCCTGTAATGAGTTCCAATGCTGTTAGTCAGCTGCTGGCTGCACCATAACAACTGAGACTGAAACTGTGACTAAGCTGTGGAAAATTAGGGTTTAAGACTAACTTTACATTTAAAAATTATTAATATTTCACTAGTTTGCAAGGCTCTGAGTCATGAACCTGTGTCCCAAAAGACTAGGAACAATATAAATACGGCATTGTCTGACAAGAGTGTGCAGTCTTATGCTTTGCATTTCCTAGCTTATGGTCAATAAAGGATTCAGGGCAAATTTGGGATTCATGGAATTCAGTCCACCCAAATACAAAGAATACATCCACCTACATCTGTGGGATCTGACCTCTTGTTCTGTTCCTTTAATTCACATTCTTTTCAGTCTTCCCTTGTCGTTGCCTTGTTGGAGTCTTTAAGCTATTCCATGCTTAATTTTAGCCTTGTGTTTCATTGAGGCTATCCAGGTTCAGGAATAAATCAGCTAATTATCAGCAAGGAAGCACTGAGGACTGACAGGTACTCATTTATATTTTCAGAACTTAAGACTTCATCTGAATGGTGTGTCCCTCTACCAGCAATGATGCAAATGTTCTGTGAAGGTCAGGATTCTGGCTGCTCAAAAACAAGCTCAAGTGGGATGCAGAGTGGTACCTGACCCCTGGACCACAGAGTGAGCACGTCAGCACAAAATTATGAAGCGCAGGTGCTTCTTTTCAATGTGATGCATCACTGAGATGTAGAGTTCTAGTAGCCCTCAGACCTTTGCTCCCAGCTGTGCAATGGTCTGGATTTTATACTTGAGGAAGGCTTGTAAACATTGTAGGAATAATGGCTTTTTTTTAGTCCTCCTGGAGCTTTTCCCTTACAGTGACATCTTTGCTTGCATAAGTGGCAAGAAAGGAAAGAAGAAACATGATGGGAGTCTGTTTTCTTGTTAGCTCTTTCTTTGCTTTTCTTTTGCAAAATATATTCAGAAGAATGACAGGAGCCTCATAATAAAAGATCATTACTGAAGATATCCTCTCTTATTTGCAGCTCCTGGAGTGGAATCAAGAGCATTGGCAGGCTACACTGGCTTAAAATTGTGTTATTTGACAGGTAAAGATTTTATTGAGAGAGTTTTAATTTTATTTCTGCATCCTTTACATAAAGGCAGGGACTGTGGGGGAGGAGAGGAGGAGATGCAGCAAGGAGGCATTTGTGCCCTACAAGAAAAATCACAACAGCACAATGGATTTGAGGGAAAACTCCACACTCCATATACCATTCATTTAAACTCCTGGGTTAACACAATGTCTATAAAAATAGGGGGTCTGCAGGATCACGTAGGAAAATAACCAAAGCACTAATAAAAGGAAGGAAAAGGAATGGCAGCCGTTAAGTTGGAACAACAACAGAAACAATTCCATCACAGAAATGAAAGGACTTACAGTGGAAAATGTATAATACGGAACAGCAAAGCAGACAGGATAATGATTTACTGAAATTTCTGTGCCTTACACTTTGTAGTAAGAATATGAAATTTGGCAGAGAAGAGTGTGCCCTTCACGTGAACCCTTTACCACCACATCCCAGGACCTGCCTTCAGCAAAACAGCTTCCATTCATACATACTCAAGTAAAGGTTTGGATTTAGTTAGGCCGTGAACTGCCAGTAAAACTAGGCAGGTTTAGGGTAAAAGGGGGCCCATGGAGAGGATAGAACAGTCCCTGCCTGAACCTGAACATGCCCAGTCTCGAATGCCCTCTGTTTCTTTGCACTTTTTAAAGCCCAGAAGTTACATCTAGATCTTTTCAATCTACACCTTTTCAATCAAACTACCTTTGTCCCATGGTTGATAATGACCTACTGTTTCTTCCCAGTCCTGCACTAGTTTAAGTGACAATAGGCAACAGTATAACTAAAACTTGTGTCATAATTGTAATGCTCAAAGTGAGACCAAAAATCCTCTTTTTTGGAAATATTTGCCTTTTATATTCTTGACATCAAGACTTGAACATTTTCTCAAGCATGCTAAATTTCAGGCAATTGTCAAATAGCATGCAGCAATAGTTATAATTTTTCCTTCCCCTTGGATATAAGCCCTAATACAAACCTAATCCTTAGTAAACTGCAGCTCCCAAGGCTGCATTCAGCAAACACTTCAGTCCTTAAGGGAAGGATGGTAATTTAAAAGGGCAGGGGAAATGGAGATTGTGGGGTTACTGGAAGTGGAGCAGGAAGCAAAAGGAGCTGTATAGGAAGAATGATGTTCAGTAAAAAGGATAAACAAACACATAGCTACTTTGCCTCTTATTGTACACTTTAATTTTTCTCCTTCCCTTTCTCCTAAATCATGGTGATGTCAATGTCTGTGATTATTCACGTAGAGACATTATAAGGATTTTGAGTGTGTGACACCATGCAGACTGTCAAATAAGTGATCTGTCGTAAGCTATACTAAAAGATGAAAAAAAAAAAGAGTCTGTCCCATATATTCATCTATCCCACAGGGACTCATTGTTCGAATAAGCTGTTTTTTTCACAGATACTATGAAAAGCTAGATTCTGTGAAAAATGAAACCAAAAATTACATGATAGGAAAAAAATTGAAAAAAAAAATTCTCCATCATAATAATTGCCACATTTTCCTCCAGGTTCAGTAAAGTGATGCTTGTTTTGTTCACTTGTTTACTTTTAAGCGATTCCATAGCTCTTTGCTATGACTTGAAAGTCCATACATAAATAATTCTGGGACCAATTACCAAATGTTGTAATTTTAGAAACATATTTCTATGTATTTGTGTGCACAAGTCACTGCACAGCTTTAAATATTATATTTCACTGAATTCCATCTCTTTCTGGTTGCTATTCTGCCACAAATATCTGTGCCTTGTATTGTCACTGGGACATGAATTTTAATTTTAGCACATGTAAATAACAGTGAAGAGTGAAAGCTGAAATCTACCAGTACGGTATCCTTTGAGGAGAGATAGTCAGGAGGCAAAGAAAAAAAATATATAGTAAAAAAATTATCTTCTCCCTCCATTTGTAAGCAACAGTTTGATGTGTCAATGACTTGAAGAAAGAGTGACTCCAGTACTCTGCTCCCTGAGGTTTGGTTCTGAGAGTCTCGGTTTAGGTCAAGAATTGCAGCTGCTGATTGAGGGATTTTCCCAGATCTGGGTGTATCAGGTGTTGGTTGATGCTTTGAGCACTGAGACCTGTCACCACATTGACAGTGTGTGTCATAAGGGGAAGTTACAAGAAGCAGAAAGACTGAAATGTGAAAGAAAACTCGTGCGGATACTAATCCTAAAAAAAAAAAAAAAAAAAAAAAAAAAAAAAAAAAAAAAAAAAAAAAGCAAAGAAAAGCAATAGGAAGGATTTTAGAAGAACTAAGCTGTCATCCTGTGCTACACCATTAACCCAGGGGTGGCTCTGCCAAGGGGGTTCTTAGTACTGCATGAGCATTCCAGGCTGAAAAATGAGAAAATTTAATCCTTGTAGAATACATTAATCTTCACCCCAATTCTATGTGACATTGTCAGCAGTTAATTTAACAGCAGAGCTTCACAAATGAAAGATCAATGCAGGGGAAGTTCCTCTGAAATCTTAGTTTATGCAATGAGCATTGTCAAATATCTATAGCCCAGACATGAAGGTGTCTGCTGTTAACTGAACCAGCCAACATCTAGTGCAAAAAGGTGAAATTACAGATCTTCATGACCAAGTCCCAAATCCTTTACAAACCTCTGATTCCCTGACACCTATAGATTTCCACAGGAAGAAACTCTGACCAAAACACTGGTGTTTTTTCCTTCTCATAATAAGCACCATACCTCCTCCGCACCCTTGCACACTGAGTGAAACACTAAGCCAGAGCTAAATCTGACAGAAATAGTTAAAAATTTGTAAAAAAAACTAAAACAAAACAAAAGCCAACCAAACCAAAAAACCAACTGAAATAAACCTGAATAATTTTCCCAGTTATTGACTCCAAGAACAGATATTGTGATATTTTGGATACAGCACCATTGAGTCAGGCAGAACAGGTGAACCAGATCTCAAGAAGAGAGGTGGAAATGGAAGAATATTTGCATATTTCTATCCTTTTGTTGCTGGCACTCTAAAAAGAAGGACAGAAGGTTCCTTATGCAAAAAAAAAACCAAAAAACAAAAAAACCCAAAACCCAAACAAAAGAAAAAACCAACAAACAAAAAGAACACCACCACCAAAAAACACCACAAAAAAAAAAGGTTTTTTTATTTAAAAAAAAATTTAAAATTACCATTCTCTCTCTAAATGTCATGGTGTCAAATAATGAAATCTCTTTTGACAGAAAGGTCATTGGTGGTTTACAGGATACACTAAAAACAAACAAACAAAAAGACAAAAAAAAGAAAAAAACAAAACAAAACAACATTCAAGCTTCTCATTTTCTGAACATACCATCAACTCTTCTAGATTACAAGATATAACTTAAAATGAAGTTTTGTCACAGAAACTAACTTCTAACTGTGTTCTAGCTACAAAACCAGAACAGTTTTATTGTTTTATTTCTTGTGTCCTCCCCTTAAAAGCCATTATTTCACCCACTGGAACTTTCCAAGTAATTAAGCAAGAATTAATTTGGAAGAGTGTGAGAACATTTAAAACTTCCAGTGCTTCTGCCTTGATAGAAGTACACCTGGGAAGGTTTTTTGATTTTTCCCTCTGGAAAAGAGAAAATCTCAGACAACCTGTCATGGAGATGACAAGTGTCTTGTTTCAGTCCTGGTTTACACCTTATGGATTCTGTCACACTCTTGTCCTCATGAACTCCCATACCCTACACATTGTGCTCTACAGAAAATAAACCCAAAAAACCAAACCAAACCAAACCAAAAATGAACAAACAAACAAACAAACAAACAAACAAAAAAAAATCAAACAAAAACTTAGGAGATTATTATATTCAGCCACAAAGAAATGAAGCAGAAAATGGCTCAGGTCAGATTTTGTGAAGACGGAGTCAGCAGAGAGGTAGGAAAAGAGAGACAGGAATGGTGGCTGGAAACCACCTTTCTGCTCCTCTGACACCAGCTGGCAAAAATGCCAGGGAGAGAATTTCTGTTCTGGCTTCAGTCATGTGCAGAGCAGGGAACCAAACACTGCTGTTGGCTCTAATTGTTTGCAAAGCCTCAGTTTTTCTGGTATAAATTTGCAAGTTTCTCTCTGAACATGAGTACTATGAATTACTCACAGAACAGAAAGTCCATATGCAGAACAATTTCACCTCTTAAGAGTGAGATTACTGCAAAACCAGTTTTAAGAAATGCATAGAGAGATGAGCATTTATGTTTGCCTTTCCAACAACCCTTGTCTCACAATAATTAGGATATGTGTTGATTCTTCCAATTCTTTCATTACCTTTTTAAAAATTAAAAAAAGGTTTGCCTATCTGATTAAAAGTCAATATTTTCCACATGCTCAGGCTTTCATCTGTTGAGAATGGCAAGACATAGTTTTTGAATATTGCTGAGGATGCAACATGTGGAATTAACTAGAATAATAATCCACAAAGAAAGAATCTGTGACATTGATTGTCATGTCATTTGTATTAAGCAAGGTGGGAAGGATAGCTGTGAGGAATTAGGATGATGTTATGACTTGCAAGGAGAACACTGCAGTGCAAAAGATTTGCAAAAGAGCAGGGCACTTTATTTTTAGTTTGCTTCAACACAAGCCATTTGGTGGCCACTAATAACTACCAAACTTGTAATTATATGGTTCCCACAGCCATTTGTATGGAGTATTAGCTGAAATGAAATCTACTCTTACTCATAATGCAGACTCATCATGGGTGGTGATGATTGATAACTAGAGCTCTCTTGCAGCAGGGTATCAAAAATATCTGCCAGGCTTAGACCTACACAGAAAATTTAGAAATTCTGCTCCATTTTTTTTCACACAGTTAAGGACCAGAAATATTTTTTAATTTGAAGGGAGCCAAAAGTAGACTAAAAATTCAGATAAAATAAAGTATACTGAATTTAAGCAGTTTTTCACCTGTTTTTCTAGTAACTGTGATGTTGATGATTGTGTAAACAGGAAATTGTGATTTTTTTCACCAAAATCAATTATGATTACCTAAAAAAAAGTGGTCTTCCATATATGTTTTATTCTTTAATTAGAAAATGTGGCTGCTGTATTCATAACTAGATTTGAGAGAGCAGATACATGGCAAAAGTAAACTATACTGTGTAACTTTCCTATAAAAAAAAAAAAAAAAAAAAGCAAGCCTGAAGCCTGAGAATATAATTTAATAAAGCCCAGACATGAATCATGATGTTTAAAATCATTAGTATTCTTGATCCAACTAAAACAGAAATCTAAGTTAATTCAGGTGCTGTACAAATAAAAACTTTCTAGCTGTATTTAGTACAGACTGAGAGAAAAAGAAATATCAGCTTATACAAGCAAGATAACAGCATAGCACTGTTCATTTTGATAACAAACAAAAATCTACACGTTGCATCAAAAAACTGCAGTGGATGTTTAACTACTCCATTTCAACCATTTATTACATGTTGCCAGAAATTAACTTCATTTTTTCTTATGTGAACAGCAAAAAAAAAACAGTCGCAGAGGGTACCCTCTACTTCTTAGAGAATTTTTTTTCTCAAATCTACTGAACTGAGTCAATCTCTCCTTGGTGACACAATGCCAGTATCAAAATGCCATGTCTGCAAAAGCAACCTGAGAGAAAGGCAAGTGAAAAACAGTGGTCGCCAGAGAAAATATAAAACCATCTTGTTCACACCAGAAGCAGCTGTTGGAGTTGCAAATAGGGCACAAGCAACTGGACAAATGTGTCTAACAGGGTGCAGCTCCCAGTGCTGCCCAGGTGATGAGCAGGGTTTGGAAAAGTGTGCTTCATCCACAGCACATCCCATTTGCAAGCTCAAGCACTGCAGGCTCAGGGAAGGGAAGAGTTAGTGATAATTCTGCAGCCATCCTCAGTTCACAACTCAAATATAGTCTTGGAATCTTCCCATCATCATCGCAGTGTGAAGAAGTGAGGTGGCACAGCTACAGGACCCATCTTCCCTCCATCAAAACAAGGGGAAGAAAATGAGTTTAAGAACAAGAACCTCCTCTCCCTGATCCTCTTGAGTTTTCTTCCACAGTTGCCACACGAATTCTAATGTTTGTTGCCAGACACGAAAAAGCAGAGAAAACTCAATCTTAAAATTTAAACCAACAACCAAGTGATACAAAATTTATTGTGAATTATCCTCTAGCAACTCTCATCTGAGATGATTGGCTTCCAAAGTCCATCATCTAACTATAGAAAATTTGGTGAAAAGCAAGTCAAAATTAATCAGTCTCATTTAATAGAATTGTAAGTATTTCCTACAATCATATCAGGATAGCAGTTGGCCATAATGCCAAAAAGACTCTTGTAAATGAAAAAGTTATAAATAATTAGATAAGCCTTTTTGGTTGTTTTGCTTCTTGCTTAGAAAGAGAGTATGATTTTTTTCATCAGTTTAAATAAAGTTCAATATTTTTTTCACTTAAGTGAAAGAGTAAATTGAGACTGGAGGAGAAAAAAAAAAAGGCTGGTTACCTATTTGACCATAAAAATTGGTTTAATGAATGCTAGAGGTTCAAATCTTTACTGATTATTGTCAGATGTGACATTTTCTAGATCCTGACTGAAGGCTCTGTGAGGCAGAGGAGTACAGCCATCTCCATTTCATGGAAGGGGAACTGGTTAAAAAACGTCAAATTCTTTCTATTATCCTCCCAGTTGTTCTGGAAAGGAAACATGGGGGACAGAAAACACAGGGTTGGATTTAGTAGGCTGCTTTGCATATTATGGTCTTCAAATAAAACTTGCTCTGCATCATAGACATGGTCAGAGAGACCAGACATCTGCAGCACAGTGCCAGGGAAAGGGAGACATATGTGCTTATCCAAGGTCTGGTTACCTCTGCATGTCTTTGTAGAATTATTCTGCCCCTTCAGATCTCAATTCCTTTTTTTTTTCCCCCAAAAAAGGTTTCATCTCCACATTTTTCAGTAACAGAAAATGAAAGAATTGTCAATGGCTGTTCATTTTCCACAAAAATGTTACCCTTCACCTAGGTCTGCAAGCCCAAAATTACCTTCTTATTTTGTGTGTGCTTTCACACATAAAATGTTTGTGTCTTCTTTAAAAAATGCTTTGAAAATGTTTTGTTTGTTTTTTTTTTAATATGCTTTAATTTAAAGTTCATGAAGAATTTTTTTCTCTGAAGTTGAAAAGCAAGTTTCAGGGAGTGATTAGAACCATTCCACTAAAAAGTTCCAGTTTTTGCAATCAATCAAAAAACCAAGCATTGACAATCTAAAAAAATAAGAAATATGGTTACTTCAGCTGCCAGCAATTGTACCAAAATGACAACACAAAGAAGGAAAAAAATTATTGCATTTTTAAGCATTCTCAGATGAAGTAGACTCATATTCTCAGAACCCCAAATCCCCATGTTCTCCCCAAATAAATAAAACAGTGAGTTCCTGCCTTCTCGAAATTCCATGGACATGGAAGGAGACCCTGATTCTTACCATTCTGTGAAGCTGGACCCAAACTGCAGATCTTTCCAGATGCTGAGACAGATTGGTTTTGAAAAGGGAAGGTTCTGAACAGAAATCCAGGAGCTGCAACTGTGGAAACCAGTATCAACCAGTTCCTGCACCAACTGAAGCACTGATATGCAAGATTCATATGTCAGCTTTTGAAACCTCTCTTTTCAGTAGTTCCTGTTTAGAAATTAAGCAAAAATATCTTGACTTTTATAGATAAAATTACAAATGCACAATGTTTTGAATTTTTTTTTTTTTTTTTTTTTTTTTTAATCCTCAATAGAAGGGGACTGGATTAACATAGGACAAAAAAAATAAAATAAATAAAATTGTATGTGCATTATTCCCACCATCACAATACTATCTCTTAATATTTTATCACAAGACAATTTGTAAAGTTGACTACAGAGCACCATGCCAAGAAAACGTACATATGAACTGTAGGAACAGGAGAAAACCTCATGTCTCTCCCTGTTTTCCCAGCTGATAATCTTGTCATCAAAAATATTCCATTTGATTGTGGTGGATTCACACTGATGGGAGGATGTCACTGTTGTGAAAACAAGAGCAACTGAAATGTGTGAACATACTCAGCTTAGATATACAGTGACTTCTCAAGCCAGTTATCCAAAACACTATGCCCAGTGCTGATTTCCAGGAGCTGTCTTAGGGGGGAAAGGCTGGATGGCTGCTTTGAGTGGTATGGCTTTCAACAGACTGGTGTTCAATGGCATCATCTGAGCAGCCTGTGGTGCACAAAGTGGACTACTGGAAAGGGGCAGAGAAAAAAGATTTGTAATTTTCACTCCAGGACAAAGGAAAGATAAGACCCTTAAAATAATTTTTGTCTGGATCTCAGAAGGACTGGAAGGTACCTCTGCCACAGAAGAGAAACAGTTTGCAACTCTGTCCTGCTTTGGAATCACTTAAAATAAATTTGAGGAGCCTTGAAAAGGCTTTGCTGGCAGTAAAATATCTGAATTTAAAACTGAAAAACCTTTTGAAAACTCAGAGAGGAAATGCGGTCCAATTGGATCAATAATTTGGAGCACAGGACCCAACCATTGTGACCACACAACAGAAATAATTGCAATCACTTCTATAAAAAGTAACATATCTCAACACAGCTGAGATCAGGCTAATGATTCACTTTGTTTTAAATGTGAATTATTGAAAGCAGGAATCAAAAAGTTCAAGGATGAAATTAGCCTCAAAACAAATTAATCTATTTTAAAAGTTTTGGAAAAAAAATCCCAACTTGTACAGTACTGGGGGGAAAAAATAATCTGCAGAATATGACTCCAAGCTTCCAAGCTCAAAGTTAATCTGATGATATATCTGAATACTGATAACCCGGGCACGGATCCATCTCCAGAGAGAGATATGCCTGCTATGATTATCTCTCTGGTAGCTGTCAAACAAAGAGATGTCATTCTGTCTACAGTTAAACAACAACAGATGGAACAGACCCTCAGCCAAGGTAAGTAGCATCACTCCAGTGCTTTCAAATGGAGCCTTACTGTGGTTTGCACCAGTTAAAGATCTGTTCCAGATCTCTGTTCCAAGGCTAGGGTTAATCTCATCTCTAAGATAAGCTGAGATCATCACCAAAGAAGATACAGAAGAAACTATGTCTCTAAAGCACAGCCTTATGTTTGTGGCATCAATATGACATGCACCCACACCAGTTAGGATCTCCACCTGCTTCAGAGGACACTCAACGTGTACAGCTTCTGAACTTCTTAAATTTTTGAGCTCTAGCACCCTATTAAAACATGACATTCTTGGAACAGAAAGCATCCTATCTTCTTTTGCGTATTGCATCTGAGCAGTTACCTGAACTGCTTCTATAGCCTCCACTGAAATAAGCAAGAATTTTTAGACAGCAGCCCATTGGTTCTAGGGGGTTGCCTAAAATTGGCCAGGTGACCCAAGCCCCACTGCAAATACACTTCTCCCTTTATTGAGTGTAAAGACATATAAATAGCTTGCAATGATGCTGATATCTATTCTGCAGGAGTTTACATATAGATGAGATAGGTTCTAGACATTGTGTTCAACTCCTTTTTAGCTGAAACAGTGGGAATTAATGGACAGAAGAATCCACTCGCAATTTTGTTAAATCACAGCTCTCACATATTCTCTAATATTGTGGATAAATTAGGGATCAAAAATGATGAGAAATCTTTTCTAAAATGTATATAGTAGTTTGAGACTATTTTATCTCCACATCAAAATAAATGATCCACCAAGAACAGATGTAAATTCTGTATGCAAGTTTCCATATATAAGAAGAATCTCTTAGAATATAAAGGAGAATACAAAGAATGTTCCACATTTACTAATCTCTAAAAATTTCCATAAGACTAATATAACATTTGATATCTTGACCATAGCATTTTGGCTAGAATACAATAGCTAAAGACTTGCATTTTGGAAATGTGATTCATGGATATTACAAATAGAAAATGTCTATCAGCCATTCCTGCCAGTGCAGGCTTGTTTCCCAAAGACCATTTCCTGATCTTTTGTCCAGTCTCATTTCAATATCATCTGAGTGTGTAAGTCATGCTATTATGAGCAAGTATGTTATTAAAATGTGTTATGTGTTCTTACTCTATAATTTTTATCCAAAGACCCTTCCTTATTGCTCAGTGTGGGCAAAATAAAAATTACTTCAATTGTTTACTCTTGGTGTGGAAGGGACCACCCAAAAGCCCACTTAACAAAGGACCCACATCAAATGATATCCAGTACTTGGAAGCAATCACAGTGGCTAAGCCTGACACAGAGACAGCCAAACATGCCCCATAAGCTGCTTATAAGTGCAGCTACAGCAAACAGGAGTTCAAGGCCACCTCCAAAAGGCAGTCAGAAAGTTTTATAACCACCCAGATGGTGAAGCTTGCCCTCAGTGCCATACTGCTGCAGGAACATCACTGTCAGTTGAATGATAATATAAGCATCTGCACATGAGCTGCAAAGGTGCCAGTGCAGGTGTATCTGAGGGGATACATCACATAATATAAAAACTATATCGTAAGGCAGAAAAGGACATTAAAAAGCATGCAGTGGCCAGGAAGACAAAATTTTAAAATATCTGCTCAGACCAGTTCATCCTTCTGAGATCATTTAAAAGGCTCTTGTAATAAAAAGGCACTTTGCTGTACCCCAGAACACTAATTTATATTAATTATTAGGGCAAGAAATGCTTGAAAAGAGAAAGAAAGGGCTTTTATTTTACAGTGTCAACTAAGTGCAAGTCTCTTGGGTCAATGGCAGTTCTCCAGGTCAATGGGCAATCTCTTGTTCTTGTGTGACCACTGTTACTCTGATATCCTATCAGTGTATAGTGCTGAAATTGTACTGTCCTACCCCAAAATACAGTTCCACAGTTACTGTTTGTGCAAGCCATCCCATCTCCTTTTTCAAGCCAAAACCTCAGAGAAAGAAGAAAAAAATCACACCTCAGCACCCATCCCCAGCATATAATTCCCAGAAAAAGGCTTTTGACATAATGAAAAGCAGCTTTGAAAAGGATTAACAGCAGTCAACAAAACGGCATTTGAAAGTTTTCTCAAATACTACCTATCCTACCTAAAGACATCTATGATTTAAGTACCTCTGCAGGCTCAGAGATGCAAATCTGGGGCTAGACACCTGAAAAAAACCTCAGATGCAGAAAGAGGAATTTTTCTAAACATAGCAGAGCACACAGAAGGAGAGCAGCAGCAGATGAATGTTTAGAGGATTACCTGCCTAGAAAGTGAGAGGTTTAGACTTCAGGCTCTCCTAAATCTGAAGAACTCAGACACTCATGGCTCAGAATTTTTAAAATTTCATAACCATCAAACTAACAGTGAAGGAAAAAGGGAGAAGGACATAGTGCAAGTTGTCCCACCAGAGCAGAGTGCAGGTAAAACATGGATTGGCTAGAACACAGCAAACAATAGTGGTCCCAGGAGGGAAGAACTGAGGGGTCTGGTACACAAATAACCAATAGATGTAGCCCAGACAATCACAGAAAGGTGTAGAGAAGTATATCCAGAATTAGACTGAACCAAGCAAGAGCTGTGATTAAATAAACCTTACCAACCAGAGGCCAACAGAGCCAGAACATACCTGTCAAAGGCCTGTCCTCTCTGGTTCTTTCCCATCTCCCCACAACCCTAGAAAAGGGCACTAAGACCTACTTGTCCCCAGCTCAAACTCCACACTCTGGTATTTTGCTGTGAACAGAAAATGTGTCAGCACCCTTGTTTCAGGGACATTTTCTCCACATTGAAATACAGTCTTAGAGTAAAATGGGTAAACATTTTCTGTGGAAGCAGAAAGAAAAATCAAAAGCTGTGCCTTCTAACCAAAGGCTTTTCTGTCATGCATCTTGTTCTACATGTGCAATTCCTCCTCTTGAAAATCCGTATTGTTCTTCCTGCACAGTAACACAGCTTCCGCAGCAGGGACATGAGTAATCTTCTCTTATCCCAGAGTAGATCACAGTAAGCGGTGGGAAAATTTAAATACAACATAGTGAAAATAGCCTATAAACCATTTCCTTCCACTTCTCAAAGTATTTTTTCCACTAGGAGGAAGTGTAATAGGTCCACAATAGTCCTTTATCCTTCCAAGATTGAAAAAAAAAAACCTAATATGTATACATATGCATACGTGTACTTATATATATATAGTCTACTATTATTTTATAAATATATATGTATATATATGTGTGTGTTTCCAAAAGTACCCGAATTTGAGCTGAATGCTCTTTGCACACACACTCAGAAGAATACCAAGCAGACCAGGACTGTGAGGAATAAAACTGATTTGTAATTCCTAATTAGACTTCAGATGAGGCCACTCCTGTTCTCAGCCCATCTGAGGACAGTGGTGCCTTTAAACCTGTGGCTTTTGAAGAAACTTAAATGATCTTTGTGTTTTCCTTCCCAGCCAAAGCCATGGCATCCATGTCCTATCAGGCACCTAAGTGGGCTGAATTTTCAGAAAGCACTCCCGTAAGTGCTTTTTTGGATGTCAACCAGACTAAGAAACATGCCCAAGGTCACACACAAAGTCTGTGGCAGAAAAAGAAACTGATCTGGGGTCTCTGAGGTCTAGGGCTAACACCTGCAGCACTGGAACATCTTTCCTCTCTCTGCTGCTTCTATCAAACCTAAAACTGAAACAAAAGATCTGAAAAGATAATGACAGGAATGAACATGTTGTGGAATCAACTAATTTCTTCTACAAGACTCTGAAACATGATCTATCCTTACTTTTATTACATTTATTACTTTTGTACCCTCTGCAGATGATTGCAGAGATGCCAGATCCATCTATTTATAAAGCAGTGAACCAGTTGAGTGTTCTCTAATGTACCACTTCCAAGTGCAAGCAATATATACTGACCAGCTCCTAACTATCTTGGCAAGGACTCACACACCTGTTAGGATTCTAATTTATCAAAGGCAGACATATTTATATTTATGTCTATGGCTGCATGCTCATGAAATAGGAAAGGATGTTAAAACAACACTCAATCTTTGAGAGCAGCCAGGAAACTCAGAGCTAAGGTTTGTTGCTCTGTCCTTAGCTCACCCATGCTATGCAAAGCTCTCGTATATTCATAGAAACAGCCCACAAACATAGCTGATATGTGAAAGAAAAGAGTCTGAGGCAAAGACTGAGAGTCAAATCCAACTGGAAAAACACCGTTTGAGTTCACAAGGCTCTAGAATGGCTGCACCAAAATCAACCAACCTCTATTAAATGTCGGGACAAAAAAAGGAAAAAAAAAAAAATTAAAAGCCCGAATTTTACCTACCATTGTCTAGACAATGCGGTGCTCAGATTTGGTATGTTTGATTTTCCTTTGATTAATGAAGGGGATTATAACAGACTTCCCCATTTGAAGAATGTTAATATTCTTCCTGCATTATAATGGCCCCCAAGGATGCTGAGGAGCGAGCAGACACTCCCACTGATTCCCCGCTGGCTGCTGTAGACGTGGTGCAGTTTCAGACCCATTACACACATAAGTGATACACCCCCGTTATCAGCAGATCATTGAAGTGATAGATAGTAATGACTCCTGAGGAGGCTGACTCCATATCACCCTGTAGCAGCCTGTGTTTTATAGGCCAGGTATAAATTCCATAGGAAATGGTGACATGCCCTCGATTGAAACAGTGCCCGAGAGCACTTCCACTCTGCAGCGAAAACAAAAGGTTAGGCTCTCCTTGTCCTCAGTTTACAGCAGAACTGAGGTTAATGGGAGCTCCACACTTCAAGGAAGGACAGTCTCAGTCTGAAAGTTTATTAAAAAGTCCTATTCATTTATTTTGTTTTATTTTCCCCCTCATGCATACTGCTTTTATAGTCAATGCTAAACATAGAATCACAGAGCTGATGAGGTTGGAAGGGACCTTAGAGATCATCTACTCCAACCTCCCTGCCATGTGCAGAGACACCTCTCATCTAGACAAGGTTGCTCAAACCCTCATCCATCTTGGCCTTCAACATCACCAGGGACAGGGCAACCACATTTTCTCTGGGCAACTTGTTTCAGTCTCACCACCCTCATACTAAAGAACCTCTTCCTAATATCCAGTCTAAACATATTCTTCAGAATAATTCCCCTTGTCCTATCACTGGACACTTTTATGAACAGTCCCTCTTCATCCTTTCTGTAGGTTCCCTTCAGGTACTGAAGGCAGGTACTGGAGTATTTTCTTCAGGATGAACAATCCCAGCTCCCTCAGCCTCTCCTTACAGCAGAGATGTTCCAGCCCCTGGATCAGCTTTGTGGTCCTCCTCTGGACTTGTTCCAGCAGAACTAAATCCTACTGATGGTGGAGACACCAGAACTATTAACATCTGATAATCTGCTTCATAGGTGAAAAGGCTGATCAAGTTCTCTTCTACCTTGTCTGTACTGCCAGAATTTTCTACACTAATCCTGGTACCACATCTATCTCTATCCTTAAAAATACGTATTATTTTCTGCCTCTAATCTGCCTCATATTACTGCATCCACAATCTGTAAGATGATTCCAAGATGAGGACACTTCAGTAAAGTATATTCACCCTCTTTCCTGGCTAATAATTAATAATCTTTTGCATCCTCACTGCAGATACCTCAGAACCCATCCACCACCAGGCACCAGTTCAAGGTGCAGAGGTTTGATAGAGCACAGCCGGTGTGAACATGAGCAAGTCAAATTTTGTGAACATGACAGCACTTCATGCATTATCAGGAGCTGAGGAAAGGGAAAGGATTAAAATAAATAACAACAGAGTACTACTAGGGTAAAATATGTATACTCCTATTTCTGGTAGAGATTTTTTTTTAAATAATGTATTCAATTTTCTTTTTTTTTTTCAAAAGACTTTAGTTTTGATCATTATGCCACCAAATAAGTTTATGAATCATTCAGATATATTGTTTTAATAATAATTAGTTGTATTTTATAACTGAATCTGCAAAATAAAATAACATTATTTATGACAAGTAAATGGATAACATTCATTGTAATAGCATGTTCATAGTTTTTGAATTAGAAGTTTTATTAAAAATACAGTTATTAACTGACAAAACTTGAATATTATAAACAACACAGTGTGAACAAGAATGACTCCCCCTCTGAGACAGCTTTGTTTCCATGCAAGTCTTCTAATTTCAGTTACTTATAACTAAAAATGTACTTTCTAAGATAGAGGCAATCTTCTTTCTGGAAAGCTGCAAAACCTGTATGGTAATTCTTGTCAGGGTCAATGAAAACTAAGTAGTTCTTTCCAATAAATGTACTTTCCAAAATTTAATTTAATTGTCTGAAAATCCTGAACACTTCACTTCTATTGTCCTAGGGATGGATTCTAGATACCTCTGTGTACAGTTTATATAACAGACGGAAGGTGCATTCCTTTTTTACAAACATACCTCAATAGAGACACAGAACTTCCATTCACTTGCATTCAGTTCATGTAACCACATGCAATTAGAAAAATTAAAATGCTAAAAAAAGCCAACTCATAAGCTTCTAAAATCCTCAAAATACAAGACCTGGATACTGCATGTCTTATTTCCACTTAGGTTCTAAGAACTACAGATTATACTTCAGTGATTAAGCAGAAAGAACAAAATAAAAGGGCAGTAATTTGTCCATATTTTTGAGCCACATTTTTTACATTATTGCTGCAATTAGGTTACCTTACAACTATTCCAGCAACTCAGCTTCTAGTGTTGTGAAGAAAAACAAGTACACATATTGCACTGAGATTTGTGAATTTCCTGTAGTTTCATACAATTTTCATTTGGCTTTCATGGCAAAACCTCAGCCATAAAGTGAAGTTTGACAGACTCCAAATTTCAGAAAAAGGTACAAGAAATATGCATTAAAGTAAAATTAATTCTAAATTATGATTATCCCTGCTATCATATAGGCATGGCTCAGTTTTTGCCCCAATCCCTTTACTTTCATGAAAGCTCTTGTCTTGGTTTAGCTCGTTGCCAAAGGACAAGTTTACAGCAACTTTAAGATAGTTTATATTGGCTTGAGGGCATGTTGCCCAGCCAGGTTTTTGTCAAATGGTTTATGTTGACATGACTCAGATCTGGGCACTCACTTGCCTTTATTTTCTTTCCAGTTTATCACACTTTCAGACTCTATGACATACATCCTTGCCCGGAGGCAAGGGTTTTTTTGCCATAGACACTTGAAAGTTTCAGCCATATTTTTATTTTTACTTTGGTTATAAGCTTCAACAGTGTCTTGGGAGAAGGTGGATATTGATACCAAAAGCATGTTACAGAATGAACTTAAAACCTAAAGCCTTATGGAAACCTTTACAAACATACAATGCAGGACGATGTAAGTAAAATGTGAACTTTAAGAAATAACCTTTTTTTTAACATTAGGATATCCCTGACACATACATCTTGACCAGCTGTCCAGTACAACACCATCTTTCTGTCATGCTTATAAACCTAGCTTAAAACTCTGAAATATATTTGTAGCCCACAACAAAATATTGTTTTCTCCATATTCTACTCTCAGATTCACCTACTTATTCCTTGTAAATCAATGAATATAGTTTTATATATATATAGAAATTAAATGCTTGTTTTTTACATGTGAAGAAGCACAATAAAATTTCTGCTTAAAAACTTCTGCTTCAAAGTAAAACAGTACTCATAATTTACCATAAATATATTATGACCCATTGATTCTTAATCTTCAGAACTGCCTTCCTAGATGTATTTGAAGACACATGATGTTTTCCACAAGGTCATGAGCACTTCCAGCTTTCACAGGATATTTCCTTGACATTAACCATTGGGAGTTGTAGCCATAACAGAAACACTTGTCTTATTTAATGTGGCCACAGATGAAGATGCATATAGGTCTCCATGGATAATTACGTTGGATAATTACAAAAGAAGATTTGAAAGAGTTAAAATATCCCTTTGGGTAGAAAGTCCTTTATGTTTGGATATTTTTACTCCTCAGGACTTGAGGGAGGACTAGAAAATCATAGCATTATAGAATAGTTTGTGTTGGAAGGAACTTTAAAGATTATCTAGCTCCAACCTCGCTACCATGGGCAGGGACACCTCCCACTAGGCCAGGTTGCACCAAGTCTCATCCAGCCTGACCTTGAGCTCTTCCAGGGATAAGGCATCTACAGATACTCTGGACAACATATACCAATGTCTCACCACCCTCATAGGGAAGAATTTCTTCCTTATACCAAATCAAAATCTTCCCTCTTTCAGCTTGAAACCTCTCATCCTGTCACACCATACTCATGTAAAACATCCCACCCCAGCTTTCCTGTAACCCCTTCCAGGCACTGGAAGATGGTCTAAGGTCTCCCTAGAGCCTTCTACAGGCTGAACAACCCCACCTCACTCAGCCTGAGACAGAAGTGTTACTGCCTTCTCATCAACTCCATGGTCTCCTCTGGACTCACTACAACAGCTTCATGTCCTTCTTATGCTGGGCACCCACGAACTGGACTCAGCACTTCAAGGGGTCTCACTAGAGCAGGGCAAAGGGGTAAAATTGTTTCTCTTGTCCTGCTGGCCATGATTCTTTTGATGCAGCCCCAGGACTGAGTTGGGCTTTGGGCTACCAGTGCAAATTTCCATCTCATGTTGAGCTTCTCCTAAACAAACACTCCCAAGTCCCTTTCCTCAGGGTTTCCCTCAATCCATTCTCCAGCCAGCCTGTATTTGTGCTTGGGATTGCCTTGACCCATGGACAGAACCTTGCACTTGGTTTTGTTGAACTTCATGAGGCTGGCATGGGCCCATCTCTCAAGCCTGTCAGGGCACTGCTAACCATGATAGAAGACATTAATTCTACATGTAAAAATCACCTCATCATAGCACAGGGTTTGTCTTGCCATCCTGCAGAAGGCTAAATAATGTCAAGATTTCACATATTAATGTGTGTTGGCAGAATATTACTGTGGCTTACTAAAGCAATGACAATATCAACCTTTAGATTATAGAAAAATATGAGGGAGAAAAAAAAGTCTAAAACTCTGATATTTTACTGAACAAAAAGTTGGACATTTTGTAATTCCAAAAAGTAAAATCCTATTTATAGCAACAGCAAAATCAAATACTATGTGATCACTCTGAGGTTTGCAACATTTGACAAATCGTAATTTTGTTCTTCACAAACTCCTAAACACTTCCCTCTAAGTGACAACAAGCATCAGCAAGTTTCAACAAACCTTCTGCAGCTTCTTTATCTCACTATAAAGAACAGATGCCGTTTGGGGCTGCTGTGAGCTCTTCTGTTCTTTGTGTAATATGCACATGTATATGAGAGTGAATATCACATGAAAATGTGATAGCCAAGGCCCATCTCAAATGCATTGTCGTGGTGCACAGTAAGCAAACAGCTGGCTCTAGACAAGAATCCTCTGTCAATCATGGCAAAACCATGAGCCACATGCAATTTCATGGTAAATATGATAAAATTTCCATTATTAATAAAAGTATCATTTGAGCTGTTAAAATATATGAAGATGCTCCCAGAGTAGTGAAATGATTACCTGTGAAAGTATGTAAGTTAATTAGAGATGATGCTGTGAGAAAATAGTTACTTTCAGGCTGTCAGGGTACTATCAGCAATGAGCTTCCTATAAAACAAGGAGCCCAATGAACTCCACATTTCAGGATGAAAGGAATTTCACATCACAAAATCAAAACAAAGATCACCTACTCACTAGAAAAGTGTCAAGGAAAGCTTTGAATGTCCAGGTCTTTGACAGCAACCATTTCTTCCATTCTTGGCTCCTTTGTAATAAGGAGTAAAAACTTAAGAAATCTCACTAATCACATTGAAAAGGAGAGATTCCTCATGAAGAGGAGAAGAGACTTGGGTTTGCAAAGCAGGTACAGTTCTGATGGAGAAGGAAAGCAAGAAATAGTTCAGCTAATGAGGGGCATAACATCAGATGCAATGCAGGAGGCAGAACTGAGGAGTAAAACTGAATCTCTTCAGAAAGGGGGAAAAAGTTATCAAAGTTAGAGGTAAACAATTTAGAGCAAGTCCAAAGAGATTTAGAAGAAAGGGATACATCTCAACAAAAATATGAAACAAGAATGTCAATTTACCTGTTAGCGGGTAGACAGCTGCATCATTACAGAAGTGTAGAGAAGGTAGAAAGGTAGAAAACAGACACATTAGAATAATAGTGTCTGACCTGCAGTTGCATTGTGATGCCATTTTTCCAAGCTAATCCTCAAGTATAATGTATACAGGTTTACCATTTATAAAATTTAATTGGAAAATGCCATTTCATTGTCACCAAAACACATGGGAGAGAATACATCTGTTGTGGCACATACATACTTCTTTTTGTGCAAGAAGACTATACTATGCATACCGGAATAACCAGCAGGCACAGTGACAAGAGCATCTTTCTGGAGGAAGGAGGCCCAGATTCATTCTCTTTTCTCCTGGAGTTAGATCAAAGGTTTCAGCTTCAGACTTTCCCCAGTAAGCCCTCAAGGCTATCCATTATGCTTGATGGAACATTTTCAATCTCACCTATTACAGCAGCTCTATTTTGTATAAATTGTATTAAGTATTCATTGAATTTTGGGCTTCAACACCAGGGGTTAGTGCCCTAATCACCTGGCTATTCTAGAAAGACATAAAGCGGGACAGAACATGGTAGGAATCATATAAAAAGACTCAATGGCTTTTATAAACTTCCTCCATCAAGCTTCACACTCCATCACTGCCAACCTCACTTCTGAGAGTCCTGACACCTTCGCAAGCTTCCACTCCACAGTTAGGTTAGGAGTATGTCACTGGTAGAATTGGTTGAGATGTCTTTGGCAACCCCTATGCCTTTTTATTCCCTGGCAGAATTCTAAGGGGCTTGGATTCAATATAATATGGTGTATGGCAGTCCAGAATAACAAAACATTTTGTAAAGAAAAAATAAGTCTAAACCTAATGATATATTAAAAAAACAAAAAACAAAAAAACCCACAACTTTTTACTTTACTTTAAAATGAATTTATAATAAAGCAAAACAACATAAAGTTGGAGAAGAACAAAACCTACAAGTTGGGTGGGAGTTCACCTCTACACATAGTCTGTTTTTGGAAGCAGAGATGTAAATCCAAAGTTCCTGTAAAGGAAAGTAAGTGAAAAATAAGGATAAGGGTCTTGGCAAAACATAATTTAGCTATAAAATACTAGCATCTGAAGTTTAGTATTACATGGGGGAGCTTCGCTTTGAAACAGCACGGAGAGTCTTTTGCTGTTGTTGCAAGCTTCAACTGAAAATACCTTTTGCTGCCACCACACCAGACCTACAGCATTACATGTGCTCATCAGATAATGGGAAAGGCAATAGACAAATGAGAATCCCAAGAGCTCAGCACTGTGATGAACAGCCGTTCCTCTTTTTTGCCTTCCCTTGTTGAACATACAGTCTGTATATGAGCCAACCTCTAGATATTTCAGTAGTTCACCCACCTTTTGTGTGTGTCATTGACTGCACCAGGTCAAACTCTTAAATGCAGTGCTGGGCTTAATCAGACAAAAGTCTCAGCAGAGAAAAGGCAACCTCCACACTACCCAGGGGCCAAGAAGAAGAGAAGGTAAGATTACAAGAAGAGAGGATTCAGCAAGTGAGTGGAGCAGGGGATGGTAAGACTTAAAAAAATGAAATGATTCTTTCCTTTTTTGTATTCTCACTGTCCCCATGGGATCAATTGTGTGAACCACTCATCAGCTCATCACAAATTGTCAATGCCACAAAGTGGTGGGGTCCTAAGCTATGTGGCAGCTGGAGGAGGGAATGGACTTGGAATTTTACATCAATAAGCAAGCTTCCAGGTATATTGTAGCTCATAGATGGTGTTTTCAAGTGCTAGACCTCCCCAGTATCCTCAGACCTAACAGGAGAGTGGAAAAGTATTGGGTCTACAGTGGGAAGTTTTAGTAGTATTTGCTTGAAGGACATTTTGGGACAGTTCTGGTATACACACCACAACTTGTCATCATTGAATCAAGGGTTAAAATTGGTCTATGGGTATCCATTTCAAGTTCATATTCTCCCTTTAAATACCAGGAAATATCTAATTGTATACAAGACAGAGAAAAAGACTGGTCCTATTATTTAGTCCTCTTCACTCTCTAAATAATCTTTTTTGTGCTTTTGCATTTTCAAAGGAGCAATTTATTGTCCAAATCAATTCTACTCACATGAAAGATTCGTGACAAGCCAAAAATAAACTATCTATCCCAATTTCTTAAGTTTATATAACATGAAGTAGGTTTTCAAAATCCTCTTTTAAGCAAGACCTTTGAGTATATGGCATAGTGTACACAAGGTCTGCAAAATCAAATTAGAAATAAGTTTTATCATAAAGTCTCTCTCTGATGCAAGTAGGTCAGTGATTTCCCTGTCATTACTCACAGCATATTTTTTATACTTTTTTCATGTAACTGATTCCAACACAGCTGACACGTAGTACAGAAGAGTTGAGATGATAAAAATCTTTGTGTTGTTTTGATACTTATAAGCCATCCAGACTTGCACAAGCCCACTAAGATATACTTGTCACTGCCTTTCTTCATAAAGAATCCTTTGACCTATCTTGATTATTCAGGAACCTAAAAAATGAGATCCAGTTTGAAAAGTGAAAAAAATGAAAAATAATCCTACTATTAATTAAGAAATATTTTTCAATTTTAGTTGTTTTGAAAGTAATTGGTATTATATGACAATGTCAGCAGAGTTTCAAGGATTGCAAGAAAAAGGTATATCTGATCTCTAACATTCATGTGTCATCTCAGTATTGAATGTTACGCGATTTTGCCAATAGCATCAACTTTTTTTGTGCCTATCAGTGAGTTTCATATTTTGCTTTGAATTTCAACTTCAAAATATGTGAAAATAATTAAAATAGAAATGTCAAAAGAGAATACAAATATTCATATATCGCTGGTAAGGATTGGCACAGTGATTTTGGGTTTTAATAGCCAACAGAGCACACTGGCCAATCTCACTATTAATAAAGAAAAGAAAAAAGGGTGTTCACATCAGGACATTGAGCATGATGATCATGACCTATGAAAAGCAGAAAACAGTTTTTAATCTTTAGAACAAAGAGTTATTTTTTGGTGTTGTATTTTTGCTTGAATAGACACATTACTGAGGACCATATGATTTGCAAATCTGGTTTAGTTCATCCGAAAAATCTCATGGATCAAGAATGCTCTTTTTCTCTCTTAATCATCTTGCTTGGTCCCCAAATTAAATGCAATTCAAACCTCTCTATCAATATGCATTCAAAATCAAAATTTCCCATTAGAGCTATTTGTAACTGAGAAATGTGTGCCTGTTGACACAAGAGCAAATGACATGAATGAATCTGCAGACCTCAAGAGAAAAAAGAGTACCCGTCTGGTACTGATTTCATCATCTTTCCACCCAAATGTTTTCCTCAGCTTACTTTTTTAGCCTTATTCTGGTGACATATTATAAAAACCCGGATGGCTTGCTCTCAAGTAAAGGTGTGGGGTTTTCTTGTATGTGAACTCAAAGGAGAGATGTATGTAAAGTACTTATTGCAGCATTATATATAAAAGTGCTAATAGAACAGATATTGCAAAGCTGAGAAATGCAAACATATTGAGGTTCACAAAAAAAGAATATGGTAAACCACTAATAGTCTGATAATTTCATAGGACTTATTCAGTTTCAGGACAGCACTAAGTAAACTACAACTAGCTCACAACTTTTTAGTCACTGTGCCTTTGAAGAGTGATTTAGGCTCAATCAAACAAAAAACTTGTCACTGTCATAAAAAGGACTGATAATTTTAATATTGCCTTTTTTTTTTAAAAAAAAAAAAAAAAAAAAAAAAAAAAGACTATTTGAGGTCTTGGAGATGTTTGATCTGTGTTTTCTAGCTCTTACAGTCCTCAGATTGCTGCAGATATTTCCTGTTTCTCCTTCTGCTCCCATTCTGGTGCTTTTCTGATTTTCATTCCTTCCCTCTAGTTTTTCATACATCATAGTCTGCCCTAGCTTTCTTCCACCCACAGCTCTAACCTAATAGTGTTCCCTCTGCTCCTTTTATTATTTCCTCTGCAAAAAAGGAGGAAAATTCAAGTCTCATTCCCAGCACAAGAAAGGAAAGAAGTGAACAGACACGTGTTCTCTACCAGGAGAAACAAAATCATAGAATGGTTTGATAAAAATCAGTATCTATCTCACATGTGCTGACTACCAAATATTTGTAAGTGACTCGTTTCCCAGCAACAACATATCCCGTCAAGAAATGATAAATTCTTTTCTTCTTATGATTCAATACAAATTTTTAGTACCTCAAATGAAGTTGTTCATTCTTCATAATAAAATATAGAGTACAAGTAGAATAAAGTAGAGCAAGATTTAGAGAATGGGAGGATGATTCATTTTGCCCTGATTACAAATAAAACACTGTAGGCTTTGTTAAAATTTGATGTGGATATCATTAATCCTTAAAATTTACTACCCCAGACTCCCCGTTGCTCCTAACACAATTCAATGGAATGCAAGAGAAACACCTACTAAATTGTCTCAAAAAATGCTGCCTTCAACTGCAACTTTCTGGCCTGCCTGAAACCTGGGTGTGAGTTTAAGCTAGATCTAGCCACAGCCTACAACTTTGGAAATGTGTATCCCTAAACCTATACCTGTGCATGTGTGAGGAGTCATTCCCCTACTTGTTTCAAATTCCTCTTCCAAGAGAAGAGTTTTAACTCTCAGATTCCTAGCAGGGCAAAGAAGGCCCTCAAGACCAATGCTCCTCAAATTGTTTTCAAATTCTCAGGCCAATGAGAATCCTGCTTCCTGAGCAATTACAAAAACACAGAATCATTGAGGCTGGAAAGGTTGTCTGAGACCAGCCTATGACCTAACCCTACCACACTGATCAGACCATGGAACTCAGTGCCACATCAGTCTTTCCTTAAACACCTCAAGGGATGGTGACTCCACCACTTCCCTGGGCAGTCCATCCCAATGCCTGATCACCCTCTCCATGAGGAAGTTCTCCCTGATATCCAACTTTAACCTCCCCTGGTGGAGCTTCAGGCCATGCCCTGTCCTCCTGTCACTCATTGCCTGGGAGAAGGGACAAGGCTACAACCTCCCTTCAGGGAGTTGTAGAGAGTGATGGGGTCCCCCCTGAAACTCCTCTTCTCCAGACTGAACACCCCCAGCTCCCTCAGCCTCTCCTTATAAAACTTTGCCTCAAGTCCCTTCACAGCTTCGTTGCTCTCCTCTGGACCCCCTCCATCACCTCAATGTCCTTCTCGAAGTCAGGGGCCCAGAACTTCCAATAGAAAGAAGAGTAAAGAAGAAAAGAGTAATGATTTATCTCCCACTTGATGGAAGGAGTGAAAAAGAGACAGAGAGACAGAGAAAGAGGCAGGAATGGAGGGAGAAGAGGAATACAGATAATGGGCAAAACCACCACCTCCTTTTCTAGTGTTTGTAGCCCTGGGAAGGCCAGTTCTGAGGAGATCATGTTTACTGTTCGAACAATGTCTTGATTGGCATGTTCCTGGGCTGTGAACAGGCCAGCTTGTGGTGGAGAGGGGGGTGGTGGGGGAAAAACAACAAGATTTGGAGCGGTTGGGAAGCGGGAGGGAGGCCAGCCAGGCATACTCTGCACCATCCGCCCTGACATGTGGCCATGACTGCTTAAAGAGTGAAAATGCGGAGGAAGAGAAGTTAAGTAAGGCCATGCCAGGAGAGTTAGCACAGCAAAGATCTGTCACAGGGAAGCAAAATGATTTTGAGGCAGAAAACAGAGTGTCTGGGTAGGAGTTGCCGTTGGAGTGGAGAGGAACTTGGGTTAACACCTCAGAAAAGCAGATTGCAAGCATCTCAACCTGGGTGACCCCCAAACCAATGAGCATCTCTGGTTTTCCAGCTGAGATCTCTCACACTTATATCCACCACAGGGTATCCCTCACTTCCTTTATAAGTTAGTCAGTATGTTTTGTATTTCAGTATTTCTCAGCTTTGAAGGAAGCTCTCCTCTCATTTGAAGGAAAAATTTAAGCATCATTACTCTGTTGGTAAGAATTTATGTAAAGAAGTAGCAGGATGGATGTTGAGGTAGAAGTAACTCCACATTGGGCTTAATGCAAAGTTATAGCTTAATGAAAAGCCTACAAAGAACGAAATGTATTTCCAGCAAAAACTTTTATCAACTTGAACTTTTGTGCCATTTTAGAAGCCAATCATAAAATCACATCCTAATTCAGAATTTAGGTTACTATGGATTTACCCAAACAAATGTTTTGTCATCCAAGGCTACATCAAAGAAATATGGTAGAGTAGTAATAAATCTCTAGACAGTGATTGTCTTAGATGACCTGATCCATGGTAGCAATGGTTTCCGGGTGACTTTGAACTAGCTGCAATTTTTGGCCTCTGCTAAATCAAAATTAACATTTTGAGAGGAGAAAAGCTCACACACTACTGTCTGTCTGAAGCATAAAAATGGTTTGCATCTGGAGCTCTTTTTTTAAGATACAGGAACACACACATGAAAGCCTTCCAGGTTGTAACTTCTTAGAAAAAAAACACTGATAGCAACACTGAGTTATTTAAACATTTATTAAACCATTTCACAACAAATAGTAACACATCAAGTGCTATCCTCATGAGTTGTATCTATCTCATTCTAACAAATAAAATGCTAGCCAGGTGATTTTTTAAAAATCTTTAGGGTATTAACTTATGTAATAATAAATTTCCCAAGGGCTCCTCTAGGGAAACCCCTTTCTACAAATATCAGGATACAATATATCCATATATGTAGATGAAATTAATAAAGAGCTTTTTTATTGTTGAATGACCTGTATTTCATAAGTGAAAAAGTATGCACATACTCTGGTCTGTGGTGTACCCAAGTAAAAAAGAGGGCACACAACAGTAGTGAATGTCAGTTAAATTCTTGGAGGGATTGTATTTCATAAACAACATATTAATTGTATGTCATGAATCTAGGTGAAGTAAAAATTAGTGCATTCCATTTTGGAAAAAAAAAAAAAAAAAAAAAAAAAAAAAAAAAAAAAAAAAAAAAAAAAAACCACGCAAAACCAACCAAAGAAAAGAAGGAAAAATATATCCTTAGAGCCTTTTTCTGGTTTTTTGTGTTCTTGCAAAAGTTAAACAGCTGTCTCTCAGTCTCTTTTCCCTCAATTTTCTTCACTCTGCTAAAAGCTTTGACAAGACAATGATTTTTTTCTCCTAGTTAAACACTTTCACTTCTTAATCTCCCAACTCTCCACCTACCATGAGAAAATTTTTCTGTAAATAGCAGCATAGTGTATGAACAGGGAGACATTTTCATATGTTTTAATGAAAACATCATTTATTTCAAACAAATTTTAAAAAGAAAAAAAAAAGAAAACCAAATAAAAATAAATACTTTATTATATTCAGTTTATTTAAATATTTGCATTTAAAAAATTAATTTGTTCTCTCAGTGATTTTTCGTATTAATTTTCTCAGCCTTTTTTTTTCACATAAAAAAGTCAATCATCCCATCCCTTTCCATTCCCTTCCTTTCTCCTAATACAATATGAATACAGCATATAAGGTCAAATAAAATCTCCTTTACCGATACAAAACTACAGAAAGAAAATCTGTTGATATAGCAGCAAGTTGCTGTCCATCTGGTGTAAATTAGAAGAAAAAATATTTCCTGTATTTAGAATGAGTAAACTTGACTGACATATGTTTGCCACTGACTGCACCAGTGAACAGAGATTTTTGGATCATTAGAAAATAAAGTAGCATTGATCACATGTTCTACCAAAGCAGATATGCCCCATGATGTGAAGGCCCATCATAAAATCATAGAAAGATTTCACTTGGAAGGGACCTTAATGACCACCTAGTTCATGTGCAGGGATGCTTCCCACTAGACCAGCTTGCTCCAAGCCTCATCCAACCTAGCCTTGAATACTTCCAGGGATGGAGCAGCTACAACCTCCCTGAGCAACCAGGTCTCACTTGTCTCCAGTGTCTCACCCACCACCTTTTTACAAAAAAGTCCCTACCCAGCTTTCCTGTAGGGCCCTTTCAGGTAGGACAAGGAAGTTGAAGTAAACAGCAATCCTGAGCAGATGCCTCCTGACTGCCTGTTTTCCCCTTTTGTCTCCCTTCTCTCTTTTTTAGCAGTGCTATGAAGACTATAAGTTTTATTTTGAGCTTCTGAGCACGTGGGCAAGGGTCAGTGCATCCCGTGCCACAGGTTGTGTTGCATGCCCCATGTTTTGCTTTAGGTTGTTTTTTGTTTGTTTTTTTGTTTTTGTCAGGACACTGACTTTATTACTCCTGTCCCACATCTACCTTCCCTTTTGCAAAGGCACGTTAAGATGAAGTGGGGAGGAAGTGTCTGTAGGAATGTGGTGGGCCAGGACCAACATCCTCTTTGGTTGGAGCCAGGACCCATAGTAGAGCCTGTGAAAGTGTCAGGCCAGTTTGCAAACTCCTAAGGGTTGGGAGAAAAGTGGGGAGGGAAAGAGGACAGTGGGGTGGTGAGAAGAGGACACCATAAAGTGCCTGAGAATCTAGCAGCCTAGTTGAAAAATACCTGTCAAGTACAATGCAAAATCTCTCTCTTACAGAAAAAATACTGAGTTTAATTAATTTAATTCGTACATTGCTTCAGTGGTATAAACCAAGGACCTCATCACTATCAAACAGCAAGAAACTATGCCAATGAAGCCAAGAAATTGTATTATAGCAGTGTGATAAGAATTGGTCATAGCAGAGACTCAAGGAGCTTGAACAAATAATGCTGGCAATTACTCCAAATGCTTGAATTTGTCACCCTAATGTTATTTTTTTGTTGTTACAAGTATCAAAAAGAAGAGTTCATAGCTGATTATAAGACAGAAAAAGACCCTAAACTTACATCAGTTTTTGACAAGAAAAGGCAAAAGAAATTAAGATAAACTTACAATCACAGGTCTTCAGTAGATTATTTTTCATAATTCTCTGAGTTGCATGTTGCAAACTCTAGTGAAGTGAGCAGTAAACAACCACATTATTTCTCCAGTTGGCAGAGGGGTTTGGAGGTTCTCCTTTTTTTTTTTTTCTTTTTAATTAGTCAGCTCTTGGCCTATATTAATAAGCATGCTTGAACAGCAAGTCATTATTGAATACTCTCAAAGTGCTCGCTCACTGTCCACAGAGAGAAAGAAGTTTTCAACAGAATTTGAATAACAAATTTGAGGGACCTGTGATCAGCTAATAAAGATAATTCAGTATGAATATGTATTTATGTATCCTGGGAAAGGTATTTGTGGGCTGCTTTATCACTGTTATTAAAATGAAATAAAGAGTAGTGGAGACATCATCATTTTGAGAAGAACTCAGGAAACCCAGAGTGTTGGGATTATGTGAGATATTCAGCACCAGTTTCTGTGCTTTGTTTACCAGAATACTGGCACAAAGATGTTAAATAGAAATTCTGATTTGGGGCTGAGAGCCCAACACTCTGTTCTTCTAACTAATTACTTTAGTTTTACAATTAGAGCACAATGCTCTTTCCTCCCTCCTCCAACTGCTCCTGTTCCCCCTTCACTGTTCCCATAAGCAAATCCTACAAGCTCAGCTCCATCAACCTCCTATCCTCTAACTCACTCACATGCTCTCTTTCCACATATCAGGCAAATATTTTTTTGTTGTTTTTACAGAGAGAAGGTACTCGAAGGAGACTGAACACAGAATGTCTTTCTTTTTTTTTTCCAGCAGAGTTCAGATGACAGTGAGTTGACCTTACCAATGCACAAGTACACATATTTTCATCTTTGGGAGGAAGAAGAAGAAGATTTTAATGAGTGAGAAAGAAAAAATTGAGGCAAAGCTAGGTTTTCTTAACATTATAGAGAACACAGCATGATGTGGCCAGACTTTCTGATCACCTAACTGTACTGTACAGAAACAGACCAAAAATGATAAAAAACTATTTCCCACCAGATGATAGCCTAGGTGTGACATAGTCTCCTTTTCAAAAGCCAGACAGTGGAAACATAAAAACAACCGAATAAAAAACTCAACCAAAAAAACCAGTAGAATTTTTGCTCTCAAGGAAGGAATTCCCCAGAAATCACCTAAAAACAGGCTTACAGGCAGGGTAATATATATATCTGAAAGGTAAAAAGAACTAGTTTTTGCCAGTGGTTGTTCTGCCTGACCAGAGGTTTTTAATTATGGACATTGACAGCTTGTTTCAAAAGTTCCTCTACAACTTTGACAACTAGAGTTTCCATTCTGTTGATATGAAGCTGCCTTTTTAAAGGTAATGCAAGTACTGTGTAATACATTAAGATAGATTTGACTCTTTAATATTTATAAGATTAGCATTTATATTAGGCCATAATGAGCTCCAATTAGTATCATTCCAATCTAACCTAAGGTCTATAACCCAATTTTCTCACATTTCAGACATCATCTTCAAAAGTAAGATGGAAAAGAATTGATTGATTCATGACAACATTTTTTAGGGTCTACTGGGAAGAAGAATTGCTTGAATGATTGATCAGCATTTTTTCATCCGTCGCTTGAGGTATCTTTTATGAAAAATACCTTGTTAAAGCTATGAATTCACTGGTAATAGCAAGTATTTAGGAATTAACTTTTTTTCTTTCTTTCTTTTTCAAAATCTAAACATTTCCCTTGCTTGTCAAATAAATCTTTAATTAAATTGATTTCCCTTGTTGCATCCTTTTCACAGGTAGATTGTTAAATCACTTGAAACATCAAGGTGTTTCCAGGTTGGCATCTAAATAAATATCTCCTGTATAACCCCTGCTGACACCCAGCGCTCTGCTATAATCAGCAATGCTGTGACTGATCAGAAATATCTCTTTGTAAGGTTTTTAGTTCATATATTCAACCAGCCACCATGTTTCAATGATCAGAATCAATCACTATTGAGATGTAAGAGGTAAAGGAAACACTTCACCCAGGATGGGGAGTGGCTGCTGGACACACAGAGATTGTGGAGAAGACATCTTCTCTCTTATGGAGAAGATGTGACCAATTTCTGCTACAGGAAGAGGGATGCAAGACAAGAAAGAAAGTAAGCAAGGGTTATTACCCTCAAATAGGTGCCAGAAGGATGAGCAGGTGAATATAAACACGAGGATAGTTATAAAATATGGATATTTTCATAGGGTTGTAATCTTTCACTGAGTTATTTTGCTTTATGCATTTCAGTCAAAATAAGGCTGAGTTTTGTAGAAGTGTTTCAGTAGAAGAGAGTCCTAAATCAGATATGACATGGAAACTTTTAAGGTAATAAAACCAGAAGATATGTCAGAAGCTGACACTTTTGGCAAGTGATGATGTAGTACGATGAGGCTGAATAAAGATGGAGCTATGAGAGTGCTTTGTGTGCAAAATCCCACATCTCTATCACCTGGTCTCTGCACTTTGTTGTAAGCAAGCCCACCCACAGATTCTATTTCTTCTAGAAGAACTACACATTAAAAATTACAACCATACCAAAAGAAAATATATTGTCCCTAATGTTCAGCCTACAATTATTGTGCCTATTCAAGCTGATAAAACAGGTTAGTGTGAGCACATGCTTATCACTTTACACACTTCTCTTCAAGAGAGGTCCCCACCTACTTTTAAGCAATCTCCTTTTACCAGTTACAGTTCCCTGGTAACATACACTAACCCCTTAACATTCCTATGGTTTTGTACACACTCCCTTTTTTAGATTTTACTGTACATGATCCTTTGTAAACATAATAAAATAAATATAAAATCTTTTTTTCTAAGAAGTTGAATTAACAGATTCTTCTCTGTGCAGAAGAAATGCTACAATAAATACCAACAGTCAGTGAAAAAAAAAGTTTAAACAGCATTCAGAATGTTGTATTTACTCTCAGTAACCTCAGTCTCTTATGGACATATTCTCCAGGCACATAACTCCCTAAGAATGACTCTTGGACTGAAATGCATAATGTGAGCACACCACGAGCCCACCACACTGTACTTCACAGCTCCTCTGTCTTCTGCAGTGCTGTTTCTCTCTTGTCTCTCAACCTAAAGTTAGAAGACTGACACTATCTCAAAGCTGTTTTTCAGGTTACTGTTCCCTAATAAATATTCTTAATTTCAATGTATTTAATTAGTTATTATTCGTATCCCTGGTTTCCTTCAAAAAGCAATATCTGTCCCCTGTGAGTTCTAATAAATACCTATCCTCTTCTGGTAATTTCCATCTTCAATTCAGCCCATGTTATTAAATGCCCCAAATCAAGTATTCAGCTCAGCTCATAGCCAGCAGTCCATCAGTGCTGACAGAAATTATACATCATGTTTCATGTTTCTGTTCTGTTGATATCTGCAGAAGACATTAAATAAAATATCTGGAAAACAATAGACCTTTGCTCTCTTATTTCATGAAATAATTGGATTGATTTTTGTTTTCTTACAGGTTAGTAACTTTCCAGTTCAGCTGGCAGTGCATCTTCTTTGTTCCTTCAATTTTATGCTTTTCTTTGTGCTCAGAAATTGTAAAAAAAATTGACTCATTGTAAAGCAAAGGACAATTATACAAGGGTATCAGAGAAGATCCTGAAACAGAGATGCCTTTTAGATAGTTTGCCTAATGTAAGATTGCTGCTGCTGCATGACCTACCAGCTTTCAGGATAGTGATCTCCTTCAGTATATCAATATCTGCTATTCATGTTCATACACTTTTGCAACTAAAAATAAACAAAGCAATGAGAAAAGATGTTTCTGATAACAGAATAAAAAAAATCCCAAACTCAAACGGGAGAAGAAGATGTTCTTTAAGGTTCCTTACAACCCTAACCATTCTGTGATTCTATGAAGACTAGAAATTATGCATCTGGAGTAGAAGAAATCAGATAAAGCCTGACATATCCACGAGAACTGTGACGAGACACAGCACATGCAGCATCCCTAAATTCAAGGTGGCATCATATTGGATATTTCAATTGCTTAAGCATTAATTTACAGTTGATAATATGCTTAGGATACCTGTTGTTCCTTCCATATTATGCTTCTCTCCTTATCCTAAACTGATAGGGATACCTTAACCTGGCAGTTTTCAGCTGGCACTATAGTGGGACATTATTTTATGATGAGAAAACAGAATAATGAGAAAGTCTAATGACTGAAGTAGAAAGTATCTTGTAGGTAAATCCTGAATTAACAACATCTGATGTTACAAGTACCATTGTGGAAAACCTCTCAAAATGTGTTAGTCTTCACCATTTCCTTTATACCTACCCTGTCTACTATAAAAAAAAAGAACAAACTCTCCCCCAAAAAATCAAAAACAAAACAAGAAAACAAAACAAAACAAAATAAATAAAAAACAAAACAAAACAAAAACAAAAACAAACAAACAAAAAAACAAAAAACAAAACAAAACAAAAAAACCCTCAACACATCCATTTCTTGGTCCCACCTCTTTCTGCATGAAGCATGTTGATCTCCAGCGCTGGTTTGCTAGATAAAAACTCATTTGTTCATGCATGGAGGGAGAGAAGCTGCACTGAAAACAAAAATACAAAGAAATCATATCTGGATCAGACGAGGGCATCATCTCACTCCGCAGCACATTTCCAATGGCAATCAGAAGCAGTTGTAGATTGAAGTTTAGTACTGGGAAAAAAAATACTTCCCCTAACTCTTTTCAGTCCTCCAGACCTTTTCAGCTCTTGGTCCTCTTGAGAAACCCATGGCCATTATTTTGTTAGAATTGATAGAAGATGCATATATTAATTCCTTCCATCAGAGCTTGTAATTCCTCCACCCATTCATTACATATATTATCACCATGGCATTTGGGGTTTCTTTCAAAGCTACTCCCTAGTTTTCTGGGGACAAAGCAACAGCCAAAAATGCTTTAATTCCTCTGTAAGGAGTAACAAGGTTGTGACCTTTATTCTCTAAAGGCAGACCTCAAAGTTAACTATGCATTTGTGACCAGGACATTCAATTGCAGCTGAGGGCTCTGCAGCAGTTGTTCTAAGAGCTCTGATGAACAATATGCCTGTCAGTGAAGTGGTAGATTTGGTACCAGAAGTCCACATAATTATTAAGCTTCTTTCTGCCTACAATACTAAAAGAAGGGTGAGAAGGCAGGACTTAATAATAGGTATTCTCTGTGTCAATGTTTAATGCATTTTTAGCTGTTTTGATAGGATTTTTTTTACTAAAAAATGGGGTTATTTGTTTGTTTGTTTGTTTGTTTGTTTTATTTTGTTTTTTTCCCCTAGGATTTCCAATAGCAATTTTTTTTTTCTAAAATATTCAAATAGACGAAATGCACATGTGCTATTTAAATACAAAAACATTTTTTTGCTTCAAGCAGGCTTCCACTTTTCCCCTCCTCTCAAAAATAAGACTTCCTTGATAAGAAAAACACTTCATAGAAAAATATGTCCATTTTCCTATTTGAAGCAAAATGTACATGGCTAAGCCCTATTTGTGAGCCAACATATTTTAAAAAATCAGTACATCTAATTTAAGAAAGGTCTTTGGGATCCAATTTGAAAACTATTACATGGTAATATACATGACTAACATCTCTTGGGATCTTAAACTCAGCTTAAAGGTACAGAAAACAGAAGTGATTTGAAAAAGGATTTTTTTAAAAAAAGGATTTTACTAGAGGTACAATTGCTTATAGGTATTTTAAATAAACTGGCAGTCTTAGCTCTTTCCTGAAGCCATTTGGGGGTATTTTGCCTAGAGGAGCATTTCCCAGAGGCTTTTATCATGTCTGGAAAGGGGGCTTATTCACAGAGCATTATTTATGATTTGTCTTCAAGGTATATTCTATTTTTTGGACAACGTCTTATGTGGAAAAACAAATAGCTCAAGACAGGATACTTTTAACTTCAAAACTGCCTAAATTTCCCTATGACACACAATAGATAAGCCAGCCTCATGTCTTTTTCTATAAGTATTTTGAAATATTTATCACTGATCTGAACCCTGTTCTATTAGTAATTCTGACATAAAACTTTTTGCACCATTTTCTGTGAAAAAAAGGAAATCCTTATGTTTCTGGTACTTATCATAATTGGATGAACTACAATATGAACTCCTAAGGAGCCCTGATTTGAGTTCACCAAGCACATTGAAAGTTGTTTGCTATGACTTTCCAGAGGCTCAGGATTTCTCCTTACCTGCTACTGGGCCATTTATCTTTATGAGCCAGGAGATAGACCCCTGAAAGCTGAGATTTTATCACTCATTCCATTCCATCATGCATCCAAAGCCCTGAAATCTCTTTTTTATTACTTCAAAGGCTCCACAACTCATTCAGAAGAAAATCATTTACTTTCTGCACCTTAGATCCTCAATCAAGATCATCGGGAGCTACTTGGTTATTCCTGAGATATTTTTCTGGATTATTTTCCAAGGACATTTGACTAAAGGGATATATGGCTATTGAGCTGTTTCAGAATTTGAACAATAGCAATCATCTACAAAATGAAAGCTATATTGCATGAGAAGGGAAGAGAGGGAAGCAAATTAAGACCCTGGAGAGGATCAGGTGTGGTTCCAAATTTCTTGCAGGTGTACAGTGATTACCTAGCAGATCACTCACACCCTTGTGCTCTGAAGAGAATAAAAGTTACTGATCCAAGCATATGGTTGAAGGCCAAATTGTTCAATGTACTGCAGAAGGGGAGAGAAATTTGTTCACCATTTTAGCATATCTGGTTTTATTACACTGAAATCACAACTGGGAATAAAATGTCCATCCAAATGGCTTGTTTGGAGGTGACAGAAACCTAATAACTGTCTTATTTCAGTTGATAGATTAAAGGGAACAACAGGCAGCTTAATCAGCTCTAATCTTTTCCAGCCCAGAAGCTGTATTTCAGCTAGAATTGCAACTGAGGCTATTTGTTTTGTGTAATGACTGTGCATAAGCCATTCTATTACCATGTTGGAAGCTGCCTGTACACCTGACTATGCACCTTCTGATACCTCCTAATTCAAATTTCTGCATCACCAGATTAAAAAAAACATGTGTCTCTATAGCAGAAGGATTAAAGCTCTTTTCTATGTCTGTGTTTTTCAAAATTAAAAGATGGAGTGATCTGTTTTCAGTTTTCATTACTAAAATACCAGCTACTCCAGCTCATTAGCTCAGTTGTCCCTGGTTCTTATCTTGCATAATGCTTTTGTTCTTTGATGAATAAGCAGAGATTTCAGGAGCAAATGACCCTATATTATGAATTTAAAACTTGTTCTTCTCTGTATAATGTATGCCAGTTTAATAATTCAAATATTAGTGCTGGTAGAAATAATCCAAAAGTGATTCTACTTCAAAACTTTCCTTTTGCAATGTCATTCTATGCGTTTCTATGAACCCTTTTTGACTACGAATATGGCAAAATAATAAACTGAGAAGAGTATTATTGAAATTGGAGAATAAAGGATATTCCAGGCTTGACTGTTTCAACAGCTTGCCCAAGCAGGAGTGCTCAGCACTGTAGCATGCAGTTCAGTTTAGTTCTTGACTATCATGATTCATGACAAAGTAGGTATATAATACTTAGTTTTGATTTTAGGATTTCAGTCCAACTTTCCTGGTGAAGAGCGTAGTGTCAGGAGAGTGAAATAATCTTGCTTTAGGTAAAATTGGTATTTTGGAGGAAATACTCTAACACAAGGGCTGACACAACAGCAGCAACAAATGAAGCATTTATTGTGAGAAGTCATAAGGATTATTCTGCCAATTGTCAGCTAAACATCGAGCATTTTCATGTTAACTTGGAAATAGCAGTCTCCATTGAGAAACCTCAGCAGCTGAAATCTCGCTATTCACAAGAAAATAATAAGAAAAAAACCCTTACTAAACAATATTACTTTGTATTATGTACCAAACCCTGTGCATGAGCTCTTCTCTTGAATATCTCCACTTTGTTTCACACTGATGTATTTAATGGCCTCATTTGTGTATTGGTTCACATTTTCATTATATTTTGCCATTTAGCATTCTCCATGATTGTGTTCCATTGAACAGATGCACTACAGTTTCTCTGCAGCAAATTCTATGATCCATAATTAGATGTCAATATGTTTTCTTGTAATGCTATTGTGAATTAAACACATTTTTAGTTACATGGACATTAATTAAACTCATATGCTGAATTGTTACATCTTTTCAAGTCAGTTGGAGAAAATATTTCTGGTTTACTTGAGTGCTATAGAGCATTGCATTTTATTTCTTCATTAGTTACTGCACTAGAAGAATTTACACCCAACCCACCCCAATATTAAATGACGCAATATTAACGTTGGTAACAAGATCAATCCTGCCCTGTGATGCATGGATCTAAATGGTAAGAATGCCTTCAGACATATGGATTTAAATGGGAAATGAATACACCCTCTCTCTATGAACTGAGATATTAATAAATTAAATGTGACAGAGGGAAGGTAGGACCCAGAGCTTACCTTAGGTGTTGCTGTCTACACAGGGGCATACTGGAGAATAAATGTATTAAAGTAGGAAAAAGCAACCTTAAGTCAAGGAAGAACCAGATCCATAGTCCCAAACTAAGTGCTTACAAACAAAGTTTAGAATCCCGACTGCTGATAACAGATAGGAGGAACAGAGGGAGCAAGAGTAGTACCAAGATCTTGCATAATCATGTTTTATATACTAAATGATGTAATTTTTTTTTTGCCTGTAGGGAAATCAGTTTTGATGGGCAGGAGCTAAGAATTTTCTTTTTAAAAAAATCTATAGCAGTAAGTTTTGGAGGAGGTTTCAAGCAGGTCCCAACAGAATGAATGGCATAAGGCTGGCATAAAATGTGTGAAATAACTGTAAACAGCTAGTGGGATGTGAGCTAGTGAGGAAAAGAGCAAAGAACAGCTTAAAATAATAAGGCGAGCCAGTGAGAACCAATATTCTTCCCTATTATCGTAGGTGGCACGTCCTTCCAAAAACACCCTTTTGGTTAGTATAACATTTATTTCTACTTCCTACTCACTGAGGGCAAGTTTTGCCTCCACTTTGCAGTTGCTAAAGTTTCCAAGACAGAAATGATGGGATTCAGAAGACTAAAAGCAGGATGAAGATAGCAAGATGGAGTTCAACCTCTCCTCTGCTTGGTGGAGGTTCATTCTATGGAATAAACATCTGAGGACTGCAGAAGGGCAGAGACAAACAAAAGAGGTATCCACTGAAAAAAAAAAAAAAAAAAAAAACAAAAACAAACAAACAAAAAAAACAACAGCAACAAAAACGCAACCAAACAAAAGAATACCAGATAGCTCCCTTATCTAAATGCCCCATAGAAGTCAAAGAAAGGGTAGACTGTTCAAAGAGAGGGTTCTGCACTGCCCCTTTTTTCATTCTTCTGCTGTGGCTCATCCGTTTTCCCAATCCCTCTCTCCAAACAGTTCAGTTACAGGTGTGGGTTTTCTCTGACAAGAAACAACGATCTAGATAACAGCCAAATCCTGCTTTTTTCATGCAATCGTCCCATTCAGCCCCATCCAAATGCGAACTGCTGCATCCCACTAGTTTTCAAAGGATGAGACAAGGACTGGTTTAGGAAAGTGTGGTAGTACATACAGGGGAAAAAAGTAAGGGAGATTGATCCAAGACAGTAAACGACCTCCTGTCATCTGTAGAAATATAAAGCTGTCCAGTGAAACTTTTAAGCCTCACAAATGTTCTGCTGCAGCAGGAAGTCACTGCTCACTTGGGTACAAAATAAGTTTTTCTGCAGCTTTGCTCACTCTGTCCTCCCTCAACCCTCCACATATTCAGCTGTGTAAGGAAGTTTATAACTTGAGTTCATGGTATATGTGTCTTCAGCATTCTCCAGATGATCTTAATTGATTAAAATTGGAAAGTTTATAAGATGGTTGTTTGCAAAGTGAGACATTCAGAGGAGAAGTAGAGAAAAAAATTCTTTATCCCATTTCATTTTTGTTTTGGTGAAAAGTTCAAATTTCTATCTTTTGGATGATACAGAAAGACTTATGTGAAAATAAAATAAAATAAAAATTACAAAAGACTGCCCTTTTCAATTTTTCAGCTTGTGAAAGTTACAGAGTATGCAATTTCTCCTCCTGACTTAGCTCTATTTTCAGTGAGAGCACATTCGGTTCTAATGTGTGCCATTAGGTCCGTGACAAATTTTCTGAGTATCAAACCCACTTATGGTAAAACACAGACTTCACAAAATTAAAAATAGTGCATTGAGTTCTTAAGAGATTGAAATGCAAACATTCTGAACTGTGAATAAGTCAATTTTTTAAAACCTGTAAGAAATATCGAATTTAGAGGAGCTCAATTTGCATGCAAGATTTACTGTAAATTTTTACACAAATGTCATTGAAACGTTCACAGAATTAGGTTATACAAAAGAGAATTTCTGACTGAAGACTCTCTACTATTTGCAAGTATCACACAGGCAAACAGCTCGAGCAGTTATGAGTTTAAAGTCTATAGATCAAGGCCTGGATTCTCTGAACACATCAAAAGTCTTATAGCAGCTCCCAAGGTTCTGCTGATTAACCCAGTAGGATATTAATTAAGGAAACATCTGCCATCCATACTCAGCATTCTCTTTCACCAATTAGGAGAGATCTGGGTAATTCAGACTTCTGAAGCACATTTTTTTTCTTTTTTCTTTTTCTTTTTCTTTTTTTTTTTTCTTTTCCCAGAGAATTAAGTCTATACACCACTGACTGAAATAAGCCAGTTTACTACTCAAACAGGCTGTAATACCTATTGGAAGTAGCTGAACTGAAGAAAAAAGAAGATTATAATTTTAAAAATAGTTCAAGCTACCTGACCCAGTTTTGTGTAGCTGCTGAATTCTCAGGCAGATATCTTCCTGTGCCATGTACTGGAAGAACAAGGGGTTAGATAGGTCCTTCCCAGAAAAAAAGCTCTGAAATAAAGCAAAACACACAAAAAGTTTAGTGGGGGTCCACAAAAGAATACCAGTTAAGGAGAACCAGATTATGTTTTTTAAAGTTGCATACAAAGTGACCAAGGTTAGAAATATGCTAATCATTTTACTTGCACTGAATCTACCTTCTCATGATCCCACGACAGCTTATAACACTGATGGTGGCATTTGTATGGATGCAGTTGGGTACTGTGTGGCTTCTCTTGTGCCTATTTTTCAAAGATTTGTATATTTCACACAAATATACACCAGAGCATAGCAGATGACCAAGAGATCTTTCTTACTCATCTTGACAATAAACAGCTTTCTGCAGTTTCCCTCCCTTCCATCTTGGCTGCTATAATGAAGGCCAGGTAAACATCAAAGTCAGTTGTGCCTACACAGATCTTGTAGAGATGAATTACTCTCCCAGAGTTATCCCTAGGCCATTGCTTTGAAACATCACCTTCATTACAGACCACTTAGTTACCCCTTCTTTAACCTGCTGCTATCCACATCTTGCACTCCAACCACGTCCTGGTTACCACTCGTCATCCTGCGATGTCAACCATTCCAACAAACCAGAGAGAAAACCTACCTTCATGTTTTGCTGCACATGAGAACCTGGGGCTGCCTGCAAACATGAAGAACCACTTCATTTTCCTATTTTAATACTAACCTTAGAAATTCTCCTCGGCCATGATGCTTTAAAAAAATTGTCCATGGTTAAGCAGCTGGTGTGCCGAGACCACTGCCTACTGTGCCAGTCAATTTCCTCTTATTTTTAACACTCCCCATGCAGGACCAGCCATCTGTTTCTTGTTTTATCCTTTGATTGCAATCTTTTGGGGATGGGTTTATTTCTGTACACTTAGTATCAGCCAGGATGGGGTCAGTGAACCCAGGCAGCCCCATTCAGTAGTATATGAATACATAATATAGCCCTTCATACTGCAGTTGCAGGGACTAAGTTATTTTGCTTGGCATTGGAAATGGAAGTAATCTATCATTTTACTTTTAATTACTATATATATTTTTTAAAAAATTATAATCCAAAATATGTATAAAATAAATATTTTTTAAAATTATTTCTGGTTTTACAGGTATGCCATGCAATAATACAATTTAAGAATATAATTGATTGCCAAATGCCATATTTCTGCAATGAGCCTTTCCCCCCTCCATTGGAACATTGAATCCCAAAGCAACATATGATGCACTAGGTTTTGTTGTTTAATTCTTAATTACCACTGAAACAGAATGCATGTGGTACTGTGATTATCTTTACAACAAAAGAGGTAAAAATGTAGAAGAACTGGAAAAAAATATAAAACCCAGGAATCTTGCAACACTTCCTTCAATCTTTCCTAATGTATTCTCTAAAAGGGCTTAATGTTAATAGCTGTTTTTTCAGTAACATTTGCTTTGAAGCAGCAAAAGATCTACAAACCAGAATCACAGAACACTTGTAGATGGTGCCCATCTACATCCCACTCATTGCTAAATTGCAGGCAGCATCAGAGGAATGCCAAGCTTTTTCCAAACTTGCATGCTCCTCTGCTGCCAAAGAGGTGACTATTTCATCCCTGCAGATGTCTTCTCATGCTCGTTTTAGAGAGCTCTTGTCATCGTACTTTGCACAGCAGGGGCATGACAGGTGGCAGATCATTTTGTGAATAGACTTTCATAATACAATAGCAAAAGGTGGGAAAGGCAGTTTCAAATTTCCTTTTTGCCTGAGGAAGCTTGAATTCATTTTCCCATATGAGCTTTTTAACCATTCAGAAACAGGTAAGTCTATGGAGGAGCTACAAGGATTGCTTTTCCTGAAGATATTGCGTTACTTCATGCAGAACAAAACATCTGTACCTCCAGCTGTACTCATATGTGTGACTTACACATAATGTGTGCCAGTCTTTGCACTCTCCTGCCTTTTATCCAGAGTCCAGTGCATCGTCAGAGCTAAGAAAGTGTGGAAAAGCTTGCTATAAATGTCAGATGGCCTTAAATATGTTAGCAAGTATTTCTCAGAACTGAAAAGTCTTGCTCAACCACAACTATGAGATGCTCTTAAAAATTTTCTCTTCTGAAAAAGCAGTCCAGAAAACATTTGAGTTTCAGTGATTACATGCATTCAATAGCCAGAATTTTGGTCTAAGGTGAAGAATCATGATCAATCACCTAATCACATTATTTTCTGTATCTAGTTATGTGTACAACATACTACTCCCATTTCTAAAATGATCCTGCAGGAAAAATGGCAAGCTGGCATTTAAAATCAAGAAAACACAATTAAATCATAAAAAGAGAGAATAAATCTATCAAGCTAACATAGAAGAGAACAGAGAGATGGAAGAAAAAAAACCTCAAACAGAACAGTGGTTCAACTGCCATTCTATCTTGCTGTTGTTCTTGATTTATGAAATGCCACAAAAAAAAGTATGTAAAGAAAAAGAAAATTTGTCCCTTGGACATTTGCTAGTGTTTTAGGTCACACTAAGAAATTTAAGAATTTTCATGGGATTACTTCTCCCATATCTCTGTTTTGAATTCATGAAAAGTAGAGACTAATAAAACTAACCAGATCCATGCTTGTACAAAACCATGTAACCTATCACACATCCACACAGCAAACCTCAAAACACAAGGGAACAATCCTGCAGGCTTTTACTCAAGGAAGGCTTATTTCTGTAAAGACAACCCTAGCATACCAGTACATGCTCTTCCACAAACACAATGTATAGAGAACTTCACATTTGGAGTACTCTGGAGCAGAAGCTTGAATGTGCCAAGTTATGTGGTGCTTTCTGTTGTAACAAATGTCTGCTAGGGATTTATAGGGAAAAATTTTGCTTTGGCAAGGGTGATAAACATGTAGTAAAAATACTTTTCCATCTCAAACATTGATGTTTCTATGGGTAGATAGGGACCAACAAAATTATCTATTGGTGATCCAAACCAAAACACAAGCCCAGAGGTGAAACCTGCTGTGCCAATAAATGATTTTTCCTATCCTGAATCCACAGGTTGCAGAATAAAGGAAATAAAGCTATCATTCATTTTGGCTTGTTCCTAGTGTTTCTGTATGAAAGCAATGGTTGATGAGCAGCTGCATCATCCTGGTGCAAACTCAACGACTCTGCCCCAGCATAAAGAAAAATCACTCCAGTTATTAAGAGAAAATCTAAGCATTTGCTAGGAGAGGAGCTCATTATTCTGCCATGAGATACTATACTCTCAAATGTCTCGATTTTGTTTGATTTTTCCCCATCAAGTGCCAGAAAGAGCTGGCTGTCAACAACTCTCAGGTTTCTTTTACAAAGCTGTAGATTTTCCAAGACTGCGCACCAAACCAGAATTTGTGATGATTTACACCCACTCATGCTGTACATGCAGATGGAAATCTGAACAATGAAACAAAGCCCATATATGTCCCTCCTTTTTGTGACCTGCAGCAACGGGCTCTGTATGGAGCACCAGACAGTAGAATTTACTTACTGTGTAGTATTCTCTAAAGATTGCAAAGATACTACAACTAACCACACCTAAAATAAAATAAATAAAGCAAAATAATAAAATAAAATATAAAATAAAATTTTTAAAGACTTTGTCATTAATAGCCACAGGAAAGTTTCTGCTCATTTTCTGAAGACCAAGGTGCTTCACCGATACAAAGTTTTATTTCCAAACAGCGAAATTTGTGTGGGGTTTGGTCACTGAGGAAACTACATGCTGTTTCCCTCTTGCCCAATTTATACATCACCATAGCCCTCATTACCTGGCTTAGCTCTGATCCACACTGGCAGGATTAAGTGAAGAAGCAAGTCTAACTTTACTCACATGCATCAGCTTCGAATGCCTGGAGAGGGGAGGAGCAGAGATGAACGAATCCTTTCTGAAAGTTCTCAGCCCTGCTTTTTGTCAATTTTCAGTCAATTCATAATATATTGGTACTCAGAATGACCCACATTGTTAGGCTTTTCCTTCATGTGATGGATGAGTGTTGATAAAGAATAAAGTTAAACTGTAAGTTCACACAGATAAGTCTTCACAACTGGCTGTAAATCTAAGTGGATCTTAGCCAGCTGAATGTAGTCATTCAGCATATACTAGCATAAAAGACTTGATCTTGCCCTAGGCACTTACCTGGGGCATTTCTGAGTTTCTTGGGAAGAACAAGCAGCTTCTTGTGTTTACTCTATTTTGCCCTTTTCAGGCATTCTATGCCACTTCCTCACCAGTACTCAGTAATATCACTACTTTCTCCATTTAGAGTGGCACTTCACACTATCGTGTCTCAGATAGCACTCCTGTCTAAAATATTCCAGTAACCAGAAGGATCTACCTCATATATACAATTTATGATATACAGGATATTCGAACTACAACTCAGCTCACTATTGGGTTTTATATATTTTTTTTTATTATTATTATTTTTTTGTAACAGAATTAACACTCCCTTTTTAAATTAAGAAATAGTAAAACATTAAAAACAGTATACCTATTTGTATCCCTGTTAATGTTTGATTTGACTCATGCCTATATTCTTCTTTGGCTTGAGAGTTGTGGGGAAAGTCATATCTTAATGCAATATCATAAAACAGTCTTATATTACCAGAGGGGTTATCATGAGTTCAGTAAATTCTATAAAAAAAAAAAAAAAAAAAAAAAAAAAAAAAAAAAATTGTGTGCAGCTTTTTGCAGTTTGGGCTGTAAAAAACCCATGTTCAGACTTTGTGGGATTTGTAAAAAAAGGTAACCTCTTTTGTATTTCCCTTCTATCTTCAAAGTATAAAATATTTTAAATTATTCAGTCAGGAAAATCAGAGTCATTAGTACATGTGTGATGCTAATTAAGAATGACATTGAGTACATTAAGTTTTTTACATTTAGTACGCACCTGGTATAAGGCTGGTCAGTTAGCAAAGTCTGTATCACACTCCTTCACTAACCCTTTCAGATGACTGTTTTATGACTGATGCATCTCAGGGTCTGCAGTGTCTTTGCTGACATGGAGAACATAAAATTAAGTCAGAAAGAGCAGACTCAGTATTTCTACATTTGAAATTTTTAGCCCTGTACATTGAAAGACTACCACAGGCAGGCTAAGACCATTATCACACCAGACAGGCTATAAGCTGATGCACCTCACATGCACTGAGTGTGGAGTCAAAACATAATGTTTAGAGAGAAGGGATCATGTCTAAATACTGACTGTTTTCATACCTGAAATGTATTTCAGTCTTTGTGCATCCTGGTCTAATGGGAGATGTCCTTGCCCATGCAAGGGTGTTGGGTATTGATTACCTTTAAGGTCTCTTGCAACCCAAATCATTCTGTGACTCTATAGCATGGTCATGACAGCTGAGATACATGCACATGTCACTCTGATGGAAAAAGCAGTGGTTAAACTACAAGGTGTACCTTGAGCATTTAGAAAGTGCTGGCAAATGGGCACTAACATATTTGACAGTCCCCAAAGTCTCACTTTGCTCAGAGAGAGATGGCCCACCCAAAGAGCCCATACATAAGTAAAATCTCTCAGATCTTTCTGGGTAAAATTCCGCCCTCTCCTTCTCCTTCCCTTCACTTGCAATTCCACACACCCACACAAGACTGAGGAAATTTGTCCGTGTGAGGAACTGTGCCAGCAGGAATCAGTCTCTGCAGCTATGCTGCAACAGGCACCACATCCCTGCTGCACCCCTCGTGCTGCAGAGGGCAGAGCACTTCAGAGGAACCACCTTCCCTTTCCAAGGCTATTATTGTTTTTCTTTTCATTGTTATTGTTATTATTTCTGCAGTTCTTCCTCATTCTGTCCCCCCCACCTTTCCAGTCTGTGGGGATTTTAAACAGTGTTATTACCCTTGTATGTGCTCAAACTGCTTTTGACTCTGAGTTCTTCCTGCAATAATCAAGATGGCTTTTTTTTTTCTTGTTGTTCCATAGATGCTTCTTTGTCTCTTACGGACTGCTGTTAATCACATGCGTAACAGTATTCTGAACTATAATAAGTTTATGTAGTTTGAAAAACTGTTATGTACCCCTCCCTTGTCCCTGTGCCTGTTACCACAAGTCATTTTCACAGGTTGTTTTTTTTGAGGGTTGTTTGGCATGTTTTTTGTGGTGGTTTGTTGTTTTTTTTTTTCATCTAAACACATCTTTACAAAGCTGAGATTATAAAACAGAAAGGTGTTTTACCATGCTTTCATTATTTGCTAACACGATCTATTTGCATTGAAAAGGGCTCAAAGAACTAGAAGAAGTTACTGAAAAAAGCACAGGGGAATAACACATTATAGGTAAGGTTTCCCTGATTCCTGGGCAGTAAAGAAATTTGTCTGCATTGTGAATTTAAGCAGTAAGCACCTACTCTAAGTAAAGCTCAATAGGATTGATCTATATACTATTGATTTCTTTGAAGTTTTAGTACTCCTCTGTGCCTGAACTTGAGCCCAAACCAAGAAAGTTCAATAGGTTGCCATAGGCTTTCCTCTTGTTGAAGGTCTTTGCTGCAAATACTGAACTTGAATAGGTGGTGGAGAAGAACAACAAAGGCTGTTCCACCTCTTTCAACCACATGTAGCCTGCAGGGACAACTTTTAAGTTTCACGTTTGGGTTTTGGGGGATTTTGTATGCTTGATGAGAAGAGGAAGGAAGTGACCCAATTTCATTATGTAAGAGCCCTGTTTATTAAAAGCCAAATTTTCCAGTAGTATCTTGATATCTAGAAGCTGAAGTTAGAGCAGCTTATTATAAGCAATACTGGAACACTCAGAAGAAATATCTCCTCCACCACTGTGCTGCTCTCAGACAAGGAGATGGGAACAAAAAGACATAAGCAGGCAGCAAAGAGACATCAACAGTTTGCTCTAAAACAGGTCAGCAAAACAGGGCTATTGATCAAATGAACATCAAGAAATCTAAGGGACAAATGCCTCTGCTATCCTTCTCCTTCCCCCTTTCTTTACAGCACTGACCAGGAGAAATGTGGAGCTAAAATCTACATGGCTGAGTGAGCAGGAGCTTTCACTTTATGATGATTTTGCAGTGGTCATTTTTGCTCAACTGTAAGGCTATACCTTGTGCAGCACTCAATTTTTTTTTTTTTTTTTTTTTTTTTTTTTTTTTCTAGCAAGGCGTAGAAGTATTATTGATCAAACTTGTTTTTGGGTTTTTTTTCCTTAAATATGTCAGGTTTCAGTAGAAGATTCCTGTGAATTAAAAGTTGGCAATTGCTCTGATCTTGGCTCCTGAAAATGTGTAATGAAATACACATCACACAATGTAAAAACCAACTACACGGGAGGCAAAACAGAGGAGGGCAATACATTCCCTACCATACATGAATATGCTGAACCAGATAAACACAGAATTTTCTTGAAACAGATCATAGTTTCCTTAGGTTTGCAGTAACGAAAAGTTTTGTTTCATTAAGTAAAAGTGCTGAGATAGGCTAGAGAAACTTGTATGTGGAAGCCATAAGAGCTCTTACACCACCTCAATGACTGGTTCTCACAAAACCAGTTTTCTCTTTTAGGGATATGAGTTCCATTACAAACTGGAAGCAAAACAGAATGCAGATAACTGCAATGGTACAAGGCATCTTTTTCTAGGAAGAGTCTGTCTTACTGGACCTTACAGATTATGGTAGAGATATACTCAGTAGTAACAGTATTATTACAGTTTGTGACTATAGCTAACAGTAGTGTTATAATGAGTGTGGAAATGACTTTCCCAAAAGACAAGGAAAAGGAGAGACAGGGAGAGTTTCCCTTCGTCTGGTATCATTTCAGTAAGAAAGACAAATTCCCTTCCCTTATGACCATTTCAGTCCCCTGTTACCATGATATTTAAGTCCAAATCCTCTAATCCCACTAAAAAAAAACCCTGTCCCATGGGCAGGGACACCTCCCACTAGATGAGGTTGCTCAGAGCCCCATCCAGCCTGGCCTTAAAAACTTCCAGGGATGGATGGGGCTCCCACCACCTCTCTGGGCAACCTGTGCCAGGGTCTCACCACCCTCATGGGGAAGAACTTCTTCCTAATTTCCAATCTAAATATCCCCTCCTCTAGTTTGAATCCAGTCCCCCAGTCCTATCACATCCTAAAAAGTCCCTCCCCAGCTTTCTTGTAGCCCCTTCAGACACTGGAAGGCTGCAATAAAGTCTCCTCAGGGCCTTCTCCTCTCCAGCCTGAATAACCCCAACTCTCTCAGTCTGTCTCCATACAGAGCTGCTCCAGCCCTCTGATCATCCTCGTGGCCCTTCTCTGGACACTCTCCAGCACCTCCATGATTTTCTTCTAATAGGAAATTCATCTAAGTCACCTAATTTACTTTTCTACTGCTGTGCTGTCGGAAAACACCATGCTTTTGCAAACAATAATGTCAGCATGAAACACCCCACATTTTACGGCAGAAATCTCAAATCCAGAATTTCTCCTTATTTAAAAAAATAAATTTACAAATTAATTTTTTTACCCAGTGAAAGAAATACCTCAATGAAAATTCTGTCCATTCCCAATCTTTAGAATTAACTATAAGACGCCAGGAGCATGGGTGTTATCCATGCACTGCACCAAATGTAAGTAGCTATATTCCACCCACCTAACTTCTTTCTTTAGTTTAATTGAATGGTTGAATTAAGTGTTTTCACTCCCTGCAATAAAATGGTGTGCAACATCCCAGCTCAGTCTGATCTACCTTCTCTCAACCAGTAATACTCTGGAAATTTAAACCATTCCATTATGCATATAAACTCATTTGTCATCTCACATGTCAGAAGGCACTGATAACATGAGTTAAATCTGAGTTTAATACAATGGGCTGGATCTTCTGATGGGATATGGCTTATGTACCCATTCTCTGGCTGACTCCAGTGAGCAAGCTTACTCAAGAGAACAGTTATAGAGAATCTTTCAAGCCTTGTGCCACGGCTTCACTCATTTAACAGCCAAACCAATCAAGAAGAGACAGAAATTATTGAAGAGGTTTGAGAGGTGAAATGGGAGAGCCAGAACTTCTTTTGCCAGTCTTTGCCTGCCAAAAACATTAGGAAGCTTTCTCTATGTCTAATATTAGACAGCAGAACTGGACCTCTAGCTACTGTCTCTAGAAATGCACTCAGCAGGGATGAATATGTCTCCACATGAGGTGACATGGGAGCACATATGTCATGCCAGGCTATCACTAAGCTTCCTTAGGCGGGTTATCAGAGATGATGCCAGAGGCTGGATGCTGCTGAGAGCAACGTGCTTTGCCCGTAGAAAAAGGAATTTTACTCCAACAGAGTATACCCTGCAGTGCTGCCGTGGCTTTGAAAAGGTCCCTTCAACGTTCTGGGGGGCTCTGGGCTAGGGGGAAGAAGGTTAAGACAATGGCTTATTAACTAATTCTCTCCAGTGTATACCAAAAAAATAGTTTCTAATTAAAAATTATGCCAACTACAGAGAGAATAATCTGAAAATAACTCTTACTTCTTTTACTAACTCACCCCCCCCCCC
>JAAWXA010000006.1:28933937-29161006 GCA_038090715.1 Florisuga fusca
CCCCCCATTTCTTCAAGTTTCTTGGCTTTAAGACTTTCCACACTCCTCTCCCTTCTTCCCCCTCTCCCACCTCTCACCTCCTCCCCCTCCAATCTGTCTTCCCCGCCTCCCTTGGCAGGCTCTTTAGCTTTAATTCAATAGTTAAAAGGCTGAATCAAAAGTTGTATAATCTATTTGAACCAACTTTTGTTCCATACCAGAAAAGGAGCAGAGGCTAAGGACAGCCCAATTGTGATTTTCAGTTCATAGGGGTGAGCAGAGCGAGCTACCAATATTTTCCCATTTCTGTGTGTGTTTTATTTGCCTGCTGAGAAATCATACCTGTGCAGTCAGGTGCAGCAACGGGGGCATTTGGGTGGCAGGAATGAAACAGAGTAGAGCTGTTCCTCTGGCCCTTCTCATCTGAGACAGTTCATCACTGCTGTCATGTGGAACCTGAAAGGAGAAGCTTCTGTAGCTTTAGTGGAAGGCAAATTTCAAGAGGACAAAAGCAGAATAAGGCACAGAAAAGGAGGGAGGCAGAGGAAGGAATGATAAAAGTACAAAAAAGGGGTGAAAGGCTGCCCACTTTTATTCTTCCTATTCAAAGAGTCTCTGTTTCACCAGAAATAGGTGCAGAGCATGAAGACAGACACTATATGAAGCCTATCATGTAGGGGAGACCAGAAGATGCCTTGATTAGCCTGATAAAAAGGCTCACACCTGGTATGACTGCTGTGTCTCATGGCAATAAACCTGCAAACAGCATTGCAAGAACAAGAGTTTGTGACTGTCAAGGCACAGGATTGTAGGAGTTAAGAGAAAACTGTGATGATTTGACTGAAGAGGACCAGACTGAACAATTGCATCTCTGAAGGAAAAGAAAGGGCTGCAGGGACAGGGACCAAATGGCTCTTAGTGCTGGCAGTGACACAAGCATCTTCAACACCCTGTCTTCTGCTGGCCAGCTTCAACACCCTGAAAAAAATACACCAAAATGTGCTGAGACCAGTAGCAGAGTTTCTATATCCCCCCTGCATTGACGACTGAGCAAGCTGCAACCCTGTCTCAAGAGGATCACAACCTTGTCTTGATCAAGAGTTGAGTAATTGGGCATAATGAGCCTCAGCTGACAGGGAAATGTGAACAGGGAACAAGAAGTGATGGGAGAGTGATGTCTGAAGCTGCTGGAAATGTATAGGACACCCCTATGGGTTGATTTCATTGGTGTCCTGGCCATGAACCAGTATTAAAGAATTTGGGTAGAAAAAGAGAGAAACTAGTTTCATTTACTCAGAAGTCTTGTGCTGGTTTTAGTGAAAAAAAAAAAAAAAAAAAAAAAAAAAAGGAAAAAAGAAAAGAAAATAGAAAAGGAAAGAGGAGAAGAGAAGAGAAGAGAAGAGAAGAGAAGAGAAGAGAAGAGAAAAAAGACCATTTTTACTCATACACCTATTAAGAGGATCAAAAACCCTACAAAGAGATAAAGAGATTTTTTTGCATGTAACAGTGAGCAGAGGAAGACTGATTTTTCTTAAAAGCCAGCATTTCACCATTTTAGTTTGTTTTAACATAATTATTCCTGTCTTCAAAATTCTTAATTTCACTCAAAGTTTTACTCTCAGGAAAACAAGTCACCCATTATACATGTTTGAGACTGGGTATTGGTTGTCTTTAAACTGTTTCCTTTAAGGTGAATGATAAAATTAGAAATCTATATAGTATGAATTTATTCTGTCTGTCCTCAATTTTTTTTCCCAGATATCTGAGAGTTTAAAAATATACCAGCCATAACGCATTGCTTGCAAAAAAAAAAAAAAAAAAAAAAAAAAAAATTTTTTTTTTAGTTAATCCTATGATTTTAAAACCTGTGAGAGCATATGGGAATTGCACATACATCTTCATATTCAATGCAGACTGACACTTGCACAGAGGCTGGATTTTGGCTTGTAAGTGAGCCCATAAGGACCTTCCACCCTCTGAGAAATGGGGTACACACTGCAGCAGGTGTACCATGCATCTCCCAGATCCTCAGCAAACACAGACACATGGTCATATTTCTTTAGCCCTTTTACATTTAGAATATACAAACTGCATATACTTTACAAAAGTTTACCAAGTTGCTATAGGTATCAAGAACATCACACATTCAGCCACTTCTCTTTATCTGCATTCTTTTGCCAGTCCATCCTTGCTGTATTCCACGACAAAATCCAAGCAAAATCCATTATTCCCTTGTGATCTCAGAAAACACCTCTGATTTCAAAAGCCACCATCACCCAAAGAACAATATTACCTGCTACTGCTGCAGCTGCTTAGGATATCCATTCCCAATTTTTAACCACTTTTCCCATGATTTGTTATTAAACATAGTAAAATCCAAAATTTTCTTTATATTTTTAATTTATTAATGGAAAAATAAAAAGGGGGGGGGCAAAAGCTTTGACTATATGCTGTTATTACAAGGTTTTTTATTTTTAAAAAATGATAATAATAACACAAAAAACAAAACCAAAACAAAACAAAACAAAAAAGCAAAGGTAGAAGGTTGATTTCATCTCCCACAGCTCTTTCTCACATGTTGTCAGCTCTCCTTTTGCACACATGTCCACCATGCACACACTGAGTGCACATGGGATGTTTTAGTACCTGCAGATAAGTGCAGCATTATCTCAGTGTGGTAGCTTTGATATGTGATGCTCTGCAGGGCTGCCAGCAGAGTGACAGTCTCCTCACCCTAATGCAAAGACTATTCTTTATCTATTCAGCTCACTTCTAATAGACTTGCATTGTCATTAGTGGCACGAAACAGACTGTGCATCACAACGGAAAGCCTTGCATCCCTGAGGATTAGTTCTGGTGTTTGAGTGCCAGTTCTGAAGCATTCAATGATTTTTATGAGATGAGAATAAGGGTCAAATGAAATCAAATGAAAAGAAGCAAAGCAAACAAGCCAAAATAAAATAAGGAGAAAAATCTTTCTTCTGCTACGCTGCTCCCAAGGAGAAGCATTTGATTTTTGTAGCAAGGTATTTTTCATAGCAGGAAAGTGAATTTATCTTGGAATGTACAAAGATTATTGCACTTGGAATTCAAACGTACAGACTACAGCAGTTCAACATTAACTGCTTTCTCCTGAAAAAAATCACTGCAATGCCCTGCTCCATGAAATAGGTTTGGTGCATTTAAACCTATAAACTTTTCCTAAGTGTGGACACTGGAAGACCAGTGAGAAATGCCTCAGAGGTCAAAGAAGTTCTGAGTTCCTGGGACCCAGTTCTGGCATCACAGTAAGCAGAACTTTCCCTTGAGTAAGTTTGCAGATCCAAGGAAAGAAGGCGCCATGTAATTTGTCAAAGGCATTCTTGGTGAGGTTACAGGACCAGTGTGCTAGGTGCTACAGAAAGAAAGCCATCTGGAAGGTTTACAGCAGAGAGAGATAAAATATGATGGGTAAGTAACTTGCCTGTAGTGATGTAGCAATTCAGTGGTAGAGCCAAGAACGACGCAAAGGTCTCCAATCCTAGTCTGGCAGCTCCCTCCTCCCCATCCTGTCCCCCACCATGATATTACTGTTCTTTTAAGGATTAATTTTTAAAGCTCTATTACCTGGAAGTGTGGGAACATTTTGTGTGGAGGAGTGCTGGTAAAAGGCTATTTAAAAGAACAAAAATACCATATGCTTCCTGGATTAATTTTGAAGCCTCATTAAGGTCAAGAAAAAAGTCTAAGACACACTTGTGATTTGGCGTGTACTTTCACTTGATCAGAGAAGGATGGTATTTTTGTAAACAAAATTGCTAATTTAACCCAGTCCAAAATATACTTGTATGTAAATATCCTGAGCTGTAATAGTGCTGTGTGCTGGGAGCAAACACCCTAAATAGATGCTGCCCCCTGAGTTTACTAATCCTAAATACTAATGGCACTTTAGCTACAATCACAACACAGAATAAAGAATGCTCATATTATCTTGCATCATTTTAGCAGTTCCCTGCTAAAGTGAGCAGCCCACTCCATGAACTGGTAATTTAATACTGAGGTGGAGGCTGTGCCTTTATGTGAGAAATGGTCTGTAGGGGTCATAATCCTTTTGCCTGCTAAAAGCAGATTATGTACTAAATTAGGGTACCATAGTAAAATAGTGTCATTTTATTCTTACTACTAACTCTAAGAATTAAGAAAAGCAAAGGCTGAGATTCTGCCCTGATCTATCCCAGTGACACCAACCTTAACCCCAGTACCTCTGAAGATAAAAAGGGGAAAAAAAAGAAAAAAAAAAAAAAAAGGTTGTAGTATATTACTTATATTCATGTAGAACCTAAAAGCATAAATCTACTCCAGTATTGGTTCTGTAAAGAGAATCGTATTAATCTCAGTAAACACATAATAAATTTGTTGTCTGCAAAAATATCTACTTTCAAATTGTCAACCAAAATCCTACCACTCCATTCTTACATTTGTGTTTTAATTAACAAAACATGTTTCCATTCCAGTTGTCTGTAAGTGGGGTGGGTGAGAGGGGGAAAATCATAAAAATTGGAATTTCTAATCTGAATGACTGCATTTCTTTACATAACATTGCCCCAAAACTATTAGTATTCATTATTTGAAGACAATAATTTGAAGAAGTTAGTTTTAATTGCTACAGCTCACCAAACCTTGTTTGATAGTGAAGAGAGAGACAAGGAAGGACACACTTGATCAGTCTTAAATTATTTCTTCATCTTTAATACTGTTCACTAAAATCTTGTCTTAATAATTTAATCTTTAATAGGAGATTGAGACCCACTGATCTCAATTTTAAATCTCTTTTTAAATGTATACTTTCAAAGTAATAATTACAATAGGAAAGGGCAAAGGATGACAGGTGATGAAAATAAATTTGATATTTTAGGAAAACGAAACAGTCTGGCAAAATAAAAAATTCAGCCTTTCAACATATCTAATTTTCAAGTTTACGAATCTATTTACATTAATTTTTAATGAACACTTAAAAAAAAAAAAATAAAAAAAAAAATAAAAGAATGTAAATCCAGCCTTTTAGTTCTATAACGGACATTATTTTCAATTTAAAGAATGGTGAGTGACAAAAATCTTTAACTTGAAAAAAAAACAACCAGCCAGTAACAAAGGTGATATTTTCCTAAGGTCATCTTGATTTCACATATTGTGTATAAGACCACAACTCTTCTAAAAATTTTATATTTTTTCCATGTAATTACTCCAACTGACTTTAATCTAGGACAATTCTATCTGCTGCCAGAATTTGAACCCACGTGTCAAAGCTATCCTACTTTAGTCACTGAAGACCAGTTTATTTTGTTGGAAGATGTCTAGTTTCCCTGCATATGTAAATTTCACTTACACCCAAGAAGAAGGTCTGAATGTTGACAGGCCCTCAGGAAAACACACCAACAGAACAAGGCATTGACTACACACTCTGATGTATTAGATCCATCTAAAGTCCCATAAGGTGCAATTTAGAGTGCACCCTGACAGATACTGTGGAGTTATCTTCAACCAACCAGTACGAAAAGTGCATTCACAGGACTGAATTTAAAACATCTGCATAGGGAAGTGTCAAGTCAGCATGTGGCAGCTATGCAGTTTTGCTGTCAGAAATGTAATAGCAGTAGGGACTGTGGTGGGTCAATCCATCTGCACCAGTACAAGTCCATTTCTCTTGTCACATCTGGCTCTTGTGCTAGATGTTCCACTGACAAGGGGTACAAAGGACAGTGCCTGGAAAAACTATGAAGTCTTTTATAGTATTTCTCTTTCTTTCTGTCCTGACTCTAGGAAGCAATTTTCCTTGCTGCAATTGAAGCTTTTTTTTTTTTTTTCCAACTTACTTATGGGCATCTTGGAGCACTTGTCACCTTACTTGTGGCAAAATTAGTGTCTCACTAAACCCTGCCACCATAATCTTCTTCATAAGCATTCAGTCTTTACTAGCAGTTCATATTTGCTGGATCTCTAATAACTCTCTCTTCTAACAGCCATGGTAAAAGTCATGAAACCAGACTTTCTTGGGAGAAAGCACATATAATTGGACTCTCCTTCAACTATGATGTCATCAGCCAGAATAGAATAGTTTCCTCATCTCTTACAGACAAGATTTGTTTCAGTATAGATTTGGGGGTTTTTTGTTTTTGTTTTTCTTTTGTGTTTTTGTTTTGTTTTGTTTTGTTTTTCCTAGTAAGATAATTCATGCAGCTAGTTCCAGCTCCAGATGTCCCTGCAGACCTGGGTCTCAATTCTTTCCAGACAGACGGCAGGTACCGATATACAGTCTTGTCTAACATAGGTATTAGCACTTGTCCTTGTTGAGCTGCATCAAGAGTCTTGGCACTGGAAAATGGCCAAGAATATTTTCATTTCTGAACCCCAGCCTCCAGGACTCTTCCAACCTCCCATGCAGCACACAGAGCTACTGAGCACAACATGTGGTCATCCAGGACTTCAGAGGTTTTGTTAATACCAGATCAAGAATGAGCCTTATAGAACTCATTTTGACAGAAATCCATTGATAACCACTTTGAGTGTCATTTTGCAAATAGATTTTTACTTTCTGCCTGGTGCTTTACTGTGGATCAATTGTAGGGAACTGTCAAAAGCCCTGTTATGTTCACAATGTACATCTACAAGTACTGTGTCTTTTACTGCATCTCCTCCAGAATAGGTAATGAGTGTGAAAAAAGCCCAAGCCTGCTCCCAAACTATTTGTTGAATTAGAAGACTGAAATTAAATATATATATATATATATATATATATATATATTCTCTGGTGAAAATAAAGAGTTTTAAAAAAATTTGAAGAAAGAATATGAACTTCCATTAGGTGAATACTCTTTTTGTACCAAGAGGGACTGGGTCCTCTGCAATTTTGACAAACCAGAAGAGTGCTGATAACACCACCACAGGAACGAATGTGGAAAAGAAATTCTCAAATATACACGAAATTGTACAGAACAGAGAAAAAAAGAGCAGGAGGGTTTCTAATTGAGCATGTTCAACAAATGTAGGACAAGCTCATGGTAATGGGAGGTTGGCAGGAGGGAAAAGAGAGGTGAGCAAACAATTTAAATGCCATACATCAAAGAAAGGCAAAACACACTACCACAGCATGAACAGGCAATGCCTCACAGGAATGCTTATTTCACTATAAGTACCTGAGACAATGCATAAATACATGGAGAATAGAACAATAATCATTTCAGCATTAAAAACAATAAGAAAAAAGAACAAAAGCATGACATATCTTGTATCAGTCTGATGACCAGATCAGTCAGTACAGTAGTGGAAAAAAAGGATAAAGATTAATCAGCATCAACTTGCCAAAAGGATAAACAAAGAAAATGTATTTTTAAAGCACAATTATTACCTATTTGGGCATCACTTTTAAATTTCTTTTTTTTTATGGAATATAAGCAAACATAAGACGAGGCCTAATTACCTGTTCTTTGTAGACAAATCCCAAAGCCATTACCAAGTATTGTGTTTTAATTTGCACCAGTCTGTGAGACAGTATCTGAGAATATTTTTTGTTGCCCATCCTTACACCTGCCCAGAAGCACGGGAAACCACTGGGCACACTTAGCCCTCAAATATATTGAGGGTTGTCCTATAGGCACAAATGGGGAGGATGTTCAGAGTCTCTCTGCATGAAGAGCATGCAAATCCTTGGCTGTATCTTGACTGCAGCAGAAGAGCAGAAGAGCCTCATCAGCAAGGCTTCCCCACAGTTTTCCCCTCTACCCTTTGTTCAATTTAGTCCCTTCTGTGTTAATGCTGGTGTAGATCTTAATGTTCATGAGGCCATTGAACTGTAATTTTTACAGGTTCTCTGGAGCTACATAAATAATTGACATTAATTAATTATTATTATACCTGCCCAAAAAGTGAAGACAGTGATCTATCACCAGAAGTGGAAAATTACTGAAGTCTATACTTCAGCCAAGCTCTACAAAAAGGCACATCCTGGCTTCCTTTCTGCTGCCTTGCTTTTACTTTGTCATATTAAACAGTACTTTCTGCACCACAAATTTTCACCAATTTTTGCAGATATTCAGAGGCACAAGCAGCAGCTAGGATGCCATTGCCAAGATGATACTGTTCAGGACCCCAGCTTTTAACATCAAGCACAGTTCAGTGTCTGGAATGAGGAATCTTATTTAACCTATGAGGAACATAGAGTTTGAAGACACCTCAGCCTCTCATACTCACCCTCACATCTCCCCACTAGGCATGGGAATTTTTCAAATAGTTGACCAAGTGCATTCACTTTGCAGAAGGAACTTTTTATCCTGTGTTTGCATAGTCTACTGATATCCTGCAGTAGAGCCCCAAACACCTCAGGGATACAAACAGCTGTGTTCTACCAGTGGGAAAAAGACACCAACACCTTGAGGTTGCATTTTCACTCAAGTGAACATCTAAGGAAATCAGTTATCATTCTCTGTGCTTGCTTGCCAGTGCCTTTACAGTCATCTGGGACTCATCCAGATGGGACTCTGAAGGAAACTTCAGACAGTGATTTGCTTTTTGCACAGAAACACTCCTCTGGAGTTTTACACACATCGTTTTTTATCTACTATCTTCTCCTGCACCAACATGATGCAAGCCCTACTGGGTTAGAACAAAAGCTGAGCTGTTGCTAGAAAACTCCAGCACCATGCACTGCAAGGATAAAGCAGACTTTATAGGTAGTGTAAAACTTAAATTTCAGGAGCCTCTTGCCATTCAGGTACTCTTCTGATAAGCCAGATTTTTTAAGTACAAATATGACTGGCATGCCATGCACAGGGCAACTGAAGCTTGTGGTGGGCCAATGGCATAAGTCCAGGTTTCCTTAGATATTCAGACAAAAAACAAATGTATTCTCAACACTAATGCACCAGAGGAAAAACACAGATATCTCCTTGACTATTTTCCATATGTTAATTTTGTGAAGTGCTCGCAGTCCTTCAGTACTAAGGATTAACAAAAGATAGATACAAATTTATTTTAATTGCCATGAACACAGCAAAAAGCCCTTTGATTTCTTTGAGGGTTGGGTTTTGGGTTTGTTGGGGTTTTTTTCTGTTGTTGTGTTTTTTGTTTTGGGGGGGGGGGTTTGGGTTGGTTTTGTCTTTTTTTTTTTTTTTTTTTTTTTTTGTTCAGCAAAATTTCTGCGTTGGTGTAAGGCAGATTTTCCAGGCTTCAACAAACCAGATGGCCATCCAAAAATGCGATATGAAATTTTTATAGGAAGCTAAGAGCTGAACCCATCTCAGGGAGAGATTTTTCAGAGATTCCAAACTTTTAAAAATAAATATTGCTGCAAGATCCTATGTATCTACATTTGAACTATAGTGAGTAAATAAATAGCCACAGTGATAATTACCTAAATTCTATATTTAGAAGAAACAGAGTGCGTGCAATAAACAATAGCACATTGTGATATTAATGAATCTCTTGCTTCCTCTAAATGTAGAAATTCAGCAATTATCACCAGAATTGGCATGTATAAAGGTGCCGGTGACAATTTTAAAAAGGCATATTGCTTATCTGATAGACCAGAATGCATGCTTTGGACCCGATGTGTTCTGTTGTGAAGCATTCAGTGACACAGTCCCACACTGAGCCAAGCTTATGCTCAGCACAGCGACGGCTCTGGTGGAGAGGAAGAGGTGATTGCAAAGCCTTCCTTCTGCTTGCCCCAACTTTGTGTTGGCCAGAGGCCAGCTCAGCCATCAGCACAAATTAGAGTTGCTATAAAGATGTTCTGCTTTACACCAGCAGGTTTGGACCCCTGAGGAGTGCACCACTCACACATCAGAGAACATATTGAACTTCAGACCTTTCCCATCAAACCTCTGTCAGGCTCTTTCCCTGTTAAAAGGTGTCTCCTCTATATACTCAGGCATTTCACCCCGTGCATTTAAAGCCTGTGAGGAAAACTGGTAGAGCTGGCCACACCAAGCTGAAACGTCTCTGAGTCACAGGAGTCTCCCTCCTAAGCTTTAAGGTCACTTTTGGTAGTATTTCTTTGTGGTCAAAGGATTTGGCCTGGAGGTCTTGCCAAAGAAATACCACTTTGCAGATTGTTTTTGGAGATCTGCATCTCTGGCCCCATGCATACACTGAGCCAAGCTGTTCTGCTGTCAACACACCACACTGTGCCTCTCCAGCCTGCCTTTGTGTCTCTAACTCTCTCCAACTTTCCTTCCTGAGTGAAAAAAAGAAAAAAAAAATTAAAAAGAAAAAAAAAAAATTATTGGACTTCTCCATGCAGCTTGGTTTCCTGTGACCTTATTCTAGTTCACTCACAGAAAGAAAACCAAGTTAGCAGAATGTGGGAAGGTGATAATTTACCACCTGTCTGACTGCAGGGTCTGAATTTTCACTTTCCACCCTATAGCATACCAAGCAAAGGCAACCACAGGGCAGAGGACTCAGGGAGTGGGTGAAGTCTCCTCTGATTCTCTGAGCAATTAAGATTTCCTACTCATCTCCCTTGCTTTGCAGCTGTGCAGAAAGCACTGCTGAGGTGCTGGGGGAAATTTCCTCAAAGGGAACAAACTAGCTAAGGAATTTGTGGTGCACAGTGCTAGAGCCCAGCCACACCTTACAGCAGTCAGAAGCTCTCTTTGTGCTTGGGAACTTGGCACAGGGTATACAAAGGAATTAATTACCAAAGGGGTATGGTACCCAGGTTTCCACATCACCACAGTACAGCAGTTTGGTTCATTCATCAGCATTCAGAATGAGTTTATTCTGCAATATAGGCATAATTGTTTACTGTGACTTTGCTCCTGAGAACGTCTCCTGGAAGATGAAAACCTGCCCTGGCATCACTTGTGGAGTTCACACGTTCCCTACTTTCCCCTGTATCCACCCAGGCAAACACAGCAACTCCATAACATCCTGAAGGAGATATGTGAGGGTGATGGGACACTGGCCCAGGCTGCCCCATCCCTGGAAGTGTCTCAGGCCAGGTTGGATAGGGATTGGAGAAATCTAGTCTAGTGGGAGGTCCCTGCCTGTGGCAGGGGGGTCAGAAATAGATGTTCTTTAAGGTCCCTTCCAACCCAAACCATTCTGTGATTCTACGATTTTATGCCTGGAGATGGTTGTACTGCTTCATAATTGTCACAGTCATTCCATCTCTGCCTCAGGAAGCATCACCAGGAATTGACTCACGGGTCTGCAGCAAAGTGTTTGCAATCAGAGGCTCCCAGTCCATGGGGAGGTGACAACCATCACACACATCAGGGGTGGGAAGACAAAGTGCTGCATACAGTGGAGTGTTGCAGCACTGAACAAGATCACAGGCAGAAGATAACATCCAAATTAGAATTCACACACCAACCAAGCCAAAAAAAGAAATTACTACTGTGACTGTCGTGTATATACTCCCCATTCTGAGAGGTAACTCTGCCAGATGACACAGCATGCAGAAAGGCCTCCACAGGTATCTTCAGAGGCATCCTAACCAGCTTTCTGTGGAATTTTTCAGGGATTATAGCAGGCATGACTTTGTCTACATTGCTAAGACTTTAGATAGACCAAATCTAACTAGCTGTTTGCATAAACTGATCTCACACTTGGACACGTCTCTCCATCTACTTCTGAATGAAACAAGGAGTGCCTTTTCCTACTGGTTACATGAACCTCAAAAAACACATGTACCATGGCATCTCAGTGTTTTTGAGATGTCCTGAATCTGCACAGAGACTGATGAGCAACCACATGATCTAACTGCTCCTCTCAGCTCCTCTCAAGATGTTTTCTGTTCATGCAGGAGCTTTTCCACACAGCAGCCCCATGGCTGTCTAGAAAAACATGTACTTATAAACAGGCACACCAACTAGTTCTCAGCACAGAGCAGAACAATCAGGCAGTGGAATGCACTGGGAAATTCCCTGTCCTGTGCCTTTTGTTCCAAAGCTACTAATGTGTTTTCCATGAGAATTACTTCTGCAATGGAAAAAAAACAAACATCCCCCCAAATGTTAGGCAAACAATTTATTTATTATTAGAATGAAAGGCAGAAAGGACAGTTTAGCAGAACTTTAAACAGAGATTTATTATGTTAGCTAAATATTTTTTTAAATGCAAAAATGTGTTTCAACAATAGCCATATTTGACAAGAACTACCTCTTCAAGGCCTTGCAGTCAAACTCTTCTGAAATGCTATTCATAATAACTGAACTGCAATCTGGAGTATGTCATTTTACCTACATGTATAAAGTTTCACAATCTAGTCCTTATTATTGGCTATGGGACCCTGATATCCTAGAAACAGGTTTCAGAGTCAAACTCACTGTCCCTCTGAAGACATAGACCTAGATGGAGTCAAAATAAAAGGGACACCACACCCCCAAACATGGTAGGATACATTTAAAATGTTGTCTGCTGTGAACATGCTGCTGTTGGCCCCTCAGGGTCATCTAGGATATATCTAGATCTGGAGCAAACACCTGAGTCATAGAACCATAGAATCATATTTGTTGGAAAAGACATTTAGGATCATCCAGGCTACCACTAAACCATGTCCCTCAACACCACATTTATATGGCTTTGAAATCCCCCCAGGAATGGTGACTCCACCACTGCCCTGGGTGATGAAGGGGAAGAAATTGTTCCTCATCTCAAATTTAAGCCCCCCCTGGTGCCATCTGAAGCCATTAAGTAGCCCTTCAAGAATGGTGTAGGTTTAACTGTTGCCCAGCATCCCACTTTTGAAAATTACAGAGGAGTTAAACAGGAAAATAGGAGAGCTGATGAAGAAAAAAAAAGAGTAATTTTGTAGTTGGAATGAGGTCAGGAGAAATGGAAAGCAACAGACAAGAAGGAAGAAGAAATGGGTAGAGAAGCAGACAGCAAAGAAGGATGGGTAAGTGGAAAGGAAAGGAGCGGCCAGAAGAAATTCTGCTGGTCAAGTTCCATGTTTTCTCCAAACAGCCCTCTCATAACAGATAATATATGACATTTGTCTCTTAATCCTCTCCACATGACTGAGAAGCACTATGGTCTGTTGACTGAAATGCTGCAGCATTGACCATGATTACCTTACCAACATCCTGCTACCTGCAGCAGCCATAGCCTTTGTAAAACCAGTTCCCCAGAGAAGACTACATACACAGGATAATTAAATTTCAAACAGCAGCATCTCTATGAACACATTATGGGTTTACACATAGCTTTCAAACAAAAACCTTTTCTGCAAGGAGTGCATAACTGAGGGCTGCATAATATCTTTTAGTCTTTTCCCAGTATTTCCGAAGTAGTTTTTTCCTCTGGCTATTTTCCTGAGGCACAATCTGTTTTTAGGCTATGCAAACAAAAACATTTTTGCCTTTTTGTTCAGATGAAGCAGGACTTATGGTGGCTGAAAGGGCAGCTGAGGTGAGAACGATTGGGCCTGTCTCTTCTGTGGTGACATTGTGGTTTTGCCACAGGGACCAGCCAAAAGAAAGAATTACCTGTCTTAATAAATACAGCCCTGTGTAAGGCTCACTGTGAACATGTGTACTGGCCTTATGAGTGAGAATAAAAGGGGTGTACACTGCCCATCATTGATTTTCTTGTGCAGTTGTCCACGCTCCCCTGTACCCCAACCACATATCCCCTTCTGTAGCAATCTTGTGTCTTGCAGCTGTTTATCATGTGGATTCAGCAAACCTATGCACAGACAAATTCTTGTGCAAAACTTGATTTATGGTCACTGCATTCATTTTTAATGAACCTTTTCCCAAAATATCAACACCGTGTTTTGATTTCCAAGAGCAGTTTAGTAGTGAAAAAAAAAGAAAAAAGAAAAAAAGTAAAAAAAAAAAAGAGCCCCTTCTTGCTCCTTGGCTTACAAACTCCACAAAAGCTACATTTTCTTCCTACTTTGGATATTACATTTCACAGCATCAGCTTGGCGTAGTGAACTAAAAAGACTACACGTATGTTTAGCACAGCTACAGCCTCAGAAAAACCTCTCCATCTTTTCCCACTGCAGGGCAGACACAGAGGTTTTAAGACTTAAAGGATAAGAGGGGTACAATTAAGGATTCAGCTGCTGACATCTCAAATGCCTGCCTTGAAGGGTGAACAGCCTTTCAATGGCTGGAGAAGCTAGTTATTCTCTAATGCATAAGGTCACAAAAGTATCACACAGCATTTTAAATTTTACTTAAATAATATTATGAATGCTGAACAGCAGCTCTTCTCTGCTGGTGGCTATGCAGTCATGGATTGTACCTTAACGTCCAATCAGGTTCACACTTACTTGATATTATGTGGGCTTAAGAGGCTGTTTTCTCCACAGGGAGCCAAAATATAGATGCAGACTAAAGTTAATTGGAGTTTTTGACATCAAAACTAGCTTGTCCATAGGAAAAAAAAAACAAACTTCTGCTTGTATCTTTCATGTAAAGCATGTAGAGTACATCTATGTTTCAGAAATAAACAAAACCAAACAAATTGAAAAAAAAAAAAAACCACAAAAAAAACCAAATCCATGTTCTTAGGAGGCACAGTCATTCCAGTATTTACACTACCCGTGCATAATGTAAAAATTCATCTGGGTCACAGCATCTCCCCCAGAAAATTGCTCTGCCTCTTTAAGCACTTAGTCCTGAAAAGGAAGGACCTTCTCCCTCTATCTCAGCACATTTTGCCCCTCTTGTGCTGATCTGACCCCTTTTTTAGGGCAAGTTCATCTTACTCAAGTTGCAGAAATTTGCTCTTCTGCATTTTGCCAGTCTAACAAGTCCAGTAGGATGAGATCAATACCAGGGTGGTAGCACACAGCTCCAAGCAGGGGACTGAGGGGTTTCTTTCACCAACAGTAAAGTATTCAAGGTGAGAACCTCCTCTTTCAACTCTCCATTTTTATGCAGGTGACCCTCAAAAGAACAAACAAACAAAAACCAAAAAACCATACAACAAACACCAAAACCAAACTGAGATTTTGCTTCCTTTTTCAGAAGTATTTTCACAGCTGGACAAATCCTTTACTCAAGTTATCACCAGTGCTACTGTCCTCACCCATGAATGTTTTCCTCAAAGCCTACAGCAGTTTCCACAAAGTTTCACAAAGAACACATTGAACATAACTAAACTTTTACTAAGTCCTGACTGATGAGGCCCAAAGTTCACAGGCTAGTAGAGACATACTGGGGGAGAAGGTCTAAAAGCAGCAGATATTTCCAGTCTTCGCTACTATAAGCCTGTCTTGTCAATGCCCAGCAGATCAGCATAGAAACATAGAACTTTTTTTTTTTTTATTTAATCTGGAAAAGACCTTTAAGGTCACGGAGTCCAAGCATTAATTTGATTTCACCAAGTCTGGTGCTAAATCATGCCTCTCAGGACCACATATATACAGTTTTTAAAGATCTCCAGGGGTGGTGGTCCAACTGCATCCCTTAGCAGCATGTCCCAGTATTTAATCACCCTTTCAGTGAAGAAGTTTTTTCTAATATACAATCTAAACCTCTCCTGGTGCAGCTTGAAGTCATTCCCTCTTGTTCTATCACTTGTTACTTGTGAGAAGAGAGTAACTACCCCCACCTCTGGCTCCCACCTCCTTTCAGGTAGTTGTAGAATGAGAAAGTTTCCCTTGAGCAAGGGAAACTTTCCTTTCCTTTCCTTCAGACTAAAGACCCCCAGACCCCTCAGGTCTGCCTTATAAGACCTGTGATCCAGACCCTTCTCCAGCACTGCTTCTCTTTTCTGGAAATGTTCCAATCCCTCAATGTCCTTCTGGTCCTAAGGTGCCCAAAATCCTGAACCCAGGATTTGAGGTGTGGCCTCAGCAGGGGAAGGTATAGGGGGACAATCACTTCAAACACAAACATCACCATATGTTAGAACAGACTGAAAGACTGAGCTATGCAACCACATGGTAAATGTAGTTCATGTGTATCAGCCAAGGAGAGGACAGCTTGGCTTCTCATGCAACTCCACTGCAAACATATACTGGTCTGCCCATTACCCTTCATTCAGCAAGGACCAAATTACCATTCCCTGATGAGACAAACCGGGAATTGCTACCTATAGACCTTCAAGCAGCAGTCAAAGAAAACAGAAGTTAGAAAATGGCCTGGAAGATGGTTTTTATAAAATACTAGTACTTCATCAATCATTTGTAGATTTATAGTTGCAAGAGACCAAATATTCAGGAAAAAAAAAACCAAACAACCAAACAAACAACCAAACAACTATCACACGGTGGATCTGGTCACATCTAATGTAGGAAAAGTGCATCATTGTTGGGCTACAAAACACAAGTTAGCTTGTGTTAACAAGGTTAAACCTTGTTTAACAAGGTTTCACTGTGTTAAAATTTTCTCTAGTATCAGTAGTAAAGGTGACAAGAAAGAAAAAACAAAACTTTTCAAGTGTATTTGGGGCATAAACTACTATTTGATATGTATTTAAAAGAATATTAACTTGATTCTAGGAAACCTACAGAACTTAGAAATAGATATTTTCTTAGTGTATCCAATATCTAGCAGTTACCAAAAGAGATTATCAAAGGATCCATCCACAAGATGTTGTTGGTCTTATTGCATAGGAAAATAACATGGCCTTCTTTAGCCTCCTTCCTAAAGCATGACAAATACTCATCTGCAGGTCTTTCTGAAAGGGCAGGATCAAACTCAAAAAGTAGAAATGCTCAGGAAAAAAGCAGTCTCTTGGGATATAGTTTGTTTGTTTTTTTGTTTGGGGTTTTCTTTTTCCCAGAACTGGCAGGATTAAGATGCCTGAAGGAAGCCTGAATTAAGACAGGAGTAATATGGAGTTTCCTTCCATCTCAGTCCTTATCTTTTTTATTGTCTATGCTTCATCTTCCCTTCTGACTTTGATTTTTTCAACTTTTTTTTTGTTTTCTTTTTCTGCTTGTTCGGTTTCTTGTTTTGATAGATAAAATAAGAACTCATGTGCTAAGATTATCACGTTTATACCATAAATTGAAGCATCTTTGAATACCTGGGCTTTTTCCTGATGCACAGGAGTTTTGTGTTTGATGTTGGCACATAAAATGTTTGTTATTAAACAAATTGTAAATGTTTAATAAATAATACAGTTTTAAGATATTTTAGCACAGAAAAATACTTGTATATAAATTGTATTAAGAATAGCTTAGGTAGAAACAAACAAGCAAGAGTTTTTTCTTATTTTCCTTGTGCAAAGTCAGTGTTGCCATTGCAAGCAGGTTTTACCATTGACCTCCTCTCATCTTCTTCTGTATAAAACTTGTAAACAATATTAGTTGAGTAATTCTCTCCAACCTGGTGATCCAGACAATGGTGGTGGGGATTTTTGACTTATCCTGACTGGGACTGAATCACTGCACCCTTTCTCTTTACAGCCCCTTAACTAGTGTATGTACCCCTGGCATGCTAGGACTACTATTCATCCTACCATGGCCTAGAGAAGCTGCCCTCATTTCTTGCCCCCTAAAACTACTTCTGCCTTCAAATCCATTAGTTCAGTGAATTTTGTGGATCTCCACCCAAGAACAGGACGCCAGAGACTCTGGATGAAACCAACGTCCAAACCTCCATTTCTGAGATCATTCAGATCATTCCTGACAGCACTGAGTCATTAAATGCTGGATAAGAGAAAAGCAAAATTAGCTCAAACACTGGACTGGTCAATGGACTGTGACCAAAAAAAAAATTCTTTTTTGTAAAGGATTTCATTAAACCAGTGAAAATTTCAGCTTCTTGTCCCAGTACAAAAAAACCCCAAGTATTAAAATTTCTTTGAAAGCCAGATACCATGCTACTTATCAGCTTGAAAAAAACCACAGATTTTACTGTGTTTCCACCATTTGAATTTAAACAAAAATCTTAAAATAAAATATTTTTTAAAAAAACAGTTCCAAAACCACGAACACAATATTTCATTCCATCTATTGTCTCTGTGGGTAAGGATTAATTATAATATTCAGATTAAACTCCAGAGGTACCATGAAAGGTGTTTTTAAGCAAAAACCTTCATTAAAATAAGGAAGTTAAACCATCAATACTGCCTCTTTAGTACTTTTGAGTCAGGTTTTTTTGCCAAAGGTCCTATTCTGGTTTAATTCAGGAAAGCCAGAAAGGTACATGTGGAATAAGAAGTGATTGCAACACCCAGAAATCCACATACTGTTTACTCTCAAAGAGACTTTCAAATCCAAAGTGCCCTGGGTATTTTTGAAAGTGAGTGCAGGACATTCAGATCCTGACACATTCAGATGTGTGTAAGAACATATATATGTTTTAAAATCTCATCTGTCAGTGCCTCATAACCTCACTCCAATATCAGAATTCACTTTGAGCTAATGAAACTCAAGCCAGGGAGATGTCTGAGTTGGAAAACTGACATCTGGGGACTGACACTAGCTTTGTCTCATGATTTTATAAGGAAATTTGTATTACTCTGGACATGGTTTCTATTTTTGTAGCACAGAAAATAAAACATATTCCACGTTAAGGGAAAACCTTTAAACAAAAAACCTGAACCACTTGAACTGCAGGCACAGTGAGATCAAATCATCTATTCTGTTGCTACTGAGTGATTCCCAGCTTTACCCTTCATGAAGTCTCCTCTTCCCTCTCTTTTTTCTCTTTTCCCTTTTTTTTTTTTTTTTAATTTATTATAAAAGAGTAGTAATAGCAGTCCATCACCTGTGCTGACAAAAAGACCGAGATATTTTACTTTTCTTCCCCTAGGAAGCTGCTTTCCCACGGGCTGTCCTTCTGCTGGGGTGACAGCAGAAATGAAGTGCCCAAAGGGTTTATCTCTCTGTCCCAGTTAGACCCACACAGATCCCTGGGACAGCATAATTAACTCTGTCCCATTAAAACATCACACTCTGCAGCAGTGCCTCAACCCTGGTACATGATGGATCTGTCCTAGATACCAGCAGCTCTGCACATTCTGTTTTGAGGCACAATTATAGTCAAGCCTGAAAAGAATATCATCAAAATCAACCATTGCAGGAGAGTAAAGTGTACTCTTTTTTTGTGCTGCTTTCTGTAATGTATGCAGCCCAGATACCCATGACACCAATCACTTGGATGTAAAAACTGCACAAGTTAAGGGTCTGATACACACCATTCTGGTACTTTCTAGCAGGAGGGTATTTGATTTTCTCCAAAGAAGGTCCAAAAAGCTCTGACTTATCTTGATATGAAATATAAGCCTAAAAGTCTGACTGTGGTACAGCCTTTCCCAACCACCAGGCATTGTTGTATGAGAAAATATCACATACTAAACTAAACTTAAGGTCAAAACCCCAAGAACTATCCTTCCCCCACATTCCATTTCTACCTTTTTTTTTTCTTTTCTTTTCTTTTTTTTTTTTTTTTTTTTTTTTTTTCTTTTTTCTGCTATTTGTAGAGGAAGCAGAGTAAGAGTAAGAACTGGGAAATACATTTGGGTTTGAACACGTAATGTAACCTGTTTATTAGCAACAGGCAATCTTTCATCCCTGGAATTCGAGATCTGCACAGATTGCAGTGTCACCTCCTGGCATTCCCCACTGCGAACCTCAAGTTCATGGGAATGACCAATACTAATGATCCCTGAACTGTTTCCCACAGCCAAATGACAGCTGTGATTCTTTAGCCCCAGCTCTCCTCCTTAGAGCTGATTCAGCTGTAAATTTATGGCACTTCCTCTGAAGTGTCCCATGCTGGCTTTGGACATTTATCACCCAACCTTATCATCAGAAGATGTGTCTTCCCCATAACTCATAGTCAAGTGCCTACTTCACAAGACCATGGGTAGCAAGGAAAAACAGGTCTGGGTGTATTCTGGGAGATGTCTGAGGCATTTATCTTCTTATCATCTTTCTTCAGTGGAGGAGGAACAGAGGTAGGACTTTGTACAGATCATGGAGGACTTGTGTCTAAAAACATCTGCTTAGCTAAGCATTGGGCATTCCTGAGGAAGGAAAAATAAAAAAACAAAAGAAGTGTCAGCTTGAACCTATTTCAGGTTTGAGACTCTTGCACTGGCCATCTCAGAAGTCATGGAAAGGATTTGTATCAAAGAGCATCTGCTGGAATGGGACCAGGAAAGTGCTACAGGTCTTGAACAGAAATTGAACAGGTCTTATCTAGAAGTCATTACCCAAATCTTCTGCAGTTAATAGACAAATCTACAAGTTGATTCACCACAAATATAGTGTTTTCTCTCTTATTTTCCTTATTACTCTATTTCAATGCAAATAACATTACTAACTTCTCTACTTTGGTCTTTGCACCTGTAAAAGTGATCCTGAAAGCCAGAATATATTTCTCCATTTACTGGTTAATTTGCTGTACAATGTGAAACAAGAACTGCATACAGCAAGCTGTACTCTCTCCAGCAAAAAAATTTAACTCTTAGTATCTAATATGGGACTCTCTATTTATCTGTAGCTGAAAGTAATATCACTATGGAATCCTGACCAGAAACGAACTCCATAAAGCTCCAATCCAGATTTTCCCCTCATCATAGATCATTCTTTCCAAAAATATGTGATGAACTTTTGCTACTGTGGGGGTTTAGCTGCTTGGAGAACAAGGTGCTCTTTAAGAGAAATTGCTTCCAGGTTGAGATGTGTGTGTTCTTTTTCCTCCTCAACCTTAGCTCATCCAGGCAGTACATTATTTTTAAATGAGGGCAAAACACAGTGTCTTTAACTTTGTAACTTCTTGTTCAGAAACTCTAGCAGTGTGTGATAGTCTGGTTAAGAACTGTTTATCCTGCAGCCATGCCAGCAAAGCAATGCACCCTTGATCTTTCCATATGAGCTGTTACACAGAGAGCAGGTTTCACAGCAGGTTCCATGGCACAAAAGACATCACGATGCAGAAATAATGCTCCAAACAGCCAGACACATTCTCACTTCTACAAATGTCTGAGCAAACATCCGCATCTGGTATTCTGATTTCTGTTGTTTTGTTGTTGTTGTTTAAAAGAAAATAAAATTCTGAGGACCAGCTTTTGTACTTTTCCCCTTAGGACTGACTCCCTTGGCTCAGACACACTTGTCCTGGCTTTGGACTTATCTGGGAATCGGCCACTGGATCAGGAGTAGATGTTCGTCGTGTTCTGTATGGAGCAGAACTGAAATACAAGAGCCATTTTTCCCTTAGAGTAGAAATATCTAAAGAGGAGATTTTCAAAACTAGGCTATCAAAAAATTAGCATGTTTTTCAGTGTTCTGTGGGCTAGAGACTCAAACGCCGTTTTAAATGGTGCTGAGAAAACAATTTTCGCCCATTTTGAAATATTGCAAAGATTCTCATTTAAAGTGTTACTATTCCATCTGGGTAGTCAAAATTAAAGAAGTAAATCCTGAGCAAACAAATCAGACTTTTGCACCTCACTTTGTAAAGACAAATATTAAAATTGCAAACAGTAGATAAATAGAAACATTCTAAAATGCAAATTAATTGTTGCCAGTGATACAAGGCCAAGCCAGTGAAGTGCTCTCATTAAGAAGCTTTATGGAGGCCATAGATTTAATTATCAGGGGCAGTTGTACAACTCGATCTGACCTAGAAGCAGCATTTTTAGTTTGCACAGATGGGCCATAGTGCTGTCTCTTTCCTCCGTCTATCTTCTCAGCTCCCAAGAACAGGCAAATTACTGAAATGTATAAGTATTCTGCTCAGCAAAGCTCTCACCCTTGCTTGTCAGTCTTGAATACAGCATGCTTTCTGCTGGCAGTAGAGGTGGAGACAGCTTTCAAGACTGTGAAAATCTTATAAGTTTCATTCCTTAATAATTATTATTCTGCAGTTGGTGAAGATAAATGCAGTCTGCTCCCCCTGCTCATTCTCTGCTAACAGCAATAAATGTCTTACATACTTAAACCACATGCCATGGAGGATGGAGGACAAAGACAAAGCTTACACAGCTGGCTTAAAAAGTAAGGAGCCTCAAAGTTTCACTGTGTATCTGTAGGGTGTGCAGCTCTTTTCTGTTCACACACCATGAAATAAGGAAATTTGGTGTCTGCTGAAGGATATATCCTATGCTTGGCCATGTTAATTCTACAGGAGGACAAAGACCTGTAAGAGGTTTGGGCTCTTCTTATTTCCTGGAGAGGAAAAATACAACTATCAACAACACATTGCTGAAAAGTTCACAAAATAAGGCCCTGGAAAATTCTTCTATTTGCTTGTGCAATATCTTGATAGAAAAAAAAAATTAATCCTGTTTATTGGAGTGTGATAAGTGCTGGATGGACTTCAATAATAAAAGATGTCATCTGTGCTTCCACTCAGTAGCCTCTGCTCCCATCATTCTGGTTATTCCTTTGAGTAATCAGTTTTCTTTAACTTGTATTTCTGTTCTGTCACCAAGTAAATGCATTAGAAGATTAGAATGCCATTCAATCCTTGTAATACTTGTCTTAATAATTCCTTATATAATACTGCCTTAATAATTTCAGACCACCATCAGCAAAAGTTCTCCATTCTGTCTCAGACAAAAAAAAGAATAATAAAATCCCAGGTCTTTGTCCTCTCCAGGACTTGAGAGAGAAAATTTATGCCTTAGGTTCCTACGTTTCTTGATGATAGACAATGAAGACAGTGGAAAGCAATTTTCCTCTGCAACACCATGTAACTGAATGTAACTGAATAAACTAATGTCTGATTTGATAATTTCTCATCTATTAAAAAATCTGTCTCTATAAGAGAGATGAAAATACACTGCCAACTAATATATAGAACTCTTAAAAACTTGACTTTTAAAAAATTTTTTTAATGCCTCACATTTGTCTTGACACCTTCTTTCAGTTTGATCCATCGTTTAGCAATGGTTAAAGAAAAGATCTTCTGGATGGACTCACACTTTCTGAGCTGTGCCTCACAAAAAGTCAGGGTATCCTTTAAGGTAACAGTTTTCCCACAGAACTTGGTTGTGAACACTAGACTTGCTTTGAATACACTTAATTTTTAAAAACAATTTTCTTGACATTGATGTATCCATGCACTTAAGCTACAGTTAGGATCACAGTGAGAATATTTCTTTATTTCCCAGCACTAATACTCAATTTCTCTTTGAGGCACCATAACTGCATTTTACTTTCACTGATCCTTGGTGCCAGCCAGCCCTAGTTTGCCTAAGTTTCACACAGTGTGGCTGCATTCACTGTGCTAATCTTATGTTACATACATTTTTTTTGTCACTCCATGTGTTTCTAATTGGTTTCCCAAGCACCCGCAGCATTACAGCTGCTCTATTTGGCAGCTGCAAGTGCCCACAAACCCCTGTGTCTTCCTCTTCTACACTGTTTTAGGTATTCTCTTTTGGCACTAAAGTGAAAACAGTTGTAATCAGATGTAAAGTATTAAAAAAAAAACAAAAAAAACCCCATATGGAAATCTTGTGGCTTTGATGTTGCAAGAGGAGAAAAGTTTCTTCCTGCCTTATGTCTGCTGCCCCACCCCAGCCAATAAGAACTGGTATTTCTCTCTCTAATCTGGGGTTATTATAAGAAGATAAAAGGAAAATAACCACAACCAGAAGAAGAACCAAGAGTGCACAAGATGCAGCTGGTGGTGGACTGGGTAGAGAAGAAGGCTGGCTGTCCACAGCATCTCTGATTGAGGTTGAGCTGTTGTCCCAAACCTTGCTTTGCTCTCCCTGACTGGAAAATAGCATACTGAAGGTTGTTACTTTACAGTGGAAGATGCTGATATTCTGTGAAACACTCAGGTTCTTGCAATAAAAGTCAAAGAGATTACTTTTACAGCATTATCTTGTATGAGTAGCAGGGATATAAGCACAGTAAGGTACTTCATCACCTGCCTACAAACAAGGACCAGTGAAAGGCAGTGTGAGAACCCATTAGGGGTAGCAATGTGTTATCTTCACCCCACATGCCAAGTGGATGGGTCTTCAGTCTGGCATCTCTGATCCCACTTGGGAGACATGCACAACAAGTGAAAGGCAACAGTGCTCATTTTAACTTCCATGGAAGAATGAAGAGCAGGGCCAACCCCAGCACCACCACAGCTTATGGAGGTTTAGGTGTGTTAAAAGCAGATCCCCAGGCTCCTGAGCTGTCCTGAGTCCAGATGTCTAAAGGTCAGTTTGACTGTGGGCATCAGCCCAGATCCCAGTTAGGAACCAAAATACTCATCCTATACAAGGCAGGAAAGAAACTTTACTGTTTCTGTCTCTGTCACCACAGTCTTCCTTTACTGGACTAAATACTCTAGTAAGTCAGTAACATCAGTTTCTCACAGCAAGTGATTCACTATTTGTGTATAGAAAGGGACAGAGAAAAAATAATGAGTGAGTCTCAAACCCATTTTTCGTGAAAGATCCCGGCAGAATGGACTAACAATAGTCATGTAGGACAGAAAGATTTTTGCTTAATAAGACAAGGGTGCCCAATCCATGCATGTAATCCTTGTAGTGTTTCTACTGAACTGAGCTTTATATGGGGGTAGAAAAGAACTCCTACAAAATATGCTGTTGCATTAATTTTAAGTTTTCCATTTGACAGCTTAATTAAGAAGAGTTAGTATAGGGCTTGCAGAATTCATGATGAATCACACATATTCATACAGGCTTCATTTTCATGTTTCAATTATAGGCACTCCTAACTGATGAACAGCAACATAGCATTTTCTGTTTAATAGATGTGATATCTGTTGGAATTGATAACATTAGTTCAGTAATTGCTGAGCCATTATTGTCAGGCATCAGGGAAAAAAAATAGTGGAAGGATGCCCTAGTTACTAAAATTTAGTATCAGCATTAAAAAAAAAAGAGTGGGGGGCTTTACCTATAGGTGCAATACTTAGCACAAGTCAGGAATAGAAGATTCCTATGGATCCAATTAGGAGACAAGGGAGAGAGGAACAATAGCTTCACAACAAGAGAACCAGACTAAGGGTTGGGAGATCTGTGTTTAATTCTGTCTATCACAGAGTTTCTGTACAGCTTTGGTCAATTCATTTCATCTCTTTATGTCCCAGCTCCTTATCTGTAATAACGTCATGGGTGATAATACAATCTCACCTTCTCCCATACTTTCTTTTCTATCTTTTTCAATTGCAGAAGCTTAACTTTGGGGACTATCTTTCAACAGCCTTCTCATTTTATGAGGAAGCATCAAACATGCTACCATGATACAAATTATTTTAAACCTGATTGTCTTTTAACTCATGGGAAGAAAAAAAAAAAAAATGTACTTCTATCTTGGCACTCAGAGCAATTATCTTGAGAGAAGAAGAAGCAGACACCAGCTCAAATATCTTTTCTAAAGCAGAGGTTTTGATAGACCATTTTGCATCCAGACTTTCTAAGGAGAATTCCATTCTTCTTCTTGCCAAATATGGTAAGAAGGAATAAGAGGTTAGGAGTGAAGAATACCTTCCCTGACACAAACGACAGAAGAAAGCTATGGATGACAACTTAGTCAAAAATAAAGCCAAATCATCTGATTTTGTCCCTAAAGGAGGGCTACTCTCTCAGCTAAAGAAAATAAAAATCTTCAAGAAGTGGGCAAACACAGAGATGCCAGGGTCTCTGTCTCAAGATGCTGGGTTTTTTTCCCTTTTGCAACAACAGCAGCTTGAAATCAAGTTCAGATGTTTATTTCTTTTGTGACCTATCCAAAATCTTTTACACTACTGTAAAGGCAACTCTTTACACATAAACTAGGTTTCTGCTATGCTCACTTTTGTTCATAATTATTTCTATTATTAGTTGTTGAAAGTCTGACCTGAGAGAAGAGCTGGAAATTAATCCCTATTCAACTTTCTAAGGAACAGTGTCTACTTTATTTTACCTTCTCATTTCCAGAGGCTGATAATCCACAACTAACCTGACTGTCATTTCCAAAATTAATTTTCAAAAACAGAGGCTTTGTTTTCATAAAATAAAGTACAAGGACATTTTTTGTCTGGAGCAACCTCAGGTGAGCATTTTGTACATCCTGTCAAGAACAACAGAAAACTACATAATGTGACCTTTGAATGTATAGAAAATACTAAGACAGACTCTCATTCTAACTTACAAGTTTATGTCATTTTATGAAATCTACATAGTAAATGTGGAAATGAATGCATCAGTAACCAAAGGATTATTTCTTTATCACTTCAGGCAAATATTTTGGAAAAAAACAAGGATCAACAAAAGAGCTGGATGAACTCCACCTGAAGGTTGTAGTGTTCACTGTAGTGCTGTGATGCATTCTCACTGCTAGAGTTGTTCTCCAATTTATTATTACTAGAAATGACTGCAACTGTTCCAACTGAATGTTTTTATTTTTCTTTTTCCCACTGGAAAATGCTGATCTGTCAAAATGTAGCTGGTCTATGGGAACAGAATGACTTTAATGAAGTTCTGGTTGAAGCCAAGGAAACTGGCAGCTGTACCAGTTTTGCAAATCTCTTGCCCAGCAAGGTTTCTAAACTTATCCCATCTGACCTGCTACCTGTTCACCTGATATACTGATAAAGGGACTGAGCTCACCCAGCTCCCAGCACCAATAATCAAGGTGCAACCTCAGGAGTTTGCCAAGACTGTTCAGGAAGAAATGCTTTGGAACTATTGAATAAAAGAGTATAACATTTTTTATCAAACAGAGCTCTGGAGTTGTTTGGTAAGACATTTCAAAAGTCAGGGTTTGATTTTTTTTTTTTTTTTTTTTTTTTTATTTTATTTTATTTTATTTTACACTGAGTGGCGTAAACCCTGAAGAGTATGCATATTTTGCATTTAGCATTGCAACCTCAATTTAACTGATAAAAAAGAAATATAATATTTCTGGCTTTTGTCTCAGGAGGAATGGACCTGTGGAGATACTTTTGTCTTTTCCTGGCTGATGAAGGACATGCATGGTTAACTGGCATTACACACACAGGGAGCTTCAAGGTAGATATAATTCAGACAGATAAATCCTAACCCTAACCCTAACATCAAAAAAACCTACCAACTGTAGCTGGATGGAATAGTTTATTCCTTATCTCTCTTTGGTTGTCCATTTTAGTGCTTTATACTCAGAACACTAAAGAAATAAAACTTTTCATGTGGATGAGATTTTGTGTTCTGAATTTTGTTTTAGTTGTAGTATCTGAAGCTCTTTCCCTATTTTCTTGGGTATCTGGAGATATCAAAATAGCAGGTTTCATCTATTTTACAAAGGCCACATTGACAAACTGGCTTTCCATGCTAAATGTAATTTTTTGCCTTTTTATCTTCCTCTTGTTTTTATTGCTCCATCACTGTCCTGAGGTTCCTTGTGGCTTTTTCCCTGAGGTTCCTTGTGGCTTTTTCCCTTTATTGCTATTGTAGCCAGTTACCTTGCAGTTTTCACATTTCTGTCCTCCTCGGACAAATGGTGTAGCTGAAGCAAAACAAGGTTTTAAAAGCTTCTTCAAGTGTTACACACTTTTCCTGTCCTGATGTGGATTACTACACAAGATAGCAAACAAAGTTTTTCATGGGACATCTCACCTCTCCCAGATTTGAATATTCACAGATTCAGCCATTGCAACAGGAGCAGCCTGCCAGCATCTGCTCATTTTGGCTCTGATAAGTGACTGGTAGAGGTTTGAAATTCCTCATCATTTTCATGTCCCTTTTCAGTTATGTCACAGAATCACAAAAGAGTTGGGATTGGAAGGGACCTTAAAAGATCATCTAGTCCAACATCACTGCCGTGGGCAGGGACACCTCTCACCAGCCCAGGTTGCTCCAAGCCCCATCCAGCCTGGGCTGAGACACTGCCAGGGATGGGGCAGCCACAGCTTATCTGGAGAACCTGGAACAGGGGCTCAGCACCCTCACAGCAAAGAATTTCTTCCTGATGTCTAACCTCAATCTCCTCTCTTCCAGTTAAAACCATTGCCCCTCATTTTATCACTCCATCCCCTTGTACAAAGTCCCTGCCCAACTTTCCTGCAGCCCCTTCAGGCACTGCAAGGTGCTCTAAGGTCTCCCCATTACACCCTTCTCTTCTCCAGGCTGAACAACCCCAACTCTCTCAACCTGTGTCCTAAGAAGAGGTGCTCTATCCCTCTGATGTTCTTTGTGGTATCCTCGGCACTTGCTCCAAGAGCTCCATGTCCACAACATACCTCCACAGTTGTATGATGTTTCTCCCCTCTTCCAAATGATGGAAGTCTATTGAAGAAAAAACACCAGATTTCTCCTTTCATTTGTCAATTATGCTTTAGTAGAAATATTTGTAATAATTTGTTTCTAGACTTTGGCGGTCTGCAGGCCACCATCTAAAGTTGTCTGAAATGGTTGCCAACTCAAGATCTTTTCCATTTTATTTAAATCAGGTGCCAGCTTCCTTAGCCTCACAAGCAAGACCTGTTTCTTTGGACACAGAAAAGTTCTCCTCAGATGTTCTTTAAACTGTGAGACAAGGGTTAGCCCTGAAGATAAAAACCACTGCACTAATCAGTTTACAAAGGTGTAAATTGTTTGTCAGAACACAATGCCAGCAAAGCAATTTTGTTTCACAACAATCCTAACAGCAAGGATCCCTGGGGTGAAAATAAGTAATCAAGCAGCCAAACAGGGCTGAAACTTTGAGACAGTAAGGAACTATCTCTTACCAATATATCTGCAGTGTAATGAGACCTTGCACAAAGCCCCAGGAAAAGAACCAGGATGCTCTTTCTGTCATCCTGACACCAGCACTTATGCAGCTGATCTTGATTCATGGGAGAAAACTTTTTCTTTAGCATGAGAAAGGAAGAATGGGAGGACCTGTTCTTTGTCCAAGGTTTTCAGACATGACCACCATTAACCTGGCGGTCCTCGAATTCAACAGTTTTCCTGGTGATCATGAGGGGATTAGAGGAAAAAAAAATCAGAATTAAAGTCTAACCAAATATGCCTGGAAATCCTTTCCTCGGAGTATCAAAGTTATGCAACATTTAATCCAATAGCTCTTAATTAAACCATCCCAGACAGTTCAGAGAAGCAGTATCAAGTCATTCCAGTTTCAGTGTCTTGCTACAGAAATCAGTTTTGTGCTTATGCCCATATGGGGGGGAATGTCCATAAATCCAAAGCATGAGGAATGCTGAAAGCATCTCATTTACTCTTGTGAGGCACTTCATGGATGACACAAAATTTATTAAATAAAAGCTCCTTTCTTTCACTAAAAACTTGGTCTTGCTTCTGTCCTTAAACCATCATGGGTCCCATCATGCTTTTATAATCAGTCAACACACTGAAATCAAATGATTGAAAGGCAACTCTCAGCAGAACTGCAACAGCCCCTTCATTTTTTACTTCTTACTTTCATGTGTGTGAGACAGGGAGGAGTGAGACTACTGAACTTTAAACTTCCTGATAAGCTGTATTGTGGGAAAGTGCCATTTTTAGGTTTACATGAAGGAGCTACCTCTGAGAATGGCCTTTTAGCCTGTGAAAAAACTAGAAACATCCCAGGAAGTCTCCGAAACATTGTAGCACTGTGAGAATTTGTATAAAAATAAACATTGGATTATTTCAGTCCTCCTCCCTTGAGAAAATAAAACCAAATTACTCAGAGCTACTGGCACAATCTTGACAGAGGAAGGGAAATTAGCAACTGATGCCAGGGCTTTTTGTTTCATTTGGGGTTTATTCCCCTTCTTTTTAGTGCAAAGTAATACTTGAAAGGGGCAGCAAAGGCAGGTTAAGCATGTGATTGGAATGGGCTGAGAGCTGAGACGAAGCTCTGGAGAGTAGCAAACCAAGGCAGAAGGAGCAGTTTTAAAAGGTGTAAACTGGAATTCACAGGAACATGAGAGCTTGGAAAGCATCCACTGACAGACACAATCCAAAAGGAGACCAGTCCTGGTCTCTAGAGTTCAGGGGATTTTTTAAAGCTTTCTGTTGACCATTTTTCTCAGGAGAAATTAAGATGTGAAAGACACAAGGAATCAAGCAGGGTCCCATGTCACTGCAAAAGCTGTTTCTAAGCTTGGTCAGGAAAGTCTTTTATTTAATGGAAAAACTACTCTGAATAATCTGTCTTCCCACCAGGAAGGGCTGAGAATCCCACATTGTAATAAAGCCACATTTTATTCATCATTGCTTCTAATAAAGCATAGTAAGAAAGAACATTGGATGTTGCAATTTCAATAACTGCTGGTGACTGCTATAAACCAAGACAAATCTACACAAAGCAAGGAGCAGGAGGTCTAACATAGGCTTACATGAAGCTCTAATTCTGAAAATGTGTGTGTAAGAAAGGAACTAGAATGAAGACATCTCCTCCCTAAAGGGTGTCTCCACAGCTGTAAACTGCTCCATGGAATTGAGCAAAGTTGAGCAACTGTCCAATGGAGAGTGGGCTGCACCCTGAGGGGATTTTTATGTACTCAGAGGAGACCATAAACTTGCATTTTCCCTTGTTCAGAACAATGGTTAAAAGCAGGATCTTTATTAGTGGTTTAACACAAGACCTGGGCTTCAGACCCATGCATACTGTCTCTCTCCATGCTTTGCATGGCACCAAGGAGACAAGAAGAACATAATAACTGAGAAAATTTATGAAGGTAGTCTGTGGCTGTCTTGGCTAACTCTGGATTCAAGACCAGAAGAGAGCTGAAAAGCATGAATTTCTTTAATCTGTGCTAGATGTTAAGTTTTCTAGCTGGACATGTAACAAACTAGTATTTTCTCAGTGTGAAACTCTGATGGCAAAGCCCAGAAAATGCTGTAAAAGGGCTGCAGAAGCAGTCACTGCTGCCCACATCCCTTTCTGCAAAAACCATTCCAGGAAACTCAGAGTGGCAGCAGACAGGACCCAGTCATTTTGCTGTCAGGTTGGCCAAGAAAGGAAGACAAAGGTGAGGATCTCCAGTAGGAACAAAATAAAGGCAAAGGAGTTGCTTGATAACAGGAAGAAAATCATTACCTCCAGAAGCAGGAAGAAAATATATTACACATTTTTAGCTTCACTGCCAAATCAAGTTAATAAAAACCTCCAAAAAAATCACTATACAACTGGATGATATCTCCAGTGAAAATTCAATATCTACAGCCATTAACAACATCATTAATAACAAATGTCTGTTTAATTACTCTTGCTAAGATTAAAAAGGCCATTATTCTTTTAACTTGAGAAATTCATTTGCTGGGAAGTCTGTTTAAAGCCAAATATACACCTCTTAAAGGCACAGGGCTTAATATTTTAAGGTATTTCTGACATTCAGGCATTTGTGTTTCTTGAAGAAGCACTACCCAGCTGGGGTGGAGTTCCTGGTGTGACAATAAGTAAATCCTGTTACATTTCAAGATCTCAGATGTAACTACAGGACTCCCAATGGCATTGTCTTTTCTCCAGAACATTTAAGGATGCAGAGAGAAAAAATAGTGTTTTCAGAAGTACCTAAATCACTCTCGAACTGTTCAGATATATGAATGAAAACAGTGTTTCTGAAAGTTTCAATATTTCCCCCAGGAATTTTTGAAAATGCTTCTCTGTAAGGTACACTGTAAAACTAACTCATCTTTCTCTTCCTGTGTGCTGAGAGGGTCCGGGACCATCACAGTAAACCCTAAAACTGTGAATTATGCAGCATGCATCTACCATAACAAGTCCTATAAAGAGAGGCTGAGGGAACTGGGAAGAATTAGTCTGGGGAAGAGGAGGCTGAGTTGAGACTTTATTTCTCTCTACAGCTCCCTAAAAGGAGGCTGTAGGGAGGTGGGTATTGGGCTCTTCTCTCAAGTAAACAGTGATGGAGGACATGGCCAGATGTTGTACCAGGGTAGAGTAGGTCTGAGGAAGAATTTCTTTCCTGAATGAAAATTGGAATGGGCTGCCCAGGGAGGTGGTAGAGTCAGCATCCCTGGAGGTATTTAAAAACCATGTAGATGAGGCAGTTTGGTTCTTTTCCAACCATGACAATTCTGTGATGATTCTGTAATCGAATCCTTGTGACATTTCACACTTGTGTTTGCCTTCCTCTTGAGGAGAGGAAAACGTCGCAAATGCGGCAGCACCTGTTGGTGCAGCAGCTTGGCTGATATCCATTTTTAAATGGTATTATACTCTTCACACACATTCCATCTCCAGAACTGGATGCAGTTGTACAAGCAGGTATACACAGAGAAATTACCTCCTCCTAAAGCATGAAACCCTGCACTCCCCCCTTGTCCAGAGAGCACAGGCAGTGGAGATGGTCCGTGGCACCGGCTCACATGGAAAGGTAAATACATTTTCCACCCTCAAGCTCTACAGATGGTGCAGAAAGGCTACAGAGGAAAAATATTGCAAGCCACAGAAATAGCAAATGGAGATGCATTCAGCAGAGTAATTCACTCTGAGAAATAAGAGGCTACACACAGGAGAAGAGTCCCAGTTTATGTGCTTCTCCAGCAATTCAGCCTACACATCATTTTTGCTTTTGCACTGTAGCATGGCTATGGAAGTTGTACCCAGACTGGGATACAAAATTTCAGAAAAGTTGCCAAAATGGTAGATGTCTGAAAACTACACTGAAGGGAGTCTTACTGCTTAGTCTGTCCATGCAGATTTTCTATAACCACAGGCTATGCACCAGTGTTTGAGCAATATCTTGATTCATGTTATGTTGGTTGATGAGAAGCTCAACATGAGCTGGCAATGTGTGCTGGCACCCAGAAACCAACCTTGTCCTTGGCTGCATCCCCAGTAGTGTGACCATCAGGTCAAGGGAGGGGATTCTACTCCTCTACTGCACTCTGGGGAGACCCCCCCTGCAGTGCTGGTCCAGTTCTGGAGCCCCTAACACCAGAAGGACATGGAGATGTTGGAGGGAGTCCAGAGGAGGCCACAAAGATGATCAGAGGGCTGGAGCATCTCTGCTCTGGAGCCAGGCTGAGAGAGTTTGAGTTGTTCAGCATGGAGAAGAGAAGGCTGCAATGGGGAGACCTTAGAGCACCTTCCAGTGCCTGGAGGGGCTGCAGAAAATCAGGGGAGGGAGTTTAGACAAAGGCATGGAGTGACAAAATCAGAAGGAATAATTTTTTTCCTGAAAGAGGGGAGATTTGAGTGAAATATCAGAAAGAAATTCTTTCTGTGAGGGTTCTGAGCCCCTGGCCCAGGTTGCCCAGAGGAGCAAATGGTTAAGGTCCCTTCCACTCCAAACTATTTGTGATTCAATGAGTCTTGTGGATTTTAGAAGAGCGGAACTAAATATCCAGAGTAACACATTGTAAATGGTGTTTTGAGGAGCATTATGAAATAAAAAGCAAAATTTGTCTTTGAGGCAAGGGCAGTGAGTAATCCTCTTTGCCTCATTTCCTCAGAAAATTACAACAGTTCCATCTGCCATGGTCATTGATGTAATGGTGGCAGCACATAAAGAAGTGTGAGCTACTTGACGTGGTACCAGGACAGAAATTTGAGAATGAGTAATCATGTTCTGAAAATGTTATAGATATCTCAGTTATTAAGAAGATCTCAAAGCTACCAGCCCCATCTCTTGGGTACATTTAGTTCTGTTTTTCTGCTTTGATGACAGAGACATCTCCCAAAATCAGAAGTCCATTCTTTTTTTTTCTTATTGTTGCTGTTGTTTCAACCTTTCTTGGATGTTGGGATCACCCCCAACCAATGTCTCTTCAGAGGTTATCCCATTTTTCCTATCATGCTGCCTAGGGAACTCAACTACAATGGAATATAGCCAGTTTTCCCAAAAATAAAAGTTCTCACTAATAATACAACTCTGATTAACATTTACTACTCAGGAATAGTCCTGCTATGTGACACACTGGAAGCTATTACATAGTGAAAGCAGAATGACTTGAAATTATGAGAAAGAAGTTGTCAGGGGACTTGAATAGTACTTCTGAAAATCTTTGTTTGTCTCCTAAATACGTAGTCATTTGTCTTACCCTACCCACAGACATTCAAAAGCCTTGTCTTTTCCAGTCACTTTTCAGCAATATGTAAAACCATCTCCTTCATGTTGGGCACCAATATACGAAAGTCTACCACAAAGTCACAAACATCTACTAAAAGAGCTTTTTGTAAGAACTTCTGCCCCATTTCTGGGTCATGCAAGAAGGCACACTAATTCAGTGTCAAGAGCAGTGGTATTGTGGGCCAGTAATTATGTTAATACACATAATCATATGTACTTGTATTACAGAAGCTTTTTCAGAGTTAATTTTACAGTCAAGCAATTGCTTCTCTCTGTTTAGTTTTGTGTTTGGATAGAGAATGAAGTAAAACAACAACCCTAATTTTGGTCAGTCAGGAGTGCTGCATTACAGAAGTAAGGGGTTGTGTGTGAACAGAGGGCATTAATCATTTTCCTTCCAGCTCTGTTTTCTACTGCCTTGCTCCACTTTCTGAGCCTTTTAATTGCTGGCTTTGAAATGCCATACCCAGCCAGTAATACCTTGTTTATCTGAGAAATGCTACATCAGAAACAACTCAGTAAAAACTATAATCATAAAAGAAAACCACTATAGATTAATCGTAAGGTAACTTTCTGAAATAGGTGAGACAATCACAGCAAGTCTTGAAGTATCTATCACAGACCAGAGGTGTAAGGGATGCTGGTGTGTTCCTTAGGCCCAGATGGATGGGTAGAGTATCCAATTCATTTAAAAATGCATATTCTGAATGCAGTACATGTTTTAATAAGCAAGGAGATAGATGCAGAAATGGTCCTGAGCAATCAGCCAGCCCTTATAGCCAACCCAGAAAAGTCGGGTTGCCTAGGTTTCAATTTTAATGCTTAGAGCTTAAACCCAAACGTGACCAGTAGAAATAAAATCCAACTGCATTTTTGTTAACAACCTCAGCCAGCTAACCATTTGAATTATGTGCAAGCATAGCATACAAGAGATAAAGCAATAAATGCAAAAGTCTTATGTGTGTATATGATTGCCACATCCTTTTTCCCAGCAGCAGTATAATTACTGTACATATCCAACTATCATACATTCTGGGTTAAATTAAACCATACTGGAAACACAACCAGTTTAAATGTTATTACCCCAGGGGTCAATTTGGCCTATCACATGTTAATTACTCCCCTGAAAATTAATTAATTTTTTTTTTTTTAAAGGTAAATACTCTTTTCTAAAATTATTTTAATGGAAAACAGGTTCTGTTTGTTTTTTGAAGAAAATTACATATTTGCAGAGTTCCTGGACTTTTTACCCTGTTACAAGTTACATCTGGTTTTCTCCACTGGCGTTGTCCAAGCCAACTTTAAAGGTAAAGTTAATCCAGAGCAAGCCAAGGATCTGACTAAAATCTATAAGCCAAGAAACAGCCAAGCCACAGAGAATATTTAGGCATGAGGCTCCTGCCCACATCCCAGAGCTGCAATCCCTAGGAATTCACTGCAATTGCTCTGCAGCCTTGAAAAGCCTGGAGACAGCTGCTGGTTCCTGGCTGCAGCCTCCTCAGTTGAAACATTTTTTTCCAGCCTGGTTTCTTCTCATCCATCTCAGGTCCAGCCCCAGGCCACGAGTCCCAGGGTAGGATTTCATTCCCCTTCTCCCACAGCATCTCCTCAACACCACCCAAAGGGGTTAGGCAGGAGGATGGACAAACTTCCTGAGGCTTGAAGCTCTACAAACACTCTTCCTTCTTTTCAAAAATAACCCAGGTCTCACAGGCACCTTCTCTTGCAAATACCTGCCCCAGCAGCATGGTTTGTTTTTTGGTTTGTTTTTTTTTTTTCTTTTTGGTGTTTTTTGTTTGGTTTGGTTTTTTGGTTGTTTTTTTTTTTCTTGGTGTTTTCTACTGCTTGATTGTTTGCAATTAAATGGAAAGGTGAGCTGTGTGTTTCCAATTCTTACAAGCTATCCTGAGGGGAGAAGGTCATCTGGGTATGAAGGGTTCACTGATTTATTACGTATTTTCCTCGCTCATTCTCAGTTCTGTAATTTTGTTGTCTTCTGTATGTCAGTCTTACAGTTAAGTCTAAGCTTGCTAAGCAAATCTCTAGCCCCAAAATGAGTTTTTCAAGAGCAAAGCAAGTATATATATTTATCCCTTGCAAGAAGAAATAATATTAACTATATAAATCTTAATATAACCTCTGTGTTATTAGTAGTGATACAGCATGAAAACCACCAGTATCATCATAGCTGCAGGGCACCATTCATATGTAAAGTCTTACTTTACCTTGTGACAAGAATCCCTTTCTAAGGTCAATTGAATATTCAGCATAAGAAATGGCTGTTTAGCTGAAAAAATAAAAAATACTTGCTCTTCTGTCTCTCATTCCTCCATCTGTTTGAATGTATATACAGATTTTTATCTCTATAAATTCCGAGGTAGATCACTGTGCAGGTAAAACTGGAAGAATCTATGAAATGCTTTAGTGAGAAAAAAGTCCAGAGCAAAGTAGCAATAAGACACAATTTATTAAATAAATGGGCTGTTTGCCAGGCTCAGTCACTCAGTGTAGTTACTTGTGTATGTCCATATGTACACAGACCTCAGTCACTCCCCAGGCAATGTGAGCATCCATAGATATAATGTGCTATTGCATTCTGTAGTCCAGTGTAAGATTTATGCTTCTCAGCAAAAGGCAGTAATTTTTGCCATTCTCTCCTCATTTTGCTCACTGATGATTTCCTCAGGCTCCAGAAAATGCAGCTTCCCTGTCCTTCCAGAGCTGCTGCAAAGACAAGAGGCTTGCACAGTCAGCTCAAATGGGTGGAACTGGTTGTTGGCCATGGTGCCCTGACCTGAAAGGACACCACATGCCACTCAGGAGATTTTTCAGTCTTCCTGTGTGTCTGCTCTCACTTCGCTCTTCCCTGAGGTCTCTTCCTCTCCCCATTGCTTTCTCAGTACTTCAGCAGATGTTTCCAACTCCCTCATCAAGGGTTTTCACCAAAAGGGGGGACGTAGCATTTATCTGGATGGGGCTTGTCAGTCTGGGCTGGTGCTTGGATCTGTGGAGGTGAGGATAAACATCTCTGCTACACAAAACCAGGGCTGCTCAGTCCCAAAGACAGCTCAGTGCAAATGTTCCAGAGAGTTCCAGGCTGGGTGGATGGGCAAATCCTTTGGCCTGGCATAGCAGCTGTAATGAATAATCATGGAAGATATAATCCTTTTGGAAAAAATACATATCACAGGGCTACACATCCCAAATTTCCCTAAGGAAGCCATATCCCTGATGGACCCTTAAGTTTGGTGAAGTTGTTCCCTGAGTGCCTACATCTTCGCTCCAGGAGCCGCTTAGGATGTAACTACTATGTAACTTAGGAGACTCAATTTTAAATATCTTTAATATCCTTTCTCCACTCCTTCACTTGCACCTTCCCCATCTGTTTACCTTCCCCACACTCATTAACAGGGCTCTTGTGTAATAGCCTGCTTCCAAATACTATCAGTAACAAGCTGCAATTATTTCCATCAACATTTTAATAGATTTTTTATTTCCAACATCTTCTACCTATCTAAAGGAAGATTTCAGGTCTAGGACTGGTAATCACCTTTTCCCCTCCTCTTTTTTTCTGCAGAATTCTGCTCTTCTTTCTCTTTTGTAATTTAAACAAACTGCAAACCAGTTATTCATAACCAGGACCATCTTTCATTTGAGAAAGCAAGAACCAAAAGATTTTGCCTTAAAGTAGGAGCTCTCTTTTTGTTAAGATGGATATGTCCCATTCACTAGGAAAAAAAAAGCCAACAGCAAATCTGAAGGCCATACTGTCAAAATATAATTTTTAATGTCATTTGTAGAAATAAGTGGTGTAATAGAGATGAAGCAAAAACATCTCAAATTCTAGGTGCTTTCCAGAAATGCACAACTCTTTTTTAACATCTTAGTTTTTTCCTGTTCCAGATAGCTAGCTTACATTTCAATAATCTTCTTTAAACTAGTTTTTACTTAACCTTTTTTAAAGATTATTTAAAATAGCATCAATAAATTAAAGTTAAGCCTAAATTTATATGAAACACCTTCTGTCTATTGCATTCCAGTATTTTATTTTTTTTTTTTTAATTAAGGAGATTCTAGCAGTCATTTCTGACTGCTGTGGCATCTCTCTGCAAATCCTTTCTTCAGCTCTGCTACACTGAGGTTCATTTGTGTCATTCAAATCTTTGCTCTTTAAATATCCTCTTATAAATTTATTATGGCAATACATTCATATCTTTAAGTTTAATCTGAAACTCTGATAACAAGCAGGAGATGGAATAAATGAGTAGAAAGGAGACCAGATAAAAATTAAAATACTGTTCTGTCATTGCCCATATAAACTATTAGGGACACTGACAGGATGGTATTTTAATTTTGTCCTGTTCTCCCTCTCTTCCTTCACCCAACTTTACACTTTCTTCTTCAGCTTGTTACCAAAGCTTCTGATTAAGTCCAGGAAGAGGGTACCAAACACAAGATGCTCAGGAGGTCTCTAAAAATCAGGAATATGAATGACACCAGGTAAGCATAGCTGTGCTACAACCCAGCAGAAAGGATCTTCTCTTTCATTAGTTAGATATAAAGTTGGTCCTTGCAGAAATCCACCCTTATTGATTAAATAATGATAAAAAAACTAGCAGCATTTAATTGTCCCTTCACTGGCCCATGATTTACTTTTATATTGTGCGATCAGTTCATTTTCCATCATTCACATTATTGTGCTAATGTAAAATACATTTGCAGGTCTCTTCCAACTCTCTCTAAACAGGCAGTTTAGAAGTGCTTTTTATGTGCAACTGAGAATCTGAATGTTGTGGATTTTTTTACACTCAGGTATGACTGTTTTCTGTTTCCTTCAGTTAAGGGAGAAGAAAACAAGTCTTTCTTCAGTTTTCTTATTTGTTGAGTATCCAGGTAACAAACTACTTAAAATCAAGCAAACAAAACTTGATAATTGGCCCCCATCCCCATCTGAGCTGCAGAAGGATGTAACCATGGCAACATGTGTTTTAAAGCAGACCATTTCGTGTACCTTTCAGGGTTTAAGCTCATGAGAATCTATCCATTCCTAAGTAGAATTATCACTCTGGGGGCAGTGTTTTCTTTATTTTAAAGGATGGCTGAAGCTGGGGCCAGGAATGGTCCTTGATGATGTGCTCAGGTGGAGTGGGTGGGTTGGGGGAGAGGGGGGGGTTAGAAAGGGAAGGTGTGATAGGGATGCACAGACAAAAAAGGAAACTGAAACAACAACAAAAAAACAGAGTTCCTCCACACCAGGGAACAAACAGGAACGGGCACTGTAAAAGACAATAATTATGGGTGAGTCAAGCACAGCAGGTTGTCAGAAAGCTCTCCTGCAAATGTGTTTTCTTGTGAGCTAAAAGGTCTGGAACAAAGTCAGTTATATCTCATCCCTAAGATCCAGTCTCTCTTTTCTTGTTATAGGTAACTCTTAACATAAGTGTATGTATATATATTGAAGAAGTGTGTCTATGGAAAGAAATGTTAAAACAAAAAAAAAAAAACAAACCACCAAACCCTATTTTGTACTGTGGCAACCTCTTCTTAATCATACACAGGCACAATTTAAGGGAGCTAAGTCAATTCAATACTTTCATGCTTTTTTCCTCATTGAATAACTTTTTCTAGCTTTCTTCTGCTCATGAATCCAACCATTCCTGTGTGTTTACAGCTCACACTTCTGTAACATTACTGTGTTCACAGATCTGTATACATAATTTTGCTTTCTGCCTGCCCCCCATTAAATAAATTTTATTTTTTAATGTAACTAAGACTTGGTCTTGAAATCCATTCTGCTAATGTTCAGCTAATGTTTTTTTGTTTTCCTCTTGAAACAGAAAGTACAAACATATTGTAGCTGTCTCTTTTTACATGAGAGAAGTCTCATTGTTTATCAGAGCCTGATTAGGCAAAACAATTGACACAAGAATAAGTGGTTGCACTGAAGAGGTAATATGCTGCACAAGGCAATGCTCAGAAATATCTTGACATGGAAATCTACAGGACATATCTGTATTCTTGTTGGAAAGGAATTAGATTTGAATCAGAATTGAGAATATTCTGAGTCAGAATGAAATAAAATACTGATTTTCCACATATTATCCTATTACCCTCCTCACTTATGAAAGAGAAAGCATCATTATATGTAGGAGTCTCCAGTATAGGAGAATTACTTAAGTGGGCATTTAATTTTTAATTTTGTTTTTTGTTTGTTTTTTTGTTTGTTTTTTTTGGGGGGTTTTTTTTTTTTCCTGTTGTTGATATCCCAGGTATCCAATGCATATTTCTAAAAAGTAATAGTTAAAAAAAATTGAATGGAGTCATATGAAATATAGGCTACAGAAAGGTCTGAGATTTACATGTATAAAATCAGGTTTTGGACTTTCAGAATCAGGTATTCTTGATACCATTGCCCTGATTTTGAAGTTGAAACCTAAAGTTATTATTATTACTGTGCTCCTACCAGTCTTACTTCCATTACTATTGCTGCTGATACTACTACAACTATTACTTATACTTTTTTTTTTTTTTTTTGCCTGCTGTTTAATTTTATCCTCAGAGAATTTTGCATCTTGCACACTTTGATAGAAATATAAGCTCATTAACAGAATATTTTTTAACCAGACCATTATGACTTCATTTTGAATCAAAGCTCATTAAAACAATTATAATCAAATGTTTCATTTTCTTTTTCCCTCATGAGGAACAGCTGAAAAGGTTATGTTTGTTTTTCTTTATCTGAATCTCTAGGGCTATATAAACATGGACTTGTTTGTGCTCCTTTTTCTTTACATTTAAGGTTTTGCTCAGCAAAGTGTGCATGGGAGCTGCTCCTGGGGTCATCTGCAAAGAGTTGCAGCACGAGGAATTGTAACCCAAACCTCACAAAAATCAGTGGCAGCTTTCAGTTTTGTATCTGAGGATCCCACCCCACCACCAAAGGCCCAAGTATTGCCTGTCTCAGGATTTACAAGTTTTTGTGGTTTGTTTCCTTTCCCTTGCTCCATTTGCGGGGACTGAGTTGTTGGGGGAAACCTGGATGCTGGAGCACTTCTGACAGGCTGAGAGAGCTGGAGTTGTTCAGCCTGGAGAAGGCTCCAGGGAGACCTCAGAGCACCTACCAGTGCCTGAAAGGGTTGCAGAAAAGCTGGGGAGGGACTTTTGGCAAAGGCATGGAGTGAAAAAAATGAGAAGGAATCATTTATAACTGGAAGAGGAGAGATATAGGGCAGAAATTAAGAAGAAATTCTTTGCTGTGAGGGTGCTGAGGCCCTGGCCCAGGTTTCCCAGGGAAGCTGTGGCTGCCCCATCCCTGGCAGTGTCTCAGCCCAGGCTGGATGGGGCTTGGAGCAACCTGGGCTGGTGGGAGGTGTCCCTGACCATGTCAATGTTGTTGGACTGGATGATGTTTCAGATCCCTTCCGAACAAAACTTTCTATGACCTGTGAGCAGGAGCAATGTGTGGCGCAGTGGAGTGGTTGAGAAGCAGAAGATTCTTGGCTTGGTCTTGTCTTTCCAACTCTTGTGCAGATCTACAGGGCAGAATACAGAAGTTCCTCCGGGTGCTTTTTTTCTTGCTGCTGTTTTCCTGGAAACAGAGCTGGAGCTCATGGAATGCTCATGTTCTGTCCATTCAGAATGTATGCAGAAAATCACACATCACAGTCACTTATCACAAGCCCCACGGAAATTTAAGAGCTAAAATATAATAATTGTGCTTAATCCTTTGGTGCAGAAAAACATCTCCTTTTCTTTCAACACAGTTATGGTTGTTGGGCCTGAAGTTGTATTTTCAGTAAAGCACAACACTATTAAATGGTCCATAATTCCAAAAAAAAAAAAAAAAAAAAATCAAGAAACTTAGAATTAATGGATTTTATTCTGGAAGAGCATTGCCTTCACATGGAAAATAGTGATTGTTTGTTTGTTTGTTTTGTTTTGTTTTGTTTTGTTTTTTGCAAGCAACAGGAACAGCCCTTAGCTCAGTGGGGCATCACTCACTGTAACATCAAACATAAGTTGTCTTTCAGCCATGAGACTAAAACCTGAAAGCTGAACATGGGCTACCAGATGACAACTCTGTATACAATTTTCCTCAGGAAGGACAGGTCTTCTCTGTGTCTGTTGAAAATATGAATCTTTGCTATCCTGATATAACAAAATTTCTGATTAGCCCAGTGTAACGTCCATTCCCAGATGAACAATCAGCCAATACAAGGCAGAAGATGTACAAAATTGTGTAATGCAAAGCCATCACTAGCAGAGACTAATGCATAGGTTTTTTCCTAATAATTGACCTAAAAGTTGACATCTAATTTTGAGGGAAGATATAATGCCATACAAAAGTCTATATTTTAAAGTAAATAATATCTGAGCACAGTCTAGAAGCAAATTCTTTGTGACAGATGCACAGCTGAGAGACTGTGGTTTTGATTTTGTCTTGGATTTAGGGGTTAAAGCCAAACTCTTCCACCTGAGCACAAGACAGAAACAGGGACAGGGATTCAGAATTTGTTCAGCACCATGGAGGACAGAGTTGTTCAGCCTGCTATTCCAGATATGTCAGGTGTCCTTTTCTCATGTCCAATTTATGGACCATTTCCTATGCTTTGAGACACTGACAAAATGGGTTAGTTGGTGCTTCACAGCCTAAGGTTTGCTTGATCTATTGGCAACAGACAGTAATGGCTTTTCCAAAATCTTCTGGATTAGTATATTTGATAGTCATTTAGTCAAAGAATGGATATACAGTTCCAAAATTCTCTGCATTAATTTTTCCTTTGAATTGTTCTGTACCAGCATTGTTAGTCAAGCAGGATAATGGCTGTTTTGGGGGTTTGTGTTTTTTTCTGTTTGTTTGTTTGTTTTTTTTTTCTTTCTCTCTTTTTTTTTTTTAGTTAATCTCAAATAAGACCAGAGTTTCAAAAACACAGATCATGACTGTGTGACCTGACATGCAGGTCTCCTAGCAGGTTAATGAAAATGGAAACTCTTCTCTTTCTATGTTGCAACATACCAGTATGAATTTCCATAGAGGGATCTTCCACAGGGGACAGGTAAAAGTTGGGTGGGCAAACAACCCTATTTAAAGTGAAAGCACATAAACATTAAATAACACCACATCACCATAAGCACGGAAAATTCTTCAAAACAAAGCAGAATAATAGTAAAAACCAGTAGGTGCTAGGAGTGCCCAGAAATTAATAAAGAGGCTAGATTGACAATCACAGTTCATTTCCTCAGATATTTTGCCAATGCAGATCTGTAAACAAATGGACACTAGATTTATTTCAGGTTTATTTCAGATTTAAATCAGCTTTCAGGGTAGAACTGTCAGCTATGCTGTCAGTCGTTCTCAGTGGGTGGCCAAGGTTGAAAAGAAATAAAGGCAGGTGGGAGATAAAAAGAGACATTTTGGAGTGTCATTTCTTGTGTTTACACCAGTCCTTTCCTTGGTCCTTCCTAGTTAAGAAGTTGCTTCCCAGAGACAACAAGGACATGAGGTATGAGGAACATCATACTGAATAATGCAACAAGTGCATTTTTTATGATTTTTTTTTTCTTTTTTTTTTTTTTGGTCAACTCTGTTTATTAGGAAGGGTATTAAGAAGGGCAAGCGTGACCCTTGTGTCAAGCGTGGTCTGTCTCTGGAGCATTTTGCAATGGTCAAAGAGAAGGACTGTTTCTCCCAGGACAGTGCTGCTCTGTCCACACTCCCCCAGCTCCCACCTCATGTCTACAGTCCTCTGCATCCTCCCCAGTGGCTGCCAAATGCATTCAGGACCCTCTCACCTGCAGAAAGACAGTGTTATCCCCATCATAATGAGCTGTACCCAAAGGAGATGATTTTTCTATAAACAAGCCCAATGATTTTAACATCTTTTGGGGGTCTTATTGTTGATAATTACTTGTTTTAAGGATGGCAGCAGAATGGAAGGCAGTCACCAACTCGTGGATGCTGAGATCATTTAAAATTGTACAACTAAGGCAGTATGTCCAAACCCAGACATTCCAAACTCATGAATCAGGCCCTGTAAACTATGAGATAGTCATAAAATAATGATCTTTTTTAAAAAACAAAGTAATGAATTTTGAGTGCTTTCTACTGACTTCTGCTTTTGTCACTTTTTAAGGTACACATGAGATCAAATTTTCCAGTTTTCCTCATAAAACATGAAGAACATGTTCTGCAGTCTTTTGTTTGTTGTTGTTGTTTTGTTTTGTTGTTGTTTTGTTTTGTTTTTTAAAGGAAATCTAACACTGTTGAAATACTGCGTTCTACTTGGAACTTTGGTTTGCAAGAAAAAAAATGTAAAGTATTACCACTCTTTGGATATCATCACAAGAGCTGGCAACAAAGGAATAGCATCCATACGTTGCAATTGTCTTTCCCAGGCACTTTAATAAGACTTACACATTTTATATTCTAGCTGTGCTTTAATTAAAACCAGTTACTTTCTTTTGTTTGAAATAGCTCAAACAATTTAGCACTTAAAAAAAAAAAAAAAAAAAAAAAAAAAAAATTCTAATAGTGGGTGTAGATCCAGTCAATCAAGATTTATTTGTACAAGCCATTTTGGTGGGAAAACTGAGCCCCCAAAGTTTGCATTCAATTAAGTATCATACCAAACCTTTGTTATCCTTCTGTTAGACCTGGCTCCTGTCTATGTACATTGTTAGTCAAACACAACAATATCATAATCATACATAATTCCTATTTCTCATGAAAAGCTGACTCCACTCTAAGACACTGGGGTTTTGCATTTCTTTTGGTAGTGGCAACTGCCTCAAAGCTAAAGCAACTTTTTTATTACAGATTTAATTGCAGTCAAATATGAATTTACTAACCCTTTTCTGTCTTCACATGATTGTGTGGCATATTTGTCTGCACTCTGAAATTCTTAATAATGCATTAGAAGGCCAAAATTTCAGAAGGATTTGTTTGAGATTTCTCCTTTGGCTTCCTCTGCAGTTCTCAATGAGCAATGCATCATCCAAACACATTATAGAAATTAGAGTCTGCATTCCATTATGCATTCAGACATTTATAGCAGAATGATAAACCTGTCTGTACCTCAGGGAGTTGGCTTATAAATCAAGGCTTCCTGTAAAAAGATTACATTCCTATTTGAAATTATTGGGGTTCTATATCTTCTTCCCATATCATGTTACAGTATACATCAGAAAAATAAAGGAGAATGGAATTAAAGAGAGAAAAGATTATGTTGTATTAGAGGCAAAATGTGTTACTATTTTATTTTGATTTTTCAAAAGAAAGTTGAGATTCTGGATTTTTAGGTCTCAGTGTTTCACCATTCTGGACCTTATACAAAAAACACAAACAAACAAACAAATGACAACCAACCAATAAAAAAACAGAAAACAAAACAAACAAAAAAAGCCCCTAACAAAACAAAACAAGACAAAAAGAACCAACACTCTGATCTCACAATCAATTATTGCTACTTATCTGCTTCTGTAGTACCAGAAAACTGCAGAAGTCTTTCATCTTCTTATCATCACTGAACTCCTCTGAGGGAGAAAAATATTGTTATCACTGTTTTGGAGATCAGATGTTAAAACACAGCTCCTCAGGTCTCACATCCAAGTGCTGGTGGAGAAGGGGATTGATCCAATGTCTCCCAACCTCCACGTCATGCACTGAGTGGAGGAATGTGTAGAGCAGCCACAGGAGCATCCTTTCTCAGCAAGTAGGATACAGTAGGTTTGGACACAGTCCCTGCACCCACTGGCAATAGGAAGGGACCTGGGTGGGACATTTTAAGGTGAGGCACCATAGCATGATGACTCCAGATACCATGCAATCTGTCCAGCAGGTAAGGCAATTCTGTCAAGTTCAGGATTTGAGCTGTTATAGTAAATACAATGAGAAATTAGTCTGCTAAAATGCAGGGAGAGCAAAATTTGGAGGGCATTTACACATGACAATGCCTATGTGTTCTTCCTCAGCACATCTAAGATCCCCCTGAAACATCAACTTGACTTTCCTAAACTGTTTGTCTTGCAGATTACAGTCAATGCAGCATCAGTCATCACACCAGACTAGATGGCTAGAGGTGTAGCAAGGTAATATTTTGCCAGAAAAAAATTAGTTTTTCTCTACAACATGTGGGCACAAAATTCTATAAAACTTTTATCATAGAATCATAGAATGTCAGGGGTTGGAAAGGAACCTCTAGATATTATCCAGTCCAACCCCCCTGCCTCAGCAGGATCCCCCAGGGCAGTCACACAGAACACATCCAGGGGGGTTTGGAAAGGCTCCAGAGAAGGAGACTCCACAACCTCTCGAGGCAGCCTGGGGCAGGGCTCCCTCACCCTCATACTCAAGAAATTTCTCTCCATCTTGAGGTGGGACTTCCTATGTTCTGGCTTAAGCCCAATATCCCTTCTCCTCTTACTGGGCACCAATGAAAAGAGATTGGCCTCATCCTCTTTACACCCACCCCTCAGATATTTATAGATATTCCTAAGATCCCCTCTCAAGACTTTTCTCAAGGCTAAACAGCCCCAGTTCTCTGTATTTCTTCATAGGAGAGATGTTCAAGCCCTTAATCGTCCTCATTAATCATCATTAATCATCCTCATCCAATCATCATTTTGTTATACTTTAAGTTAAGAAGCCGGTATACATGGCGTGGCTTCTTGTGATGAGGCACTTTCTGGCAATGATTTTGAATAGGAAATATTAAGCAACATAAGAAATGAGGGAATATTGGAAATACAATGGAGAATTTGGAATTATCTATTGTTTTCTTCTTACATGTTAGTACTTGACTTTGTGTAATTTATATCAGTAAATTCAATAACCCTGTCTGTTCCTTAGCAGAAATTTCACTGAGAAACTACCACAAAATGCATCATTAATTGTACCCTGGAGTTATCCAATAATAGAAAGGAAAGACATGGACTTCAGGATGAAGGTGCATCAAAATAGTAGTTTTGGAGATAAAAGAATGTCCAAGGTCACCTCACTTACTGCTTAGTGCTGAAGTATGAAAACTGGTGAACTTTTGCGATTTTGTTATTTAAAATTGAAGTAGAATTTCAGAGATCAGAAAAGAAAAACACATCATGAAAAACTTCACTAAACTGAAAAAGTCCTGATCTCCTGGGTTCAAACACTTAGTCCCATAAATGGCCTGAAGTTCTAGTAATTCAACAATGTTTTCAAATTTATATTTTTTACTACCTAAAAGCAAAGTTTTCATGCAGCATCATTCACTTCCTGAGAGCTTGAAACACTTGTTTATTGTTGGACACTTAAATATTCCATGTTAAATGTAATCTGTGTGCTACTATACTCTTAAAAATCTACCCAAAATCTAAGTCTGATAATTTAATTTGATAAAAAAATTTGTTCCAGCATTGTTCATTTACTCTGTGACTTAGACTCAAGGAAGTCATGGAATTAAAATCTGCAAGACGAATCTTATTCTGCAATCAATAATCCTTACTTTTACCTAGTTGGTTACAATTGGAGATGTAGCACAATACAGATAAGGACTCAGGAAGTTTAACATACACAGTATTGATTCTTTTTTGTGCTTGTTTTTTATTTTATTTTTACATTATAAAATACTCCCAAGAGATGCAAACAAAGCCGAGGGAGGCCAGACACAGATGCTGTACCAGCACTACAGAACAAAATAATTCAGTGTATGCAATCTTAAAACCATAACCATAAATCTTTTGAGGCAGTGCATCTCTGAGTGTGGACTCATAAAGCATATAATAAAACACATATATGCCACAACAATTGAAGTCAAGTCCTTTTCTCAGCCATGTGACTTACAACAGCAGAATAAGATCACAGGAATGAGTTCTGGGTAAACTCTAGGGGACCAAATGACCAAACCACTTTATGCCCTTTAGCCCTTCCATTCTCTTAATTTTGAAATTTGCTAGTTGGACTGGAAAACTACCTATTCTATAGAGATTCTCTACTTTGATTGGCTGATATTTCCACTGTCAAGCTGTCAGATATCTTCCTTGACTAAAAACTTAAAGAAAAAAGTTAATTGTCTGGGTGAAACTCTTACAAACTTTGTGTTTGAATTTGGGACTATTTCAGAATGTGGCTAGCCATATTTGGGATGGGACTAACTAGAGAAAAACTTAATTTATTTTGTTTTATCAAAGAAACCGTCAAAGTGTAGACAGTTTCTAAGGAATATAACTCAAGTTTGACAAAGGCTGGCATTTGAATTACATGTGTGGCTTTGGCTGTTTCTGGGAAAGTGCACCCAAATTTAGACAAAAATTGGAAGCTTATTTTACAGCTCACAGCTGCAAATTAAATAACAGAAGATGACATGTCTGACTGGGCATTTCTTTGTCTCAAAAGTAAAATTTTTTATCCCCCCTTTTCATGAAACAGTGATGAGACCCAAACACGAAAATGTTAAAAAGTAAATTACACTGGTTTTTTTTCCAGAAATGCTTTATACAAAGAAAAGGGTGACATAGTGAAGAAAACAAAATATCAGAGATCTCATTACTAATCACCAGCCATCCTAGGCACTAAATGAGATAGTCATCTTTGAAAAGGCTTGGATGTGATCATATAATTTAAGACTTAATAACAAAGCGTGGGCTCCTCTTTTTCTGCTATTTCCTCACTTTCAAGTACCTTCCTTTTTGATCTTATTAATGTAGTCTCAGTGACAGTCATGTTGTACTCATAGAGACCAAAGGTGATAATAAGATCTGGGCATCTGGAAAGATCATGCAGTTCATCTGACAAGGTTTGGGGAGCCATGCCTGCAAATTCTTTCTCTGATGCTCCTCCACATGGCTTGTGCATGACCCCTGTATGTCTGTGTATCTAGTGTACAAATAATATAAGAAAGACACAGTTCATGTGTGAGAGAAAAAAAACCATTAAACCATAACATTGCCAGATGTTATTTTTCTAGCAGTGTATATGCAGAGAGTAGCTCCCTGTTAAATAGCTTGCAAGCCTCCTAGTGCTGCTCACTGTACTCGTTTTTTCAGGGCCACCAGAAACCAGCCAGAGCAGCAATATATATATAACTAGGTCTTGCATGTTTGTATATTTTTAGTAAACATAGTTATTTGGTACCCAGCTGTGCCCCTGTGGCTTTTTTCATATTGTTTTTGTTGTTTAAAGATCAAAAAGCACAGGCGTATACTGTACATTGTAACAAAAGGAAATGAGGAGGTAAAACTTAGATAATTTAAAAATCTCTCTGGCGCCTTTCCAAAACACAAAATACAACTCTAGAGATATTCTTGAATATTGCATTATATACTTTGTGCAGAGCCAGGATCTCTGCACTATTTGGTTTACATTACTCAAACTTCCAAATAGTAAAATTTTCTTACTATTGGCTTTTGCAACCACATTATCTTTTGTGCCATCAGTTACAAGGGCCTCAAAGGAGCGTTTTTAAACTTTCAGATGTGACTAATGTAACAATTTAACTCTAGAAGGCCTTTTGTTTCATGTCTGAATGTGAAGATGCTTTTCTTCAAATCTTTCTTTGACAATAATATGAACTGTTTTTCAGACTGTTGGGAACTTTATCTCAGTGAGAGACTTCTCCATTTACTCTCTGTGATCTTAAATCACAGGAAAGTACCTCACAAAGGAGGGTGGAAAAAAAAGGTTTTATAAAGCTGGAAGGTAATTGAGGTGTGTTAAGGTAATATTGGTGTGAACTCCATTTCAGCAAAATGGTGAGGGTGAGAAAATTGTTTTATATAGTGACTGAGGTTCCAGCCAAGGTGTTGTGTTGGTGCCATGGTGAAACCTTAGTGAAGTCAAGATACAGAGATGCAAGACTTTGATGGGGACCAACAGCAAACACAATAGCCTGGAGAACAGCTAGCTGGAAGCTAGGGAACTCTATGAAAATGGAGTCTTTGGATATAGTGTCCTGGAAAGGTAAACTCAGATTTGTCAGCAAGGTGGTTTTCCATTGCTGGTATCTACCATATACAGAAAAAGATTTTTAGACCAAGAATTACCCTCTCTCTCTTTCTTAATCTCTGAAGGTTTTTTTATTGTGGAAGCATTCCAGGGATTGAGATTTTATTATCACTTGAGCCAAAGAGAAAAAAGCTATTGTGTTTGAGTTCACAAATTATCCTTAGAGAAGTCTGTGCATTCAACACAAATCTGTGGGTGTCACATCCAACCCTTTTTATTTTCTGAGACTCATCTTTTAAGCAAATCAGACCAAAAAAGTGAATCCATATGCAGCAAAATAGCCATTCACTTCTTTGTGTGCTCCATCTGAAGAAAAGCTTCTGGATGTGGGCATGCAAAGTGTTTTTACTGTCATTTGCACCTCTGTTAGATCATAAATAAAATGTGTGGCTATGTGCTGATGTACCTTTACAGAAAAAACAGATGTCACAAGTATTATGGATTATCATACATGGATTAAATTGGGAAAGATTAATGTTTCTTCCAAGTGAAGCCTCAGAGCAAAATTGTGCCCTCAAGATTCTGTAGACAACAGAAACCTGAATGCACACACATCCACAGGCAAGGTCTGGACCACTGTCAGGACACAGGAGAAACTCTGGTGCTGAAATTATGTTTAGTTAATCATAAAAAAAACACTGAGCAAGATATCAAAGCACAGTATGAGCATGCTGGGAGAGAAGGAGTTGCTTGAAACAGGCTGTGGAGCAAGTGCTGTGGAAGAAAGATGCAAAGTGACATGTTAGGAAAGCAAACATCTGGCATACATGGAAACAAAGGTTGTCTGGGTAAAGTGAAAAAGCAGTCACTCAAAAGTGACTGGAGGATTATGCATAAAGCAGCTTTTGAAATTGAAATGAGAGGGCAGCAATTAAAATCCTAAAAAGCAAAGGAAGCTTTTAGGAAACTAAATTCTAGGTGGGTCAAAATAAATGCTGATAGAGCAGAGTTGTCCGGTTTTAAATTTAGTACTCTAAACATAGAAAAGAAAAATGGAAATTTGTGTTCATTTAAATCAATGTTTCTAGATACCTCTAAGTATAGTATAAACACATTTCAATGAGAGTTATATTTCTTTAGGTATCTATCTCTTTGTAGCATAGATATTAAACCAAAGAAAGAAAAAAATCCTCATATTTATGTGAATTCCACAGAATATAAATATCTTACTTGATATGTGGAAAATAATATAGAGGGTGTGCGTGTGTGTATGTACATGCCTAACAAAGACTGCTCTACAGATATAGATGCATGTCAATGGAGTTTATCAGTTTATATCTACAGTGAAAACAGAATTTTCACTACTGTCTTAAAGTAGCACCTGAATGGTACAGATAAAAGTATTTGGCTTTCCTGAGATATCAATATTAGTAATTCACTGAGTCTCTTATCTCTAGCAGATCAGTCCTGTGCAGGACCACTGTGAAGTTCTCAGTATTACTGCTGAGAGATCATGTATAAACTCATTTTTAATAATTTTCTTCCCAATCCCTTTTCCAGGGAATGAGCATCCACACTCACATCCCCATGGCTGCCCTCAGCAATCTATCAAGGAAAAGCTGTCCTGCTGCTGCCTTCACCTATGGACCAAGGAGCTCTGGAGTTACTGTACTGCTGCACAACCTGCAGCCCATCTTGAAGGGCTGGCCCAAGCATCCCAAGGACAGGGCACAAAATCAGCCAGAAACATGTATTTGTGGTTATAAGGAGAAGGAGAGGACAGACCACGTCTATTGATAGGAAAGTTTCACCTCCACCAGAAAGTTTTCACCTTTCACCAGAAGCCCTTGGCCCATTCCCCTCTTCTACATCTCTGATGCTCCACAGCAATAGTGTGACTGCAGATTCCCTCCAGCACCCTCCAAGCAAATGCATTGCAGCTCCTTCCACAGCAAAGCACAGCATGGATGGCTGTTTATTTAATGGAAGGGAAATGCATCCATGTCTCCTTCCCTAGGCCTTTCTTTTCCTCCTTCCTGGTTCGGTTACCCCTTAATTCCAGATGGCAGGAGTTGGGGTCATCAAATCTGTCAACCCAACACCACCAGGCCGTCTAAACAGTGTCCTGAAGTTCCATTTCTTCACTTTTTTGGAGACTCTCCAGGGATGGTGACTCCACCACATCCCTGGGCAGCCTGTTCCAATGCATGATCACCCTGTCAGTGCAGAAATTTCTTCTTATATCCAATCTAAATCAGTGCTAGTGAAGAGATCCCTCCTGTGATTTACCCCTGGTTGGGACCAATCCTCCATGTCCCATGATGTGGTGACACCTTTCCACACCACACACCCCAGCAGGGAAGGGGCTTTATGCCTACACCATGAAGCACAAGCATTTAGGAGTGACTGAGGCACATGGTGCCCTGGTTGGTGGTGTGCAGCTCCTTCAGCACCCACATCCAGACTCTGTCCTGAAGAAAAGGCTGAAAAGAAAAAGCACTCTGGTGCCAAAAGTGAAAGAAAAGCCTCAGACTAACAGGGATTGTTTTGTTGTTTTTTTTCTTTCTGTGAAATGTGTTGTTTTCAGGCAGAAATGCCTTTTCAGTTAAACAGATGAAAGCATAAGCTTTTTTTTTTTTTCCACCAAAATATTATCTCTGAAAAAAACCCCAACACCCCCCCCAAGAAAAAACAACAAAAAACCCCAAAATACCTTGATAATAAAACAATGTTTCTACAAACATTTTCATAGAAAAAAAAATGAGCTTTACTGACAAGAGTTTCAGTGGGTTTATTAACCTAACCTCTTATCAGGCAACAACCTCTATGAACTCACAGGTGAGTGAAGTCACAAGGCCCCACCACAAGGAATATGCATAGATTGTTTTGTTCATACATACAAAACAGTCACTTTGACAGTTTAATTTTTCAAATTACTCAGTCCCCATCCCCAAACATCTACAAAAATTTATAGGCTGAAAAATAATAATCTGTTTTAATATAAACTTGTGTACTGAAGAAAAGGAATATATTGTTTCCATCTGTCAATTAAAATGTTCACATGAAGTGAACAGTTACCTTGTAGGTAGTTCTCCTTAATCTCATTGCTCAAATAAAGCCAAAGCTTATAAAAGCTTATAAAAAATGCACAGCCTACTCTGTATAGTAACATAAATAAGATCATGAAAATTATTATTTAGTGCAGAGGGTTTCATTTAACACTATCCTTATCATATATTTGTTTTAAAGATCCCTACGTGTTCTTTGTGTAGATCAATTGATTTACTATTATGACTTTTATCTTTTTATCAGTTATTTGCTAATAGAGTATTTCACTCAATGTGCCACATTTTCTCAAACCACCTTACAATAAAGTCTTCCTTTCATCATTTCAGACATTTTAGCAGGCAATCATTTATGTATTTATATATGTATGTATGTTAGCTATTAAGGATACCTTTAATATTAACCTAATCAAGCTCCAGTTTGTGCTTAAGTAATCATCACTTTTTGCTTCAGTGAGATCCAAGCTTTTATACATTTTACTTAATGTATATGCATAAATAAATAAAATAATAAAATAAAATTAAAACAAAATAAATAAAATAAAATTAACTAAATAAAATAAAATAAAATAATAAAAGAAAAAGAAAGGATAGCATAGTATAGAATAGAATAGAATAATAAGATAAAATAAATAAAATAAGATAAAACAAAAAATAAAATATAAATGGAATAAAATAAATGGAAGGAAAAGGTTTCTATAGTTGGATTTTCTCTTTGGCTTCCTAAATGTACTTTACAAGTATAACATGAGAAACAACTATACTCATAGACCGTCTGTTCTTGAGACTAAATGACCATGTATATTTTTATTGTCTCAAACCACCTTTCCACTAACACTTTGCTCCAAATAGTAAACGAAATAGCATATTTTAGGAAGCTGCTGATAACTGCACACTAGTTTCTGCAGGAGAAAAACCCCTCAAGCCAGGCTAGATCAACATGAATGTAGTGGTCAGCAGACGGAGCAGAGTACAAAATAAAAATATTCTACCTCCACAGCAGAGAGGAACTGAAGTGGAACACCATCAATATCTAAATTACCCCTCTCTAGTGATGAGTTCCACCAAATATCAGTAAACCCTGCTGGTTCATGCACTGGTGGAGAAAGGTTGAGCACCAGTGGGACCACTGCTGTGCACCACAGTCTGTGAAGCAGGATGATCTGTGACCTGGGGGATGCTGTTAATGGAAGGGGAAAACAATCTGCCAAAAGTTACTGAGTGACATGGAGTCATGGTCATGTTTCTGCTAGTTTTATCATGGAGGTGGTTCTTCAGGGTGCTGGATTTGATTATTTTACCTGGAAGATGGGGAGAAGACTAGTGTTCTGCTGCAGGAGCCCTACGGGAACCTCTCGGTTCGTTCACATCTCACCACGGCTCTTTCTCAGGGTAAGAGCACCCCCCCTTCAGTCCCTGGATTTAGAGTTCAGAACAGCCCCAGGTGCTCTCCACAGACAGCAGACCAGCTGTCTGAAGGAAGGTTTTTTGGCAAACAACAACTCAGGAGTCAAAAATCTTCCTACAGAAGGAAATGGGCCATTCCATAGGTGAAATAAATAAAAAAAAAAGCATTCATTTCTTCCTTAAAACAATTAGAGGGCAGAGCATGGAGTAGAGAGACACTTTAAAAGGACAGCATTATTTCACCACATAGACAATCGCCTTTCTCTAATGCAATTCAGAAACTTCTGATATTGGACAGATAAATAAGGAAGATAAATTGCTGGTGACAGAGACAGGATCAGAGAGACTTCAAGGACTGTGGTGTGTATGTTTTACCTCTGTGAACACAGATTTTAATGCCTAGTGTTTTATTTCAGTATAAAAAGAGGCTAGCTTACCTTTGCCTAGTAGACATAATTGTCTCTTATAAAAGAGAAAAAAGTATAAATTTTGAGGGAAATGTAATATCTTTTGACATAGTTTCAGACCACCCACACAGCAAGCTAGGGAAGCCAATAATCTTTAGCCAAAATGTGTTTAAATCACTGAACAAAGCTTTTGCCTTTTCACACGTCTTGTATTGTCTAATAAAAACAACATGAGCTGGTTGTGAACTATTTAGACTTTTTGAACCCAGTCTATTTCCTGGTCTATGATGCAGTTATTATTTTTCTGATTGTAAAATACATTTTCGGTAAAAATATACAATCTAATGTATTCTGAAAAGAGGCCTCCAAATTAAAAGGGGAAGGAATGTCATCTGTATTTAGTGTTGCTTATCTTTTAGTACCTCAGGTCAAAATCTGCTCTGATGCAAAGAACTGATAAAATAATTCAAAGGTATATATATGTGTATATTTATATATCTTATATACATACATATATATATATATTGGAATCTGTTTGGGATTTTTTGCATTTAAAGAAATCACCATACTTAGCATTGATTTAAAGAATAGTTCTGCAGGAGAAATCTCATGGCCTCATGGCACTTCCTGTCACTTAGTTTGAGTTAGTTTCAACCCCAACTCTAGGGTTGAAAAGGACATGCCTCATGCAAAGTAACTACCATCTACTCCCATTCGTGGCTGGCCCATAGAAGAGGACACATTTGTAAATGTGAATTCATAATCTGTTTCCCTCAGACAAGGATGCTTCCTAACCAAAATACCCTGAAAGCATTGCAAAAAGTTATCCTTAATGCAAATGAGCCTTTGATTGTCTTCCTCGATAACAAAGAGAAGCAACAAAAGAGCTTATATTTGTGAATTTGAAGGTTTTTTGCAAAAATAGGTACAAGACCTGGTTGAAAAATATTTGCATTTATCAAAAAAGGTCTGAATACAACCACCTTAATTAGAGTGGTTAATTAATCACTGGATGCAGTCCTTTTATCTGCAAGGACTCCCACTGGCTTCGGTAGAACCCATGGCAGGAGAGTTGGAACTAGATGGTCTTTAAGACATTCCCCAGCCCAAAATGTTCCAAGATTCTGTGATGTGATAGTGGAAGAAGCACTCAGCAGCTCCATGTAGACTGCAAACCCTAATTTTTTACAGCATTAACTGCTTTCTGTGCATTGCCTGGAGAGTTAGAGCAAGGAGCTGTTGAGGTTCAGGAAAGCAACAGTTTCCTCTTTCCCCTCTTTTGTTCCTGCCATAATTAATAGCAATGGTAACAAAAAATATTTCTGAGAGAATGTTCCAGGCCTGTACCTGAAGTTATTCTGGAAAATGTTTTCCCTTGCCAAAGCTGTGGCTTTTCATAATGTAAGGAGCTCTGTGCTCTCCACACTTTATCCAGTAACAATGCTTTGATTCAGTCAGCCACCAGCTTGAGCTGAAAACAGTGATTAGGCTTAGCTTTAGTTGTGAGAATCATATCAAACTCCTTAAGTTCAGTCCAAATAGTGAAATGAAAACATATCTTTTCCTTCAATAAAAAAAAATAACGAGCTTTTTAAATGGAGCTTAAAACAAGTGGTCTGAATTAAGTTTTGCTTGTGACCTCAGGTATTGCTCCTTTTTCCTTGTAAAGCTTGGGATTTGCAAGTTATTTGGCTAATATTTCAGAGCAAACTTGAACAAAGCACATTCTCTAACTTGTATTTTTGCAAAAGATAGAAAAAAAAAAAAAGAAAAAAAAAAAAAGATTCAAGTGTGAAGCTTAGAGGAAGCAGAGAAACAAATTACAAGGAGCAATAACTGACCTCAAGTGTTCTGTCCCTTCAAGTTTATTATTTTAGCACAAATGGGAAAAGAAAGTACAACTAGAACAGCATGCCTATCTGATTTGCCAAGCAGACAATTTTCCTAGCATCTGAGTGGGGTTTTCCCACTGAGTTTTCCATAACTCTTCTAGCAATGAAAACAGAAGAACCAAGTCAAGTTCCTGAACACTACCAGTGCTGTGCAGAAAGGGGGTATCTAAGGCTAACCTGGGTTCAAATACTTGGCCAGGTGCCAGGACCCCCTCTCCTGCCCCTCATTTGTACAGAAGAGAGAAGACTGCCTCTCCCTACATACCCATCCTTGAAGTGCAACCCAGGGAGCCCAGCATGATCTCCAGTTGGAAAATCTGTAAATGAAGTAAATGTCTGGCTTAAGCTGGTCTTTTACTTCCTCTGTTTCTTTGTGCTGTCATCCCCTGACAGAAGAAGGAGATTTCTTCACTTTGTTTTGCACCTTGTTTATCTGGAGGCTTAATTTATGGCATCCACAGCAAAATTATGAAACTGCAAGAAACCTACATTTTGATGGGACAGCTACCATTTTGATGGTGCCTATTTTCTAATATTTTTTAATTGTATTACCTTCATTTGGAACCTAGCAGTAGAGTCAGAAACCCTTCCCATGCACTGAAAAAACACAGCTCAGCTCAGCTCACCTCTTTGCTGCTAGGGAAACACACAGTGTTCGCAGGAGCTCAGGCATGAGCCTGTAAAGCTCTTCAGCTTTAGCTCTGAACAGTTAAGAATTTTACTGGGACTGCTTACATTAACCTGATAACGTGCTTAAACACTTTGATGGGTTGAGGCTTTTAGGTGTATACAGGCTTTGGTGACATTACACATGGGCTGCCTTTGCCTCCTGATGTGCAGGGGCACTGGTGTGGAGAAGTCAAGTTAGGCTCTAATTTTTGGCACCCCATGTTCATGCACAAAGCCTGGCATAGCCAGAAGACTCAACAAGTGGCTGGGTGAAGTAGTGACACTGCCAGCATGGACCATACACTGGGCAAGTTTGCTGGGAGGATCCGGAGGAAAACCTTCCCCAGCAATACTCTTATTGACTTTTCACGCTTTTAATTACCAAAACCTATGGCTGGGTTCCTAGAAATCCACAGCAAAATTAATGCTGTTCAATGGGGAGACCAAAGGTTGCTGACCAAACCACAAGGAAAGAGTTTCTTTAATTTCAGCTTGCATGAAAATACATTCACAGGAGTTCTGCTGAGAAGAAACGAGCATAATTCTCTCAGGACCAGAGGTATGTACCTGCTTGCCAAGCAATCTCTAATGGTGAAGCTTTTGAAAACATCCCACCTGATTTCATCATTTAAGGGTCTGCATCCCAAAGGAGGTAAATCCCCAGGTGTAAGAAGTTGATATAAGGTAGTAGCAGCTTTTTGAAGTTTCACACTGAGCAGTTTGCATTGTTTCAGTCAAACATCCCCCCCCACCCCTCGCAGGGTGTGAGAATCCTCAGACCTTTATAAATGCAGATTCCCCTTTCCCAGCTTTCACCTGCTTCTTTTTAAACAACAAGAGTGGAAATGTTGCTTGGATGTGCATGTGTTCCCATGAGATCATAGGGATTTAAAGCATTTCAAAAGAACATTGTGGGGTTTACCTATTACTTTACAGTTTTAAAGTGGGACAATGCAACACTGGAAATGGTGAGGTTTTAGGGTAGAGATCTGTTGAAAAGGATTTTAATATGGTAAAATCAATCTAAAATCTGTACTAGGCAGGCAAGTAGCAGGGGATAACATGAGCAAAGGGAATAAAAAGAGCTCTGAAGAGCCCATACCAGTTGCTAATACTTAATCTCTTTAAATAATGAATTAGCTGCTCATATCTACTGTCGCTGCTAAGAGAAAGCACTTTCTTTGTGAAGTGAAGTAAAGCTTGAATACCCATGAATTATTCAATATAAAGTGTGCCAGTTAAAATGCCTTGATATTGGAAGTCAAGTGTAAGATTATCTTTTGTCTGTCAGAAAGCATCTCTCCCATGTTAGTGAGGCTTGAGGGGGTGGAAAAAGGGGCCAACCAGTGAGCAAACACATCAGAAAAATAAGAGTTATTGTAGTAACACAGAGAACCATTTCCACTTAGGGATGTGCTTCAGTCGTATTGCGGGAATTATTCTGTTGGGTTTTATTCTGTTTGTTTTTTCTGTTCTCCTTTGCCTCCATGATCCCTCCATAGTCTGTGAGTCTGAGGGAATCACTCATGATACAGTGATGCTGCTCCAAGATTTTTTCAGTAGAGACAGAATCAGCTATTGATCTGTCAGCCTTTGCTGACATGGAGAAAGATGTTTCCTTACTCATGTTTCTGACATCTTCCACAGCTGAATAATGACCTTTCCACCATATCAGAAGGTGTAATCTAGAAGAATGCAGAAGACTTTTGCACAGAAGATTATAGTTTCTCAAGATGGTTTAGGGCATCTAGCCCTGGGATATGACAAGGCTTTTGAAAGGGTTTGCTAATCAGCTTCTATTTTTTAATCCTACTGGTTTTTTGTGTTCACTCTTCACAGAGTCTGTATTGTTGGTGGCACCTTCAGATATCACAAATATTTATTTTATTTTATGTTATTGTATTTTCTATTTGTGTTTTCAATTTTGGTCATTTTATGGTGGGGTGTGGCTTGTTTGGGTTTTTTTGTTTGTTTGTTTTTTGTGTTCTGTTTTGTTTTGTTTTGTTTTTTTATAATTGTACTTGAGTTCAAAATATCACAAAGCCCTGAAGCTGCAGTGAAAAGCTGGTTGCTGTTTTAGAGAAAATTTTATCTTCTTGTAATCCCTCATTCTCATCCTTCACCCTAAAATTATCCCAACACCTCTGCCTCAGTGGCGCTTCCATGGAGACTTCTGATTTTATGGGTAAATGGTTTGTGTTTGTTGATTTTTCATGTATAGTACTGCAACATTACCAATTAGCCCACAACCGCAGCACCCAAAACACGCCAACAAACCAGACAGTCAGAATGGGCTGTATACAGATTACCATTTAAAAATGCCTAATTTAACCATCTTTAGTCTTCATCAGCCACATTGGCAGCAATGATCTGGGAGCTCTGAACAGAGGTTAATCTGGATGAAACATCATGAGACTGAACTGGGAGGCTCTCATAGATGTAACAACAACACTGAGCATCTGTAAGTGGCTTGAGTGCAGTCCAGTTTAACACCAAATACCAAGCTGAGATGAGTTAATAATTTCTGGAATATTTTAATTGTCACTACTGCCCATGATCCAGTTTTTATCAGTATTGACAGAAGAGTTTATCAAAGCCTAGGACCTTTCAACCAACCTTTGCATTCTGAAGTGAGACTGGAGAAGAGAAAGGTATCTTGTGCCTCTGAATCATGGATAACTCTTTGTGGAGGACTGTGCTAGAAGCTCCAAGGACAATCACTTTCCTAACCAACAAATGGAAGTAAAACAGAGGTGGAACAGAACCCTGAAGTGTATCCCAAACTGTTAAAAATATCACTAAAAGTATTAGGCTTTAAATTTACTTACTCAAAATGAAGAGACAGAAGAGTTATTGTATGCTTGGTGAGAACAATCTCAAACTGTTCCTTCTCTGTACTTAAAAAAGATTTCCAGCACTAGTGATCAGTCCACATTGGATAATTTCCTCAATACATAAAAGTGATTTACCTCTTTATCTTTACAGAACCTTTATACCTGATCTCTTTTGTTTATTTTCATATTTCTGTTAAAGCCTAAAGAACCAGACTTTATGGCCAGACCCAGCCCAGGCCACAGAAAAAGCCTTTGATAATCTTTCCATTTCCCCTGTGCTGCCCATGCATGAATTAAAAAATCCCTGTTGTCTCAAATGTTTACTATTTCTATTTTCTCAGCCATCTTTCTGAATATTGGGTTCTATTCAGTGTCACTTTTAACATGTATTAATCAAATTGAGCAAAGGTAGGCCAGATTTCTTTTCTTCATCCTCAGATGCACCAGTAAAAAAAAAATAAAAATCTGATTCAGCTCATGAGATAAAAGGGAAAGAAGAAACCAAATTAGACCCCAGAACTTTTTGTCTGGACAAAGATATTTGCATGATTATGTTGCTTGAATGTATTTTAAGTCAGAATCTTTCTTAAATGCAGTACCTATATGCAATTAATATAAAATAAGAAGAAGAAAAAAAAGTGAAAAAAATTTGCACTAATTCCCTTGTTTTGAAGGGAGATACTTGCGTGATATCTTTAGAAATATGGTTTGGTATGTCCTCATTCAACAGATTAAAAATATACAACATGTTGCATGACAAATCAAGGCACAGTCTTCAGAGTCATTTAAGATTGATGTTTAGCAACAAATGAAAACCATTTACCATTCTCCCCAGAGAAATTTTGGAATGAAAGATTAATTATCCATATTATTGTGAAAGCTAGATCCAGAAAAACTCTCTTGGTTTACATCTTTTGTTCCAGAAATTAATTTAAATGTCTTGAAAAGATTGCTCAGAATTTATATGGTGCCTTTCCTCATTAAAATCCATGGATATAAATTTCACAGTATTTAAAAGTATACAGATTTTAGCAGGGAAAAATTAGAGGCCTGTGGCCTTTTAAATGTCAGGGACCAGATTATGGTCTCAGTTGCATGCATCTAATTCTCACTGAAATGAATAGAAATCCCACATATACACTGTCTTCATAATCAGAACCAATTGTTTTTCTGTTTGCACGATTCAGCCTGAATGAATGAGAAAACAGGAAGCCAGGAATCACAGGGCACTATCACTCTTCAGTTCTCTAAGTCTGCAGGAAACGAGCTCTGACTTCCCTCATTTGTGGCTTTACATTGAACTAACAGGCATTTTATTAGATCTTCCATATTTTTATGAGAAGAACCTCCATCATTCCCTCTAGTTCACCATTCTGCATTTTTCATTGAAATACCACTTTTTTCTTTTTTCTTTTCTTGCCGAATAGCAGATTTTCCTTTGCTCTCTAAAGTGAATGTGCTTTTATGCCTTTAGAAATACAAAGCAGGCCCATGAACACTTGAGTCCACTACCATGCTGTTGGGGACAGGGCACAGTTTGTTTTGAGTGTGTGGCATGTCTGAAATTTCCTCCCAGAGTGCCTCCATCTTGTATTACATATTTTCCTACTAAGAAGTCCATGATCTATTTGCAGTATGTTTTCTTTGGGTTTTTTTTTTTTGTTATTTTGGTTTTGGGGTTGTTGGGGTTTTTTTATTTTTATAATTTTTTACAAACTGACAGCTGTTCCTGACTATTTACACACGGTGCAATATGTATGTCTGTTAGAAGGACCTAGTTCTTGAAGAAGAGTGCCAGATGTCCTGTGCTCAAAAATACCTACACTAATGCTACAACCACCACGATTACTGGTTTTTTATGTAGTAATCAGCTGTCATGCTGCCTTTTTATATCAGCGCCTGTATTGTTTTGGAACGAGGTCTAGAAGAGAGGGAGGAAAACACAGTTTCACTGGACAACATGATTCTTTGCAGAAAACATTCTGGCAAAAAAAACAAAACCAAAACCAAAACCAAACCAAAACAAAACAAACAAAAAAACAACCAAAACACAAACAGTTTTCTAAGTAATGGAGCAACTGTGATCTCTGTTGTACCAGCTTTTAAGATGCTGTGTGAACACTTAGGGACCATACCTTGCAATGGAAATTTGATGGGGGTTTCATATGTAGGGCCAGAGCTTAGATTTCTGTTTTTTTTCCTTGCTGTATGTTGTTGGCATGCCAAAACATAGACAATTGCACATCCAGCTATAGACAATCAGGGGTTGTTCAGATCCAAGTTTTATACAAACTTTTTCTCTGTTGGTTGACCTGGCTGACTGACTCAGCCCTATTGACTCCTGGGCTATATACCAAACATTTAGAAGAAACCCTTCAATAAAATATTGGAACAAATATTGCAAACAAATTTAATTTGATGATAAACACTTTGGTTGGAGGAGTACAAAATGGGAAAAATACATTCTGCTGCCTCACTTTAATAAAGCACTTGGACTTCTTAACCCAGACCTTCTCCTCAAAATACATTCTAGACAATAAAATGTCAAGAATTAGAGTTGAGTGTTTCTTGTGCTAATATGGAAACTCAAGAACTGCTGGTTATTGAAATGTTCCAAAGGTTCCACTAATCTTTAAAAGAGAAGTGCCTCTCACAGCTAAAGGAGTACCAACCATACATGCTAACCTTAATCTATTGCCCATATCCAGATAAATGCTCATATCTATAAAACTCACTCACCTTGTGAAATATTCTTGTTTTGCTAACATGCAACTTACTACTTTCATCTAAATATATATATATATTAGTAATTATATATAGATATAATATTATATGGTGTATAAATAAATGTAAAACACCTCTGCAAGTCTCATTAGGTTTAAGTACAGAAGGTTGAACTTCATATTCCTTTCAGCATGGGGGCACATGAAAAAAGAGAGGGGTGGAAAAATGTGACCTGCACTGGGCAATCTGCTTTTCAGAATCTGAGCAGACGTGTTCCACAAGAAAACTGACCCTTCTTTTATCTACACCAGAGTAACTACATTGCTTTCAGTGGAACTTCATTCATTGTTTTTGGGGAGATCGTATCATGAGTTGACTGAAACAGCTCACAGTTATCCTCTTCCTTTTCTATCTTCCCTTCTAGATATGCATCTTTCTTCCTACCTTTGTCTCCCCCATGACTTCCTCTCTCCCTTTCTTCTTTTTGTGTATTTCAAAAAGCAACATATTAAACCAGAAAACTGAGGAGGAGACAGTAAATAACATGACCTCACCATATAGTAAATAGCTATTTTGACTAACCAGCTGCTGTCAGGTACAAAATTGAAGACAGCTGGCTAGCCAACTCCTTAGGGCTAACTGCTATAAAAATCACTTCTTTTCCTTCCTCTTTTTTTTTTTTTTTTTCTTTCTCTCTCCTCCTCCTCTCTTTCCTTTTCACAGCACATATTCAGATACAGAATCTCTGAGCTAATTATCAGGGCTGGGATTCTCAACTTAATCATCACTACCAATTCCCTGGAGTACAGTGGCATCTAAGAGCTAACCCCTGCCATGCTGCATCACAGCCACACAGCTGAAGAGCCAAAACCCATTGAGATTTTCAACAGAGCAGCCCTGTACACATATATAATCCTGTACTTCGCAACTGAACTGTAAACTAGGAGACACTAGCTGATGAAACACAATTAAAAGTTAAAGGATGAATGTTATAGATTATTAGTTTAACAAGGCTTTAGGGAAGAGACAGTCCATCTGTCTGCTTTGTCTAAAGGCAATTCTGTGATAGGCTATCTGTAAGAATTAACTCATGCCATGATGAAAAAGGTGGAAAGATAAATACTCAGTTGACTAAGCTGTTAACTTTGCACAAAGCATCCAGCTTTTAGTTCAATTAAGAGCAGAGAAAGGTGGATTGCAGAATTATTTCTCTCCATCGTTCTCATTAAATTTCATTTCAACAGGGAATGGTGTCACTGCTGCTTCAACTCTCTATTATGAATTCAACCATACTCAATTCAAGCTTGAGTACTCTGTCTGTTACTGCCTGTATTGCAGGTATACAGAGCACTGTGCATCTACATGATGCCAATAAGTGGCAGGCTTAATCGTTTTGTAATTAGTCCACAAAACCATTTATTTTGCATGAATAAACACAGATGCTTATAGTCTCTTTCTGTAAATCGAAATCGTTCCACTGACACCAGTGGAGTTGGGCTAATTTACACCAGCTGGAATTTTGGCCCAATTATTGGAGGACCTGAACTATTTGGCAAGGGTTCAATAGGCGGAAATGAATTGTGAAGTCTCCTCTTAGGGCATTTTGGCAGTAATTTACATTTTATACAGAAACTTCAGCTATCAGAATGCAAAATCTTCCCGGACTAACCATTAAATTAGTTGATCTGTCAGATGTATGTTATCTGCTACACCACTTGCAGATGTTCAGACCTATGTGAGATTTCCTTGGTGCAGCTGCCTATAATGAGAACATATTTATCACACTCATAGCTGTCTAACCTTTAACTAACACTGCTCAGATGGAAGACACTCCTTTTCAAGAAATCTAAACTATGCTATTATTTTTTGTTAAGGTTTGGGTGTCATCAGCAGCATTGGCAGCTTACACCATTATTGCTCATAGTGGAATTCTTGCTCTGCTTTTTTAAGGCTGCAGCTTCTGGAGTTATGAAAATATGGCAGAATTTGTGCTTAACTTTTTAAAGTCTAAACCATCATGCATCACACAACAACAGCAACAACAAAAAATTAAACGTCCTGAATGGAGATGGGAAGTCCAACACCACTAGTTTAAGACATTTACCCCAAACATTTTCTCTCTTTCACCTTGCTTTAGTTACAAGAATTTCATCATTTTGAAGCACCTTACGTATTTTTTGATTTGTGAATTTAGCAACACTTCACTAATACGCTGTTTTTCATTAAAACTGTAATAGAAGATAGAAGCCTTCTGCCAAAAAAATCATCTAATTTAGTGTGATTTCAGACTGAGTGAAGCAGCCCCACATGCATTGTCAGTATCATGTACACTTAAACAGATGATTGTGAAATAAATTAAAATTTATAATTTAAAGGACATGAAAGGGACAAAGGAGCTCTGATTTTTGTTTTCAATACTGCCACAATCACCTTTGTTCTCATTTTGTTCCCTTTTCTCTGTCCCAAAATTAAGAAAAACATTTCTTCATCAGTGTCAATTTTTTCAGTTTTGCAGAATCCTCCAAAATGAGGTCAAAGATAGTAAGTGTCATAATAACTACAAGAAATATATAACCTCTTTCTCGTGTAACAAACTTGTCCTCAGCTGCTTCTACATGAAATGCTATAGTCAGGCAGAGTTCTCCATCAGTCAGATTAAACTACAGAGTATTTGGTTTTAATTTTTAATTTTGGTTTTAATATTTGGTTTTAATTTTTTTTAAATACTTGGGGAAAAAAAACAAACAGGTTTATTCCTTGATTTCTGTAATCAGTGCAGTGTGATGAGCTAAAAGTCAGGAGAAACCCCTTGGATAGGTTATACTAATATTTCTGGCATACTGGCATACTGGCATACTTCTAGCTTTCTGTAACATCATGGTTCTCCATATTATAAGCAGAGATATGTTTGGTTTCATTCCCTCTGCCAGAGAAGGACCCAATCCCTACTTGCATATGACTTAGCAACAACAGGGGAGGAGAAATGTCACTATAATTTTCACCTTTTTTTTTCCTTCCTGGCCACATACAAACAGTTTAGAGGTCTTCTTCCAAATTACCCTTGGACTAAGGGGAATCATAGCAATTTTTTTTCTGATGCGTGTTATTATAAAACAGCTGATCAGTAATTAGTAGCCACAATTCAAGGACTACCTCACATTGATAATTCTGGTGTGACCTCAGGCAAACTGTAGTAACAACTTCTTTACCATATTTGGAAATATTTCTGTGTATTTTTATGAATTTAAACATCCCACATGAGCTTAGAAGAAAGTTTATCTACTTAAATGTATTTTCCAGCTACACTGTGAACTTAAGCAGGTATCTCTTAATGGATTTTCTAACCAAAACAAGATGAAAACCCAGAATTATTAAACATCAGCCATCTCCCGAAACTGCAAAGCAGAGTGTGCCAGAGGGTTTATATGAGAAAGGAGGACAGTTTCTAGGCATGCTGGTAGCAGACATATCCTGGAGGGCTTTGGTCTGTCGGAAAAGTTGGAAAGGTTGAGAGCAAGGAATAGGAAATTCTGAGACCTTGCATCCCATGAGTAGGTAAGGAGCTTGCAGGATGCTGTGGGACTTCAGGTGGTTTAGAGAATCACTTCAGCTTTTGGCCATTCAACTGAAACTTGCTCCTGCTGGCACAGTTTTTCTGCTTCCTTGTCAAGCTACAAAATGTCATGTTGTTCTTGTAGACATAATTATCTAATTGTTATTTGAATCCTCCTAAACCCTTTTGCTGTTCATTTAGCAAGTTACCAGTGAGGCTAATGACATCAAGAAAATTGCTCTGAAAGGACTTGCCTGTATACTGTGATGTATCATAAATATAGATGAATGCAAAGTAAGATGCCAGGCATAAAATGCAAATGAGCAGGGAATGAGATTCAGTTGTTCACCAGAGATTCAGAGCTTGATGTAGAAGCCTCTGTAGGGCTACCAAGCAAAAACCAGGCTTATGTTTCAACTCCCCAGCTGCTGCTGAGTAGGGACCACAACCTGTCATAGAGCACTAATTGAACAGGATGCTGCTGGAAGGAAATATGTGTCAGTGCCAGTCCCCCAGTGGAAAGCCATAAGGCAATTTCATTGAGGAGCAACACACAAAGAACATCTTGGGCCAAAAATGTAGCCTTGAATGCAAAACAAACAAACAAAAAAATATTCAGGGGGGCAAGCAGCCACAGGAGAGCTCTCATGCGACTGAGAAAAGTAAAAGGTGGTTAAAATGTTCCCAAGATTTAAATGGCCTCTGTGAAAAAAGCAGCAGCAAGACCGCTGGATGGGACAAACAGCTGTCATGGGAGGCAGTAACTCAGTACAATACAACTTTATTTCACTTTGTATCTTTAGCCCAAAGCAGATCCCACACTGTTCTCTGGTTAAGAACCCCAAGAGATCAAATGGCACAGGGCAAATGTCAGGGGAGGAGACACAGCATCCTGCCAGGGCAGGGGCAGGAAACCTGACACTGCCCACAGCATGTCTGGAGGTGCCACATGTCCATAGACTTGGAACAAATAGTTGTGTTTTGTGATGTTTAGAATTATGCTATTATCGAGTTTTGTTCCAAATGAGAATGAGTGCTCAAACCACTGAGGTCTCCTAGTTAGCCTGAAACACCCAAAAGGACCCTGAATTTCAAAAGCTTTTCTATTTGCCTAGAAAATCCCAGCCAAAGAATTAATCACCAGAGTTCTGTGATGACAGGAGTAATTTCAGCTGGTGGAGGACTGCTTGCATCAATGGATCATGTACTCTTTGGTCCACTTGAACTAGCAATACCATTCCAGAAATAAAGATATGAAATATTTTTCATACTTCTTCTATCTATCTGTTTGGACATAAGATACATTCAGTTGTGTTAAAACCTACAGGGCTATGTAAAGGTTTTGAGAGAAGTGTAACCCAAGAACACCTCAAAAGAAGGTGTGGATAGCTTAGATCTGAGTGTGCTGCCAGAGGACTGCAAAGTCTTTGATCAGCTTTCTTATTCTCTGAAACTAATAATATTTGCTTTTTTGTTTGGTTGGTCTTTTAATATATATTGTGAATTAGCATCCAGGTGATGAGTACCTAGGACTGAGATCAACATGCCCACCTAGATCGTAATTAAAAAAAAACTTTGTTCTTTCATCTGTCTGGTGAGTAAGGCATGTTGCCTGTGGTAAGGAGTCTTGTTCAGTCACATAAAATTTACAAGCAAAATTTTTTACACAAATTTTTCTAGTTTTATCTTAAAATATTTAATTATTTGCAGGTCTGATGATATTCTTACGCAGTTTTTCTCCCATGCTTCTTCAAAACATCACCTGTAAGTACCTTCTCGGTCCTCCAAAGTGTGTACAAACCTGTGCTTGATTTTTCCACAGGATCCTGCCAGGTCAAGTGTTATGCCAAAGTGAAAGCTGGAGCACAGCATAAATCAGGGAGAAGTGAAGAATGAAAAAAAGGCACCTGAGATGATAATAGCAGAGAAAGAAAACTTGGGAGCAGCAGTGGGAGCTGCTGAAAATGAAGGAACACAGATCCTGGAAAAGAGGCAGATGAGATGTGGAGAGCATCCACTGATACCAAAAAAGAAAAGGAGGTAACATGGGTAACATGATGGTTTGCAAGCCCTCTCACTGCAAAATCAATAATAATTCAGAATTTGAAGCAGAGTCAATATTCTTGTTAAGACAAACAGGATCATGATGTCCACTTACACCATTTGACGTTACTCAAAGAGTCTTTATTTGCAGCATAATTCAGATTTTTTTTATTGTTAATAAACATTGTTCTAAGGATGTTCTAGCAGTAAGTCTGCAAACGACTTTCAGTAAGGAAAAGATACCTTTTGGACATTTTTTTCTATTCTCTCAAACGTCTCCTGTCAAAAGTCAGATAAATGGTTGGAATTTCCTTTATAGCCAGGGTTCTGGGGAGAGGCCCAGGAAAATAATTTGTGTTCCAGCTATATGGAAAAGTATTTTGCTGTTGAATGCTTTTACTTTTAGGGGACAGCACTGTTAACAACCTGATCTATATCTTGCAAAAGAACAAAATCAACCCTAGTCCTAGTTGAAAGGACAGATACAAAGGAAAACTAAGAGTGAAAATATGGAAATATGTTTTTCAAAGTGTCTGCCTTTTCTGAGCTAACAGCTATTTGAATATCACTGTGGTGCAAGAATACACTGATGTGATTTAAAAATAAAAAGACTCTAGGAAAATACCAGTGGTTTTCATTATTTCTCCACTGGGAATTTCTGGCTTCGTTAGTAGATTCAGACTTCGTTGTTAGCAGCCAAATGCTGAATACTAAACAAAGCATTTCCTCCTAAATTAAATGAAGCTTTTGAATTATGCAGCTCTAAGGCTCATTCCTCCACAGAGAAGAAAGGGTTAACAGCATGAAATATTACCTCTCTGTGAGAGAGAAGGGATTTAATTTCAGAAGGCAAGATCTTACAGCATATCCTGACTCAGACATGCTTTTACTGATTCAGCCATCGCATTCACTTGAAAAGCTTTACATCATGGCCTTGGCAGACTCCCAGGCTTTCCCAAAGCAGGCTGCTATTTTTCCTTTAGCTTACCAAAAATAGCCATGCATAGATTTAGTGTACGTGGTTTGCTGGTGTTTACAGGCGTGTGAGTGTTGTCAAGATTGCTCTGGGCAGGCGGAGATTATTGCAGGTTGGTGAAGAATCGGGGGAAATACCACTCCTCTTTGCAGGCAGAGCCACCTATCCTACAGCATGGGACTCTTGGGGTCCTCCAAGCATCTGGCCTATGCACTACTCTTACTCACTGCACTATAACCCCACCATCTGCACACGTGTTCCCACTCAGGGCCAGCCTTTCTCGTGGTGGTTCCCAAGGGGTTAATGGCTTTCCTCCCCATGACTCTCATGGTACACAGACCAGCAGGGCACAAAAAAAAAAACAACAAACAAACAAAAAAACACAAACCCCAAAACATTCAGAAAAATAAATAAATAAATAAATAAATAAATAAATAATAGGGGAAAAAAATCCCCACTTGTTTCTTGAAGGGATGAGTGTCATGACTTTTCCATACAGATTTGCTGACCTCTTTCCAGGCCCTTTTCCTCAGCTGCTATCAGAGCTGTCATCCATTACAGCTCCTGGGCGGATGGAGCTGCTTCTGCTTCGTGCACTGTGATGTGAAGTGACTGACACACCCTGGTGCAGAGCATCTTTGGGTCTGTATCACAGGGAATTGTGAAGGAAGACCAGCAAGATGCTCAAAACAGGACAGCTTTCATGCTCAGCTGCCAGCAAAGGCATCCCCAGAATCCTTCATGACCAGGGGGCATGGCAAGCACCAGCACTAGAATGTTGTCCACCACAGGAGTTCCTAAAGCAAAATATACAAAAGGCAATGCTTCTGCCAGCATCCAGGCTTGCCATGTAGGCAGCAGTTTCAGAAGAAACACACAGTTGTTCCTTGACTGTGGAAGACAGTTGGCACCACCAGTGAGCACTCAATGAGGTTTCCCTGAGACAGCTTACCCAAAACAAATCACAGCAAGAGCTGCAGCAATAGGTTAGTATATATTTTTGCTCAAGCTTGCTACCAGCCATCTTCCTTAGCTTCCTAGCATGAACTGCAGCAGGCTGACATGCTCTGCATCCAAGCCAAGAGTTGTTGCAGTGATCACCTTCAGCAGAAGGATGAAAGTGACCTGGGGGTCTCGTAGCTTTTGGTCCAAATTCTTTCAAGTGAACTATCTGAAAAACATCTCAAGGTCTGCAAGACTAGTGAAAAGTGAAGACTACAAAACGTGACAAGCTGTCATAGCTCTCTCTGTTGTGCTTGTTGTTTTGTGCAATCACAGAATAGTTTGGGTTGGAAGTTCCTAAAAGGGTTCCAAATCCCTACCATGGTCAGGGACACCTCCCACCAGCCCAGGTTTTTCCAAGCCCCATCCAGCCTGGGCTGAGACACTGCCACAGCTTCTCTGGGCATCCTGGGCCAGGGTCTCACCACCTTCAAAAGAAATAACTTCTTTCTAACACCTCACCTAAGTCTCCCCTCTTTCTATTTAAAGACATCACCCCTTTCCCTGTCACTCCATGCCATTGTCCCAAGTCCGTCCCCAGCTTTCCTGCAGCCCCTTCAGGCACTGGAAGGTGCTCAAAGGTCTCCCTGCATCCTTCTCTTCTCCAGACTGACAACCTCTGCCCTCAGCCTGGCTCCAGAGCAGAGCTGCTCCAGCCCTCTGATCATCTTTGTGGCCTCCTCTGGACTCCTTCTGATAGCTCTGTATCCTTCTGATTTGGGGTGTTACAGAAATGGACCCATCACTTCAGGAGAGGTCTCAATAGAATGAAGTAGAGGGGAAGAATCCCCTCCCTTAACCTGATGGTCATACTGCTGGTGATACTGTCCAGGACATGTCTGGATTTCTGGCTTTCCAGCACATATTTCTGGCTTGTGTTGATCATCTCCACACAATATTTGTGTCAAAGTGAGAAAAAAAGATCAAGTCACCATTTCATACGGTGTGTCACCATAGAGCACCTCCTCCTCACTTTTCTCACCCCCACCTGGGAAGCACAGTAACAAGCATTAGGCTAAAGTAGACCTCATTTTGAACTTCACTGGGAGAGTGAGTCTGTTGCAATGGCTTTTCTGCAAATGCCTCAGGCAGGGGTCATCTGAGGAAGACAAAGGTGCTGAGCACATCTGGAGGCTTAGAAAACAGTTTGATTTTTCTTGTGTGAAAAGTCTCGCCGGGCAGCTGAGTGACCCATTCAGTGACTGGAGGGTTCTTTGATTTTTTATCACCCAGAAACAATATGGAGGAAGACCTCTGTTCAGATCACTTCATCCCAGGGCCTTTCCCTAACACTTGTTTCTGTTAATTTACACAGGAGTTCACTTTCCAAGGGGACAGAAACACACAAATTGTGTTGTGCCTGACGTCCCCATATTCTTCTACCAACAGCAGTCACTCTTATTTCCTTCTCCAACACTTTCCTGTGTTATTTTTCTTTCTTCTTCCAGGTGTTGTTCATAAATGCTGAAATGGATGGGATAGCTGTGAAACCTGACAGTTTCTTCTACCTAGTTCAATGTGTGGGTTGGAAGGCTGTGCACTCATCTGTACCACGTATGTGTGTGTGTGTGCATTATTTTGTTTCCAAATTCTTTTTTAAATGTCCCCTTAAACGTTGACAGTGCAAAACCAGCAGTCCCATGGCAAGTTGGAAAGTGTAGGCTGGGCAGCCAGCGCCAACTTTAATAAACCAAAAATAACAGCTTGGGTCTGAACCAAGTATTTTCTCACCAGAACTCAGCACCAGGGTGTAGGAGGAGGAAGATGAAGAGTGGGAGGATCTAAAACAAACAGAAAAAAAAAAAAAAGTCAACTGTGCTCTGGCCTTCCTTGAGACTCCTCACAGCCCACCCTGAGCAGCGCAGTTGCACAGCTGCGCTCCCAGACAGGGTATCACGCACAGGGCTGAGCACATCTGGTGTGCAGTTGCCTGGTTTTGTGCTGCTAGTCAGCCAGCAGCTTCCACATTGCTAAAGCCAGCCCTCTGCCATTGTTGCCGAGTGGTTTATGACTTAACTTCTCCTTTGTAATAGATTCACTCTTCCTGCCAGCAGCTCTGCTGTCACTCTTTCATCTTTGCCTCCCCTCTTGCTGCAGCCTTCATCCACACGTGCACACAGGCAGACAAACTCCAGGGCAATTGCATCAGAGGGGGAGTCAGAGCATTCGGGTCTGAGCACTTTATCTGAAATGCTAAACACCTTTCCCTTCCTAAGGCCTTTCCCTTCAAGGCAAACCACATTTATTTAGGTGTGTAACACTGGTTCGCAGGCCCTGCTTTGGCATCAAAGAGGATAAACCGTGGCTTTGCTGCTCCCAGGTACAGCACAAGGTGTATGTTAATGCATCTTGGCAAACTGTAGTTGCATAAAGAAGTGTAAGAAAATGGAAGAATTCCCTTTTTCAGATTAGCTGTACTCAGCCAGGAGAAGAACATCTGTCTTTTCCCTCTTTTCTATTGCCCATGCTATCAGGAAAGCAGATAGGGACAATTTCCTCCTCTCTGAGCTTGGTTTGATGCAATAGAGATGGTGATGGGGAAAAAAAACATTGCAAAAGCTGCTACTGGTTGCTGCTCTCATTTTAATTATTTCTACTTTCTCACTCTGTTAAGAAAACAGGGTTTCAGAGGGGCTGAAAGTCGACAGGAGTAGCATGAGGACTGTTCAGATAAACAGGAGAAAACAGCTAGACAAGCAGATGCTTATCTCTGGTAAGCTGGTCCATGCATAGGAGGGGAAGAAACATTGGAGAAGAAACTCTCCCTGGACACTGGGGGCCACACCAGACAAAGAACAAAGATGCAGCCATGGAAATACATCTGTGCACATGGAAGATGTGATAGATTGGAAAAGTCAAATCGCTTCAGAAGCAAAATTAACCATGATTACTTGATGCAAGACATCACTCAAACCAATCAAATTGTTATTTTGGGAAATCATAAATTTGTATCCAGAGTCAGTTTGTCACTCATTAAAATCTTACAAGAATGATTAGGAAATTATCTCAATAAGTAAATGTTCTCCTCTTACTTATTTAATACCTGAAAACACAAGATGATCTCACCTGGCTCTTACATGACCCCTGACCACTTTGCAGGTAATAATTTTCATTCCCATCCTTACTGCTAGGATTGGGCTCAGTCCAATCCTTCCTGCCTCCTCACTACTGTTTTTGTCTGGGTGAGGAGTATTTTGCCCCATTAGGGTAGACTTGTAACCCATTTATACCAGCTCATTACTTGTTTCTCAGGGCTAGGGACAGAGTAAAGCTGCTTTGACCATGAAGTACCTGAAGAGAAAAATGAAAAGGAATTCTTATGAATCCATACGAAACAAGTGAAATGGGGTGTAATGCAGACCAGTCAGGTGATTTCTCCATATTACAAGGTGAACTATTTTGATGGCTATATGTAATAGATGGAAAATGGTTACTTAGGCCACTCCTGCCAGACTTTTTGGCTCACTTGAAGAGCTCCTCTTCGTAGGAAATTCCCCATGGGAGGCACTTCACAGATCAGTTCAGTAGTTTTTCCTGTGTACTGCATATCTGTAGACTCAAACTGGGGACCTTGTTTTATTTTAAGGTTCTTCTGTGGAATTTGCTATTGTTGAGATATGCAGAGGTAGTCACAGTCATTATGAAATTAATGATTAAATTATGTTGTTTTAAAAAGGGCATATTTTACCCACAAGGATATTTCAGAGTGAAACATTCCTCTCTTTCCAAGAATTACCTTTGTGTAATGATGGACTGGATCTGTACATGAAAGTAATACCCTCAAAATTAACAAGTAAGCCATAGTGAAGAAACTGTAAAACAAATTCACCAGCACAATAATAGAAAATAAAAATATATAAATGAAACAAAAAAGAACCCCTCACAACAAACACTTTTTAAAACAGAACAATTTCAAGTGAAAATTAATATAATACAAATGCAGCAGTGAATTTGCTTTAGCTTTAAATTTTACATTTTTCTTACATGGAGACACAGGCAATTGAAAAGCTGTTGAAACCTGTACTTCTTAAGCCTCCTTTTCAATAGAAAAACTACAGGAAACCCAAGGGATTCAAGTGCCCAACAGGTTAAGAGCAGTTTTATTTAATACATTGTCCTGCTTTGCTGAAAGAGAATGGTGGTATCTTTAAGAGACCTTTTTGATTTGCTTTCAGCTCATCCTTGCTTCACAGTGCAATTCTCTATTTCTTTATCTAGAAAAAAAAATAAATGCCAGTGTGACACATTTTCAGAAAGTGACAACATGGTTTAGAAACTGTCAGTACCTAATGAAGCATTTCAGCTCTATTTTATAAGCTGTGATTATCATGATCATTTTACTGATACATGTATGGATTTGACATCTGCAGCCCTTTAGCCTTTTAAATAATCTGGTAAGCAAAATTGCTTGTATGTAGGTCAATTTAACCATTTATTTCTAGGTTTTCTTGTGGTTTTTTCAGTCTTATGCTCTGGGTATATTTTGCTTCTTCCATGTAGGAAACAGAGCAGAGAAAACTTGGAAGATATTCAACAAACTCAATTATAAACTCGGGAACTTCTTATTAGTTACTATATTTGCTCAAGGCAATGCATCATATAAGTAACACTGACAGAAAGTCTCTGACCCAAGAATTAAAGCACAGACCAGAACTATTGCTCCTGCTGCTCTGAGGTTATCAAAATGTTTGGTTAATTTTAACTCTTCTCATATAGATCTGGAGATGACAGGACTAATAACCTGGCTGTATGGATGGGGAGAGGAGAAAAAGGAAATTAAAAACCCAGGGATTAGGTGCTGGACTGGCACATATCTGGAGTAGTTAATTCAGACCCATTCACTTTGGTACCATAGGAAAAAAAAAATAAATATATATATATATATATATATATATATAAAACACACTTGCTCCCTGTGCCTGCCTTTGCAGGGCATCAGCTCCCATGTGGTTAGCTGGGATTCAGTGCAGGATCCTGGAAATGCTGAATGCAACCAAGTTGCTGTCACCCAAATTGGAGAGGGCAAGAGTACAGGAGCTGCATGTGCCATCCCAGGACAGCAGCTGTGCAAAGGCACAAACACACCTTGCTTGTGCATGAGGGAGCAAAGCAGCAGTAATCTGGGTACCTACCCATGGCACAGGGGTTGGAACTTTATGCTTTTTAAGGTCCCTTCCAAACCAAGCTGTTATGTGGTATTAGAGTGATAGATGTTTTGGGCTGATGTTTGGAAGGGATCCTGAGTCCAAGATCAATCAGGTTGCATAGGGAATTGTCCACCAGGAGTGGACTCTCATACCTGCAGGTCTTCAGTGCAGTGACTTGCTTTTGTTCTTACTGGAAGGCAGATGATTTAAGCCCAAGAATGATCTTAAGCAAGTAACCATGACACCAAGTGTGATTCCCCTTTAAGCACACAGGTGGCCCTGGTGAAATTCAGATGCCTTCAAAATATCCCCACTCAGGTTTGGGATGAACTGAATTCACATGACAGCTGTGCAGTCTGACATGCATGTGTGGACCTCATCAGCAGTTTGTTATCTTGTTCCTAATAGAAAGCTTTTAAAAAACTGATAAAGCAGTGTCTCCAGATCTGGGTTAGGCTCATAGAACCCCAGGTTGGAAGGGACCTTATGGTTCATCTGGTCCAGTCTTTCTTGGCAGGAACATGGTTTAGATGAGATGTCCCATCATCTTGTCAAGCTGAGTCTTAAAGGTGTCCAGTCCTGGGGAATCCACCACTTCTCTGGTGTGATAATTGCAATGTCTGACTGCTCTCATAGTGAAAAATTATTTTCTGACATTCAGTTGGGATCTCCCCAGGAGTTACTTGCACCCATTAACCCTCATCTTTTCCATGTGACTCCTTGTGAAAAGGGAGTTTCCATCTGTTTGGTCACCAGCCTTGAAGTACTGAAACTTTAAGTACTTGTGGTCGATTGACACCAAAATTTATATCAGAAAGAAAATTATACATGGTTTGTCTGATGATTGAATTTCCCTGAGAAAACTGGAGGTTTTACACTGGAAATGTGTTCCTGTACTATTGCTTCTGGCTGGATTAAGATCTATATGTACATACACCTATAACTAATCTTGTTCTTCACCAGTTTTGAAAAACATTTTTCACGAATAAAAGAATTTTTTTTTAATGTTTGTGAGGAAGTTGGTTAGTTTTCATCTTGATTCTGCTATTATAAGATATTGAGTACTATCTTTTAATGGAAATCAGACAATCTACTCTTTTTAATTTTGAAATCAAGGTGGTTGCTCTAACAGCCAGACAAGGAAGGAAGAAGACTACACAACTCCAAACCTGAGTGCATCAGCATAACAAAAGCTATAAATGATGATCACAAGGTAAGTGCCACAGCACTTGGACACCTTTGCTAAGATACCCATGCTGTCCATAAAATGCTTTACTGGACTTACAGAGTGCTGGTGGCAGATGTAGCATGACAAGTCACCAAATTCAAGTAAAATTTATTGATTCGTGTGTATGTGTCTGTCTGTGTGTGCACACAGAGCTACTTGCACATATAACATAATAAATAAATGCCAACTAGATTTTAACATCAATTTGTAGGTAGCTCAGCTTGCTGCAAATGCTGATTTGTGCCTCTTCCTGGAAACCACCTACAGATAGCCAAGAACTAAAGAAACCCTGAAAACTGTCATAGCAACATTTCAGATTGCAGTTGGGAAGCCTGTGCAATATTGGTGCCTTGTTTCAAAACTGACATCCAAAAATTCAAGTTTAACATCCAGCACCTGTTCAGTGCTTCTCTGAATCTGAGCCTTTCACAATAACAGTCCTTTGCCCATGCTCTTACTGCACAACCAATTTTTAACCTATGGGTTGTTTTCTCAATAAAAATTGATGAAACTACATTCTCATTATTAATTGCCTCATGAAGTTTCCTGAAATAAAAGAGGCTTGCTCTCTCTCAGATGAAACTATAACATAATAATCTCCATAAAGCAGTACTCACAGATGGGAACTCTTTCCCCTTTTCAGTCTTCTTGTAAACAGATTTTTCCTGTAAGAAATTATGAGATGAGATTAATTCCTGGAACACTGAGTACAGCCCTGTGTCAGGTCTCAAGGACCTTGTTTTCTTTTCGCATTTACTCTACAAATGAAATTATCGTGAGTGGCCAGTCAACAACTGCTCTGGGTCAGAAGGTCTTCGAATTATTAGCAGTTCATTGCACCACAAAATTTACTACTACCTGCCGCAGTGTAAGCAGGGATGTTCAATAGATTGGTTGCTAATTAAGAACTAAACTCATAGCTGAAGAGGGACAGTGAAAACACTCTTTTACATAAGCAGGTGGTCTGACTCCAAAGATGACAAATGGCTCAAATAGCAACATATTTTATTTTCAAGCAGGAGAAACAATGGATGAAGTCAGAATTTCAGTTCAAAAGCAAGAGATCGGAACATGGAGAGTCACTCAAAGTATATATTATACATTCTGCCACCTTTGATAAAATCCTGAATGTCTCTCTCCTTACTTTTTAATCCTAATAATGCTGTGGCCCTATTGGAGCCCTGGACAAGAGCTGACCCACAGAAAGCACTCTGGGTTGAGGAGCCAGACACCCACCTGCACACACACTGGTACCAGAAAGTTGTGGCTGTAGCTCCAGAGAGGCTCTGGCAGCCTCCCTTAGCAGAGCATCTTTTTCCTTCCATCCCTATCTGCACCCAGAACTACATGTCTGGATTTTCACAGAATCACAGACTTTTTCTTGTTGGAAAAGACCTTTAAGGTCATTGAGAGCAACCATACCATAACTCCACCAACCATTAACTTAACTCCACCAGTTAAGCAGTGTTAAACCATGTCCTTAAACCCCACATCTTTAAACACCTCCAGGGATGATGACTCAAGCACCTCCCTGGGAAGATCATTCTAGTCTTTAATTACCCTATCAGCAAAGAAGCATACTCAGTAATCTTGCCTAAATCTCACCTAGTGCAACTTGAGGCTATTTCCTCTTATTTTGTTACTTCTTATATGTTTTTTTAAGCTCAGTGTCTAGTTCAGTGTCCTTTCCTATACTTTCTTACTGTTCTGCAAGAAGCACAGGTTCTTCTAGAGTTCATCTCATTATAAGGTCTGAGTGTCAGAGATGGTGTGAATCAATAAATTGTAATCTCTCTCTGCTTTCGGTGGCAGATTTTCTACATTCAAAATGCTTATTGAAAAAAATGCAAATTTTCTTCCTTGTTATTAATTTAACTTTTCATATTGACCCCAATCAGCTGTTCGCTGACTTTATGACAAGCATTTAATATATATGTAACAGAGAAATTCTTTGCTGTGAGGGTGCTGAGCCCCTGGCCCAGGTTTCCCAGGGAAGCTGTGGCTGCCCCATCCCTGGCAGTGTCTCAGGCCAGGCTGGATGGGGTTTGGAGCAACCTGGGCTGGAAGGAGGTGTCCCTGCCCACATCAAGGGTGTTGGAACTGGATGAGATTTTAGGGCCTTTCCAATCCAGGCTATTTTGTGATGCTATGATTTGCCCAGAAGATGAAAGCTGCTCGCTTTTTTCTTGTGGTCTGTTTTGCATGATGCTCAGACCAAGAAATTGCACATATTCATGAAAGGACATTGGACAATTTCAAGGGAAGCTGGATGGAAAGGACACAATCACTGGAAAGCCCCCTTAGGTTTCTCAGTCCCATAGATTCAGCTGCTATGTGTTGGACCAGCTTGAAATTAGTGCTCACATTCCTTCTGTCCTCTTCTGTTGGCTGAAGGCTTGCAGACAGCATCCCTGCAAAGCATGTGTAACATCTCCCTCTTTTTTTTTTTTTTTCCCCTTTTTTTCTCTCTCAAACAAACCAAAACACAGACACTCACACATGCGCACACAAAGAACCACAGCTTGTCAACAGCTTCAGCAAAGTAAAATACAAATGATAATTAGAAACATGTGACCCTAGAAAAGCACCACAGAAAGTAAAAGGTCATCCTTTTTTCCAAATGACCTAATTAGAAAAGCCTGGAGTGTTGGCTACAACATAATGGTTTTACACAGCTTTTTAACATAGACTTCCTGTTTTAAAACAGGGCAATTTAGTTAGTGCTCCTGAAAAAAAAAAAAAAAAAAAAAAAAAAAACACTTAATGCCAGAAAAATTAGGCCTCACAACAACACCTGCCTCAAGCAATCACCAGCCTGTTAGGCCCATCAGTGGAGCATTGCAGATTTGCTATTCCATGATCACCATTGAGAAGGCAGAGCCAGGACTATTGCCAACTTTGGAGAGAGCCTGAGGAGGCTCTCCAGCACTCCGTGGAGCAGGCAGGCACATGGGGCTCCTTCTGCACATCCCTGCCCACAACCTCTGCCTGCACCATTTCTCTGGAGATTCCTCACCTCAGCTTGGATGGAGGCAAGGGGAAGGGGTAAGGGGCAACAGGGTAAGGAGAGGAGGTGGAGGCATGAAAAAATGCAGAAAAAACCAAACCAAAACAAACCAAACCAAAACAAAACAAAAAAAAAAAAAGAGAGAGAGGGAAAAAGGAAGGTAGGGGCCCTGATGCATGGGAAGGTGTGAAGGGATTTTTTTTTTGCCCAGGGGCATTCTGCCCTCCCTCTGGTAGCCTTGAAGGCCAGGTTGGATAGGGCTTGGAGCAACCTGGTCAAGTGGGAGGTGACCCTGCACATGGCAGAGGTGTTGGAACTAGATGATCTTTAAGGAATTTTCCAACCCAAACTATTTCATGATTCTATGATCTGGAAGAGAAGAGCATGGAGGGTATCTGGGGGGTTTACTGAGTTTAGTTTCACCTCCTCGCTTCTCACCCTGCTCTCCTGTTTAATACTTTTCTTTCTTCTGGTGAACATGCATTCCATTGACTTCTGCAAAACTATTAATCCCAACTTATTCATCGTTCAGCAAGGCTATATTTAGTTTATGACTTTCCCCCCATAAATCAAACCCCGCAGGCTCCTCGATTTTAAATGGTTTAGTTATGGCATCTGTTCCCAAAGCTGTAGGGCATGTCCCCACCACGGTGGGGGTGCAGGGGCCTGCAAGATCAGCTCAGGACATCAGCAAGAGGAGGATGTGAGTTGGGTCCCAGGCTGGAAGCAGAATAACCAGGGCACTTTGGGTCTGGCCTGAGCTAATTAGGGAGCGGGACAGAGTTCATGGGGGAAGAAAGAGATGGAGAAAATAACTTGGGACGCGTCAAGTTAAGGCCAAACTCTGAATTATTAGAGTCGGCCAAAATAGGTTTCTGTGAATTCAGCTGAAGAAAAGCCTTAGTTTTCACATGGCAGACAGACTTAATACTTTGCAGCCATCATAAAGGTGGGAAGGACATGCAGATTGTGCATCCATGTCCCCAGGGGCTCAGAAGTTCTCCACTCATAGTGGTTTCATTGGGAATCAACAACATTGCCCATTTCTCAGGCAGTCTCCATGTCCCATAGGATTGAGCTGGATGAAACAGCATGGAAAAATAATATATACTGTGCATGTAATGTGCTGCTCAACCATTTTTTCCAAACATACAGAAGCATGTGATCTCTATTGAAAATTGTGTGCATGCCAAGTTTAGAGCTTTACATTCAAACTCTATTTGAGAGTCTGTAATTGGAAAAAAAAAAAAAACAACAAGGAAAGAAAAACTAAAAAAAAAGAATACAATTATTGGGTAAAAAAACCCCATAATATTTCCTCAGCTTTATTGTTCTGAAATGGTTGCATGGCTTTTATTCCACTGTTTATTTTTTTGTTTTCTCTGGTTTGAGAAGAACAAACGTTGAATTTTATCCTCAAAGGTAATTTTACTATGAAAGCCACTGAAAATAAAAGTCAAAAAATGAAAGAGTTGCAACAACAGTAGTGATAGTACAATGATATACTGCATTATTAATGGCTTCCTCATGGTAATACTTTTAGTAATAGTGGGTAATAATAATAATTAGACAGGGGCATTCAGATATACTCAGTGCTTACAATACACAACACAGAAAAAAAAAATCATCAGCAAGATACTGCCTCATTTGTAATATGAGTTATGTGAAAGCTCAAGGTTGGAAAGTGGTGATTTGTATCTTCCCTAAATCACAGTGAAAATGCAGCTGTTATCCTCAAGACTCTTCTTTTATTCTCCATACCTGTCAGGGATACCAAGTGCCACCAAACAGAATCAAGTCCCTGTAAAACATTCACACTTGCATGGGGCTGTCTGGTGATCAGGGGAGATTCAGGTCACTAAGACATAACTTGGTTTCAAAGACTGAAAGGTACAAATTTTATATGCCAGTAAATCCATCAGATCAGAAGGAGACTGAGGAAATGCTTTTATCTTTAAAATGACAGGCATTAATAATGTTACCAGAATTTCCCTTATATATAACTTTAATAGTTTCAGTACTCTTCAATACCTGCACAACGTGAAAGCTTCTGAAATATAAAAAGCAGTGTCCCCTTCAGAGTTATGAACATTGCCAGCATGAGTGTGGGAAGATGAAGTATGTTCTTGGGTAAAAGAAATGTTTGGACAGAAGAGAGGAAAAGCCGTAAACATTTAAGGAGAGGTATCTTACATAGGCAATTGCACTGACAGCACTGTAGCTCGTTCTGCAAAGAGAAAAAACAACTCCAAAGTGGGGCTGCATCCTCCAGTTCAAGCAGGGAGGGTTTGTGCTGAATTCCTGATTGCAGGTGACATGCCACTGCTAGAAGCCTTGCAGTATGTGGGAAATTTTCTACCCTGTGCAAAATGAAGTCCACAGCAAGCACCCAGGGAAGCCCAGACTACAAGCTCCAAGTGTGATCTAGATGTGAAATGTCTCAGATCTTTGCTTAGAGGATCACCCTGCAGCTTCCCTTTTCCTTCCTCAGATGAGGTCCTGGGAGCCCGTGGCCAGAAAATGGATGCTTAATCTTAAACAAAAAGTGGATGAATTAAGCACTCCATTGGGATTGCAGGTCATGTTTTAATAATCTCAGGCTAATGAAATGTCTATCTACCATCCACCCCAGAATACGAAAAAATTAAAAAAAAAAAATAAAAAAAAAAATAAAATAAAATAAAATAAATTATTTTTACATATTCCATTAAGGGAGTCCCACATTGTATACTTCTGGTATTCATCTGCTTAGACCACAGAAGTAAATTCACAACAAGAACATGATAAACACAGCCTACCTCTGAGCTTACTCAAACCTCTTACGAACTTCCCAGTAGGGTGCCAGCACATATCTCAGCTGGATGAGCACACCATGACCTGAAACGAGATAAATCACTCCATGAGCTTCACCCAGGAGTAATTTCTCCCAAAACACATGAGAATTAGCAGGGAGAAAGTAATTCAAGGCAGAATAGTGCAGCGATGGGTCATGTGGGTTGAGTGGGCATCCTTGCAGGAAGTACTTACTGTCTGCCCCATGCACTGAGCATTTAGCAGCCTGTCTGGATCATTACTTTTTTTTGCTCTTTTCTTGCCAAGCTAATGGAGTCCCTGTGAATGGTTCAGTAATGGAGCTCTGCAGGGAGCTAGTGTCCCTGCTTTTTTGTCTTCTCACCTTACTTAATCACCTATCTAATATAGGACCTATATTAGCTATCTCATATAGGAGCTGAACCTTTGCCAAAATATGGCAGAGCTCAGAGGGTGGGGAAGAGAGATCACAGAAACAGCAAACCACACAACTTTTTGGTTCTGCAGCGTGAATTAGTCACTACTACCCCACACCTGCTTCTCTTTAAAAATCAATGAAAAAAAAAAAAATATATATATATATCCTGGTAAAACGATACAGGTGAAGGATTCGATTTATTTACTGAAGTTCCTGTAATGTGAACTTCTGTTCTTCAAGATACTTTTCATTAGTATCACGTTAGTACAGCACACTGAGATTTTTACAGCAGCAGCAGCGATTCATTGCCTTTGTTAAAGGTTATTTGAAAGTATGTGCAGAGCAGATCTATAGAAAACCTACAGGATATTCCATTTAGTTCATATGATTCAGGCTCGCTGCAGACTGTACAGTCACAGCTTCCCATTTCTGTTGGAAATACTACAAGCTATTATATTTTTTATTAGCTATAATGTGCAGATATGGAAACTGAAGGATACCCAGCTCCTTCCACTTCTCACTTCCAGTCACCCACTCTTTCTTTCCCTTTCACACACATGCTTCATTGATCTGAATTCTACATTTATTTTCATCAGATTTAGTGGATCACAGAAAGTTGCTCATTCCAAAGTGGAAAGATTTTTGCTTTGTTTGGCAATGGGAAGCATTTTTAACAGGTTTGGGCTTTCATAGTTCACATTTCATAAGTTAGCTGCGTGACTCGATGGAGGCAGTATGAGCACAAAAGGCAATAGATTATGCACAAATAGCTCTGTAAAATGAGGTTTTTCTAATACTGATTGTTTCATTGCCTCAATATCGGGTTTATGAAGTTTCTTAATTCACAGAAATCCAGTTTAGGCAATAATTGTTGGGTTTCATGGTCTAATTTTTTTCTTTTTTTCTTTTTTCTTTTTTTTTTTTATTTTGTCCTCAGTGAGCAGCAAACCAGAATACTGGCAGTGTCTGCCTGATTATTAACACAAGCTGCAGGGTTTACAGGCTCTGCACACGAGTTTAACTTGCTTATGACAACCTACCAGAACCATGAAACACTCCTTTTGCATCCACATGAAATACTGAGCACCATCTGGGATGAGTTGAACCCCAGCTCCTGGATGGATTTGCACAAGCATCCCACTTGTGGCTGGCAAAGAAAGAAACATTGCAAAGGTTATCTGTGCCTCGAAGGCAACACCAGACCCAGGAACTCACATTTTTAAAGCTGTTGCTTGGGGACTGATGAACATGTATATTATGACTGCAGCATTGAAGATCAGAATTGTGGCATGCAAGAAACTGAGCTCTCGATATGGGTTTGGGGGCAAAAAATTCAGAAGAAAATCTTTCCTTTTTTCACATTTTTTTGTTTGTTTGTTTCTTTACATAACCAATTCAAATAGCTATACTCTTCAACGGATGAGAAATCAAACACAGAGATAGTTCATGCCAGTATAAAACTGGCATCCAGGCTGTGCAGGAGGCTGGGTGAGAAGGCAGCAGAGACAGGAATAGGAGGTTCCTGTTAGTGCTTCCCATTGGGAAATATACTGGGAAGCCACTCCAGCAGAGCTTTGTGCTGCTGTAGGAAAAGCTGCTCGCAAATCCATAGGAGGTGAGGGTACAGCTCTTCCTCCAGAGGGCAAATCCTGATTCCAGAGGACAGTTTTCCCTTCTGCTCTGCTCTGCTCTTGTGAGATCCTCTGGTGCAGCACTGGGTCCAGCTCTAGTGCCCCAACAACATCAGGACATGGAACTGTTGGAGTGAATCCAAAGACCACAGAGATGATCCCAGGGCTGCTCCAGAGCCAGGCTGAGAGTAATGGGGTTGCTCAGCCTGGAGAAGAAAAGGCTGCAATGGGGAGACCTGAAGGGACTCCAGGAAAGCTGGGGAAGGACTTTTGACAAGGACATATACTGGCAGGACACAGGGGAATGGCCTTCAATTGGAAGAGAGGATACATAGGTTAGACATTAGGAAGAAATTACTGTCTGTGAGGGTGATAAGACCCTGGCCAGGTTGGATGGGGTTTGGAGCTGCGTGATCTAGTGGGAGATGTCCCTGCCCGTGGAGAGATGGATGAGAAGGTATTTAAAGTCCCTTCCTACTGAAATCATTCTATGATTCTATGATTCATTCTGTGATGCTGTGACTATCATTCTTTGATCCCATGATTCTGTGCACTGAGACTGCATTTTGTAGGGTTGTTTCAGGTTTCTTCACCCTCCATAGCAAGAATAAACAAAGTGTTGGGTGGTGGAAGAACATACTGTAGGGAACATGAAATACAACACTACAGCCATTCTGGATGGCTGTTAGGAAGTGGCAGCACTGCTGTGAGGTCACCATTCCCAAAAATTTGAGTCCAGCAGCAATGAAATTTGCTTCTGTAATCAGTCTCTGCAGCTAAACCCCCTCTGGTAGGTTTCACCACATCTTGGAGGAGCTGTGCCAATGGTTCAAGGCAAACAGGATACCATAAACTTGACTTTGCCACGGATATTTAGACCCATAGCAAGACAGTAAATAATTCAGTAATCATTGCTCCAAGCATGCAGCTCTGCCTTGCACAGGAGGGCTCAGCAGGACAGTGTGTTACAGCTCCTGTAACTCACAATAATTACTGAGACAAGACCTCTCAATTGTTTTAGCACCAGTATAAGACTAAAAGGTAGATATTCTCCTCCCTGGTATCTACAGGGGTCCTGATATCTGATGTGGGGAGCTGTGGGCTAAAAGAGAGACAAAATCTTCAGGCCATGGAGATGGATAATTTGCACCACCTGCCTGGTGGCAGAATCGTGCTGGGCAGTGATTGGCACCACAGGGAGATCAGCAGCTACCCAAAATCCTTGCAGTTCATCACAGCTATACTTGCACCTGGGAGAAGGAGGGGATCCTGTGCTGCAGCCTCACAGGAATTTTTCTTGTTTGGTCAGTGCTATTACAAAATAAATAGTTTAGAAAATATGGATTAACATGGTAGCATGAGGCTGGGCAATGCAGTGGAAATAGCTCTCAGGTCAGGGACCTGCAGAAGCAGTGTTTCCATCATCACTTCCAGCACTGTCCTTAGGGCTTGCAGCTGAGGGTAGGGATAAAACTGAGGGGCTCAGAAGCACTGAGAATCTACCAGACTAACTTCCCTTGTTCCAGCCACAGGAAAAAGGCAGGATTTTGCTATCAGCATTTCCTCTGTGAACCCACCCCTGAATGCTTCCCACAGGGATTATTAAATTATAATCCAATCCAGTCTGTAAACTTCCCTGAGAAAGAGCCAAGGTGTACAGGTGCTAAACAAAGGGTTCAAAACTTTTTTTCTTTTTTATTTCCATTTTTTGTTGCTGCTGGTTTTTGGGGGGTGGGGTTTCAGGTTTTTTTAACTTCCAAATAATTTCTTTAATGGTATTTGGACCAGACAGCATTTTGCTAAGACAAATGACAGCCTGAATGTAAGCTGCCAATGGAACACAAGTGCACATGTTATGGCTTGTTAATACTAACAGTGATATTTTTCTGAATTGGGGTCCTTGACATGTGGACAACTTCTTGATTACTGTGCACATTTGGATGGTTGAAACAGACGCATCTTCCTCCTTCAGCAGGAACTTGGATCTACAGTTTACTATCTCACATCAAGCATATGCAAGATCATTGGGTTTTACTGGATTTGGTAACAATATAATAATTACCGAGTGCTTTCTGAAAAATGATATATTTTCTGTTAAGTTTGTTTCTTGCCTTTCTTCAGAGACTAAACTGAATATTCAAATGTAGATCAAATAATTTTTTAATTTGGCTTGCAGCTATTTTTTCAGATAGACTGCTAACCCATCGTTTTTAGGGTTATTTTTACCTTTTCTATATTTTTAGAGTCTTCACTGGCCTGTTTCATTATGTGGAAGGTTGGATTTTTTAAAGATAAATAAAAATTTGTTCCAAATCAAACATTTATAGATTAAGAGCCTTACACACAGCCTCTGGTACTAGCACCTATATTTTCTGACTGGAATCAGGGGTACATGATAATCTGGCATTTGGATTTATCAGCACTTTTGAAGCTGTTCTTCAAAATTAAGCACCTGGCCGGTCATAAGTACAGTTACCCAGTTTGCACAAGTAATTGTAATATTTAAAAATAATGACTCAGAGTTCAATTCTGTTTTGTACAGCATCACAAGCAAAATCCCATTGATCTTTGTCAGAAGCAGACTAAGAGCAGAGCAAGTGGCCACTCAGCTCTCATAGTTGGATAAACCTTAATTTTTAAGAGCAGGGATTCAGTCATCTGATCTCACCTTACTGATGTGCATGCAAATTACAAGTATCTAGGGCTTTCGTTTAGTTTTGTAAAACTGCACCATCACCACAAACATCTTCACTACTACGTGAGAAATGTTTAAGCCAGAGTCCCATTGATCTGGGCACAACACATGCAGAAGTCATTCATTACACACAAAAAAATAAAATTACTGTTTGTAAATTTTCACTGTCCAGGTTTGTCTTTTCCCCACCCCAGCTCCGTTCTATCTTTTTAACAGCAGAAATTAAAGTCTTCACATTCAGTCTACTGATGAGGATAGCTCTATTTATTTTATCAGTCAATTTAATTTTACAAAATTAGCTCAAAAATATTCTTGATTTACTTCACAGATAAAAAGCTGGGTATGAAAAGTCAAATTATTTAGGGTCTATTTGTTTCTTTCTTCTAATAGAGCAGGAAAATCTAAAAAGAGAACGTCTAAGTTAAATTCTCAACTTTGTACAAAATTCCGTGTGTACTCTCAAGAATTAATTTAGTTTCTCTCTGACACTGCTTCCAATCTTAAAAAAGCCATGAGAAAAACCTTTTCCTTTTTCTCTCCTATCTATTTAGCTCCTTAACACTTCCTTGGACCCTTGCTGTTTCTAATGGTCTTAATACTTCCAGGTATCAATGTGATACAAGTAATAACCACAGGTTTCATATGATTCCTGCTGGGGCAGTGTCACACTGACTGAGTCTGATGGGTTTGTCCAAAGGTCACAAAGGGCTTTTTGTGAGTAAGGTGACTCAGAAGAAAGAAAAGAGATAGTATTACTTTAGAAACATTTATCAAGTCTTCCACCAAAGCCCCTTAACACTGTACACATTAGTTTCTCTTTGTACATCAGCTTCTCTATACATGCAGGGGGACGGGGAGGGAAGATAATAAAAAAAAAATACCTTCTAAAAAGCCTATCAGTAGTACTCCCATGCTTATGAATCTCCCTGTTAATGGAAGAGAACTCCACAGAAATAGCCCATCAAGAACAGGTTAATCTTCTCACCTTGTGACTTTTGCCTTCAGTTATAAGATCATGGCCCCTTCCTCCATGATAATTAAACGTGGCTTTAGCTGCAGTAAGCCTTCTTTTTTAAAACTGAAAAATAAAACCAAGGAAAATTTAAATCAGAAAATAAGGAAATACTCTTAGGATATCAGGAAGCACTAAAGGAAAAGAAATGAGAGAGAGATTCACGTTAATATGTGTGAGTTCTTAAAGAGATTTTCTTTTAAAATTCTCCTCCAAAATGTTAGCCTCTATAATGAATTGGACTAGCAGGTATGCTATAAATGTAGCAACCAATGTAAAATGCCATAAAAATGATGGGTTAACAATCTAGATGAAAGAATAGTAACAAGTCAAAATAACAGTGATTTGATCTTTCATGTGAATATTCAGTTCAGTCTGTGATGAGAAGTAACATTAATGGTGAGAGGATATAACTGTCAAAAAAATCCTGGGAAAGAAACTTAATGGAAAGGAAAATATTATTCAGTCCCCGATGTTGGTAATAAGTAAATTATTACCAACTTTGATAAAATTGGACAATTAATATGTAGAAGTGCCATAAAAGCATGTAGAGTCTCTAGCATGCAACATGAGCTGTTGCTTAATAATAGAGGATCTGGTTTAGTCTAAAACTTTCATAAACAACATCTTTTTATATTGTCCTTTATGTTTGGAAAATTATCCCATTTTTCTTGAGATCTTTTCTTAGGGTGTTAATAACAGAGTAGAGAGTTTTTGAAAAGGCTTTTCAGAGATAATCTTCTCCATTTTTAAAGAGTGACTGCACTTCTCCTTTGATAGCACCAATTTTGCTTTTAACTGCATGTAGGTTGCCCTTGACTATAACTAGGTATATTAAGGATGTAAATATTACATAGGCACACATCTATAAGTGAGTCTGCAGAGCATATGAAGGGTATGCACAGGTAATTCACTGTTGTTCAGGACTGCTTCTGCTGTTATTTAGGTTTGTATTGAAATGGCACCTGAGAGACTGTCAGATGTATTTGGGGATGTGGATAAGTGTTATTGTACAGGCTCTGCACCCTACAGAGAAGATGGTGCACACTGCCTTTGAGGATTCTTACTGCAGATCCACCATCACTAATTCAAGCCATGCCCCAGGCTCAGCTCTGGAGCCAGCCCTCATGTCTTATCACCCCAGCTGCAAAGAGTTAGGGGACATTTAACACAGAAAGCAAAAAGCACCCAGATGGGAGCCTTTGTGTGCACATACTTTGTGCGCACCTACTTTGTGCACCTTCTTTAAGGAGCCCTCAGACTCTGTCCGTGGGCACATCAGGTGAGACTTTGGTTTAATATGATAATCATGAACAAGTTCTTAAGTGTTACAGAAAGAATATTTACAACCCAAAAACCTCTCCTGGGAAAATCTATTTCAGAATAGGTGTGACCTGGCAGGTGGATGGAGTGCATAAGGTTAGCCATAAAGGCAGTATGGTGAATTCCAGTGACATCTGATATATGGAGTTACCTAAAACCTCTCAAATAAGTTGAACTAGCATGAAAACTGATATCAACCAGCAGTTGAGGAAGAAGACCACAGCCATCTAGGAAATTATTTCAGAAGTGCAGTCAGCAGAAGCTAAATGGTAGATGAGAAGAAGCCAGCACAGAACCAAGGTCCTTCTGCTCCCAGAGGCTGCAGTTTGGGTCTGTTTGACTTGTTTTTCCCCCCCAAATAAAACCCAGCTAATAAAGCACTATATACTGTATTCAGATTCCTGTGGTAACAGTGGATCTTTTTTTTTTTTTTTTTTTTTTTTTCATGATTTTTTTTTCAAAGTCAGCTTTATGTATATGATTCCTGCCTGCCAAATATCTGCCCCATTTGAAATCTATATCTAGCCTGAAACATTGTGTTTTGCCCTCTAGTTGACCGTCTGAGCCTGTGAAAGACATCCTTGTGAAGAAGTGCCCCTTTGCTCCTGTGGTTACCAATACTGCTCCACACAGTTTCCAAGGGTGATGCTATTATATTGCTCCAGCCACTGTATGCACCCTATTGAGTAATTTATTGGCCAAGATCCTAACAGAGGAAAAGCCTGTCTAGAATCCTGCTGAATTTTAAAAGGTAGGAATATTGCACTTCATAACAAGCAGCCATTAATGATAACCAACAATATAATTCTTATGGAATTGTGCCTTGCATCTGCATCAAATTCCCAAGCATAATGAAAAAGAGAACCAAAGAAGTTAACCTCTTGTGTGCCATGCTTCCTGGAGTGTAATTACAGAGTAGTGGAAAGAGCGTGACCCCGCAGCTTTCCAGCATTATAATTAGCATTCCCCATACTGAAGCCTATTGTCTGGAAGACAGTTTTGTCTCTCCTCTGTTCTGACTTGTGCAAAATTACACCCCTAAATGTGAGTTCATGGCCCTTCCTCAAAGCCAGGCTTTTGTTTTCAGCGTTGTCCCAAAATCAATGGACTGGCAGGATGTGCAGCATACACCCACAGGGTCAGTTTGATGCTCATTCTCTAGATACATACAGTGCATTGTAAGGATCTATATGAGATAACAATGATTTTCCACTTTTCAAATGTAGCCACATGAGATTAGGGTACTCGGTAGAAAAATGCTGCCAACTCTTTATGTCATCCTATTAATTGTGAGGAGCAGAGTCTGTACATTTTGCTGGGATTACAGAGCAAAACCTGTTCAAAAATCTTCTCTTCTCGTGTATAAATGAAGCTGTGCGTTGTACCTCATTAAAACAAACTAAGGTACCTCATTAACACCTTCCAAGAAGTAGTTTGAATGTCAGAATTGGAAGTCTGTTTAATTCTGACACAAAAAGTTTTACTGAAGAGAATCTCTGTTTAATTAAGAAGATACTGACAGGTTTTAGAAAAAGATTAACAATCAGAAGTTCAGAATTTTTCTTGATTGAGGTCTGGTGAAATACCATGATCCTTACCTCAATTTAATTTTTTTTCCTTGAAAATTACTGGCTGCATTAATGAAGAGGTTTGATTATTTTATTTTTTTTTCCATTATGTCTTTCTTGTCTTCAGGGAGGATGGATGGACCTACACATGCACAAGCCTAACTGTGGGGAGAGTATTCCTAATTTTGCCACAAAAGGAAGTAGTCTGATCTTCAAAATCAAATCTCAACAAAGCTCTAAGTCCAAGTGAGGGAAGTCAGCTAGAAAATACTTCACATAGATTCACTGTTTAGAAATCTCATTCCATGTGGGACCCCAACTGTTTGTCTGGGTGATCATCACTGTTAACAATCAGGCATTTACTTAAGAACCTAACAGGGAATTAGGAGTGAAAATTAGGATTCTTGTTCAAGAAAATCTTGTATTAGTTATTCACAGAGATGCTATATGTAAAAACATCATAAAAGGCCTCAGTTTTTTTCTTATATTTTGGGGATTTTAAAAAATATTTTTCCTGCTGTGGTCCTAGAATAGATAAAATCCAAGTGTAATCCATGTTGAGTACTGTGAGTACCCATCAGCTTGATTTTGCTTCAGTGAACTTTTCATCCTTAGGAAGATTAAAGACCAGGCAGCACTGGAAGCTGAATCCTACCTTTTACTGGAGAAGAGACTAATTGACAATTTACAAAATGATCATGCTCCAAAGGATGCCTAGCTGGTGTGCATTGTGTTAACCTGGTCCAGGGTCAGAGATTTGGGCCAAACCCCCATGCCAACCATGCCAAAACCATGCAATGAATCTTTGTCACACAGGCATAGGACAAAATGGGCTAAAATCAGCCTTGCTTTTGCTTGGGATTTCCAAGAAGATGTAGGCAATGTTTTAAAGGTAGAAAGCCCTAGTCTGATTACTTAAGCTCTTCCCTCATATGGTACCTTTTGACTCATTTCCTATCTTACTCATAGTCAGAGATGAGTAAAAGATGTGTGCTAAATAGTTAACAAATTTAGCCTTTTTTTTCTACTCTTCAGCAAATAGTGATTTTTCAAGCAATCCTCTAGTCAAATTTATCAAATGCATGCTGAACATTTGTTTGGTTATTTCATGGCTAAAAAGAGTAGCCCTGCAGGCACATTAGATGATCAACTTCTAGAATGTGACCTATGCTGTTTAATTGTATCCAATTAATGAGGAGTTTTAGCCTTATATTTCTGTGCAAAGGATGAGGAACAAACTGTACAACTTCCCACCAGGTTCCTTCTTTTTTCTCAGACTGGTGAATTATTAATTCTTCTAACACCACAAGGTACAGCAAAACTAATTTTCCTATTTTTCACTTTAGCTTTCACTCTGAAAAGTAAAGCACTCAATATGTTCTAAAATTTTCCTTATTCTAATTGAAATAAATAATTATTGTTTGTTTTCCATAAGGATGAAGAAACTTACGAGGCACAGAACAATGACATACAAACCTGTTGGCTGGCACGAGGCAAGAACTTTCATCCTAAATTTATGCTAAATTACCTGCTTAGCTAATTGAAGCAATGTTTTTCGATATATTGTCCTCCATTAAAAATATTTTTATTTCCTCTTGAGTTGGAATACAAGATTTTCTGGAATTGTTTCTTTTTTATTTTTTTCTTTCTGTCAGTTGTACTTTTGTATAGTTAGAAAAGTTATATTCCTATAGTAATGGTAGGAAAATTAGTAATGTGAGCTTTTCATAATTTTGTAAAAAGTATGTAAATAGCGTTAGTTTGTGAGAATTTTTATTTATTGTGTGCAGGGGCTTTTGCCTTGTATAGCTAACCCCTCCTAGATCTACTCATTCTGTACTATGTAATCAAACAGTTGATATTAACTTTATTTCCATTATTCAGTGCCAACCGAAAAAAAAAAAAAAAAAAAAAAAGAAAAATTGACCTGTTTTTTAATATCTGAAGTTCCCAGTACAGAAGTTAAATGTCTTTGCTTTTCCACTGTGCAATGCAGAGAATGTGGTGGGAACAGAATAGCAAGGCAACTCAGCTGGAAAATATCTCAGATAGATGAAATATTTATCAAGCAGTTTTCTCATGTGAATATGCCTCTAGTTGGTATATACCAGTCACTAGAGCATGGCATTTGTTTTATCTTCTGTCCCAAGGATTTATTTTAAAAGGAGAACTGCTGTGTAACCATCAGAACTGTGGAGACAACAAAGCAACAGAAGTTTAAGAAGAGCTCTATCTTTCATGAGGCTAGCAGAAAAACAGTCAGGTTTTAATATCCTCAAAGGTCCTTTTTTCAGATAAGCATTTTATAACAAAGGAACCTTAAGGCAGGTTGCCTTTCTTCTTCTCTCTTCAACTTGTATTCATTATTGCCAACAAGGCATCATTTTATGGTGTTTTTTTTTAAGATGCAGACATCAAATATGATAATGCTGAATCCAAAATTAATAACAACAGCTATAATATTAAAAAACATGTTTTCCCCAGATGTCCTGATGTCTCAATAGAATCTCTATGCAGAAAAGGAAACAAGGCACATATAAGTGTTTATCAGCTTTGCAGCTTACAAAACCAATGTCCTGAACAAAGACAGCAACATATCCAGTGGGTGTTATCTGATCAAAAACATTCCACATGTACAAATCAAAGCTAGTGGGAAAAAGAGCAATGTAAAGATGAGATAGCTGAGAAAGCAGCCACATTAGGAAAGGGTCTCTTATTTAAACAGTTAAGAAATAAAAAAAAAGCAAATGAGAGCTAAGCAAATCCCCCCTTGGGGTTCATGTTCTCACAAATGGGACACAAATTAGATAAAGATACATAATGATTCTGTATTCAAGCATGATGTAGACACTAACTACTCTGCAGGGCATATTTGAAAGTGTGTGAGGACAATAAAAGAGTTAATCCCAAAAAATGCATGCAGGCAACAATTGAATTCAATTAATATTGCAATTAATGTTACCAAAAGATATAATATTAATATTATGAAAAGAGAGCCCTGATACACTAATACATAATACCTGCATCATTCTAATTTACTGCTGACTCACACTAAATAAAACCAGCATCTGTGTGTTACTTATCTCCTGTCTGTGGCAGTAAAGCAATGCAAGAGAGGGGGATGTCTTTGTACTGATAAAATTCCCAAGGAAAATTTGCCCAGTTATGGTCACTTTCCCCTCCAACACGACTGTCCTGGAGATGGTTTCAGTTCTTATTTTTAAGTTACTTGTGTCTTTGACCATAAGGGTTCAAAAAATAATTCAATGATCACTGAAACTGTAGAAGCTGCCTCATTTGCCTGTTCTCTTTGATACACTTTCATGCCTATGGGTTTCCTGTGGGACAAACACACATATATGGGCTTTCTCCCACCCATGTTCCTGCAGATACAAAGAATGTCAGATCATGCTAATATTCCCCAGCTACCCCAGAATCATATTTAGATGGTTTCTCATTTATTTTCACAATTTATGCAGGGTTTTGGTGGCCTTTTTCTTGCATAATCAATTTTTAGCTTTTCATTTTTAAGTTTTTATAATCAACCACTCGGGTCTGAAAATAAATTTGCAAACAAATAGAAAAATTCTATTAAGTTTACAATAAAAAGGGATTGCCAGTATTACATAACTTCTGAGTCTGAGGTTTTTAAAATAGGAAGAAAAAAATATCAGAATTTTTTTTTTTATTTAAAGTAGAAAACAGCATTAGTGCTGGCAACACAAAGATAGTTCCTACATTTCAGTTGCCAAAGGAATCTTCCAAGAGCTGTTTCTAAGCCTTGCTGGGAGGATGAAGAGAGAAAATCAATAAATGTGGGAGATTAAATTATCCTTGATTAAAACTTATTTAGTTCTACTTCTTTCATTTGTACCAATTCATTTTACTTTATGATTTTAAAGAGTAATAATTAGTGAGCTGTTGATGCACTTGAGAGGAGCAGAAATGATATTAATGCCACTGAAACAAGTGTGCTGGGAAGACCAAAAGGCTTGGATTAGCCACGAGGCTGAACTCATGCGGGATCTTAAGTGTGATAGGAATTACCTACTTACTGGGAAAAGTCTGGAGGATTATTCTTTAGCAGTATATGATTTAGAAGTGCAGTATCCCAGTTATTTTCAGAACACAAATTGTTCTTCCATAAACCAAAGCAGTGGTCAGCAACTTGCACTGAAAAGTGTAGTGAATGGAATGGTCTCAATGCACACCATGAAAGACAATGTGTCTGAAAATGCCCCTTTCAATTTGTAGTCTTCTCTTGACAACGTAATCACCATCTTGAAGCTTGTGTTTTAAGCAGGTATGTTTGAATGATGAGAGCTGTCAGGGGCAAAATAATGCAGTGTGGAAACATGCAGAGATCCCATCAGAGATGCTACCAGCATAGGACTGGGATACTGAAGGTGACCAGTAAGTCTCTGAGTGAATCTCTTCCCTTTTGCATCTAGCTTTGTAGATAGCACCAGGAGATGGCAAACAGACTCAAAAAAATCAATATCATAAATTACATATCCTACATGGATATCCTATAACTCTTGCATTATTGTTTTGGATTGTTTTTTTATTTAAGAAAACAAATCAAACCAAATCAAAACAAACCAAAACAAACCAAAACAAACAAACAAACAAAAGGAATAAAAACAGGAAAAAGAAAACCAAACTTTAAGTGCTTATTCAGCTCAGAACACCCTTGCTCTGCCTCTCACTGGTAACAGGGCAGTGTAACTGCAGCCCACCACACCAATTAGGATCTACTCTTCTGATGACAGAGACAGGGAAGGGAAGGGTGTCACAGGATGGAAAAAGAGAGGAAAGCTGAATGGTTGTTACTGGGTTGAACGCTGACTGTGTGACAGGGTAAAGGAAGGAGGCAACAGCTTTGGATTTTTCCACTTCACAAATTATCCTGCTTTTTTTGCAGCCTGTGACACTGTGAGTCACCAATCTGTGATCCCTCACCCCCAGGGCCCTGGGGGCTAGTGTCTTCTTTAAAAGTTCATCTCATGACAGTTCCTCCTTCAGCTTGCTGTGGTCTGAAGTTGGGCAGGGGTAGCGCCTTAAATATTAGAAAGATTATGTTTTCTAACATCACCTCTTTCTCACCTTTGTTCCTTAATACAATATAAAGCAGGGGTACCTTGGAATTTTAGAACATATTTTGCAGTGGACTGTGTCCTTTGATGTTACCTTCCTTTAACAGGCAGCATCTGTTGTCTGTGTCGGATGTTTCATTTGCTGCAGGTCGCATGGGCAGCACAGTCTAAGGTTTCCCGAGCCTCTGCAGTGTAAAACCTTATTTCCAACTGTTTATAGCTCTGCCAAATACATCTGTATTAATCTTTTCACTATGAAGTTTTATTTTCCTTGCCAGTGATGTCAGAGGGGTTGTCTGGTTGCACCTGGAAATCTTAATCTGTCCAGCCACCTTTCACAAAAGAACAAAGAAAACTGAGTTTTAGCAAATGAGAAATATGAAGGAAGAATTATAATTGGCACCTCTTGGCTCCCAGAGGCAGCTATTACCTCCTCCTTCTCCTGCAGGTTCTCCCACAGCTGTAACCCCAGCCAGCTCTTCTCAAACCTGTCTTGCAGTCAGTGCTGCAGTGCTCAGCAGCTTTGAATCAGTGCTGATGACTGACATAAGGCAAGCTGCACGAAAAGATAGGTATTAAAGGCTGAACCTCTTTTGCTATGAACATGGCCAAATATTGCTGATGCACCTGCTTTATGTTCAGAGTGGGAAGATGGTCAAAAAGGAAGTGGCCAGCTTTAAAAGAGAAGCAGTGCTTTCAGTTTCTGAAAATAGCCCAGATACAGAACTGGGTAATAAGAATACGTTAGTGAGTAAACTCATGTTTGAAACGTGCTTGGGCATTTTTTTCTCATCACACACAAATAGTATCTTCAATATTTTCAATGCATAGATTCATTTTCACTGGTTTGGAGCTCTTATCTCCATCTGACACTGCTGGTGTTCAGGTGCTGCTCCGTGACAGTGGGCAAAGGTTTGCAAGAAAGCCTGCAGTGAAAACCATTATATAGATTGATATGCCCTTTTTTCACTGATTTTCACTGCAGTTCTCAAACAAATATAACAGAGAACTCTAACAGAGATGTTAGTATACACAAGTTAACATCCTCTGGCATGCAGATTTTCTAAATTCTCTAGGCAGCATATTAATTTCCTCAGTAGTCAACAGGAACGCTGCCTGAAACTGCACTGCAGGCAGGGAAATTATAACAAGTCAGAAACTTGTAGGAGCATTGGAGAGCAGAGGAAAATGTTGGTCATTGGTAAAAGAAAGCTCCATTAGAACATGAAAGTGAGCAATATCCTAGGATGTCAGGGATGAGGAAAAAAGCATTTGGCGTATGACATATCTGGTCTCCTTTGCTATCTGAATACAGATAGATGGTACACAAAAGTGTCTTATAATGAAGTGAACAAAGATTTTCCACACCTACTAGGGTGGTAACCCTGGAGTTATGAAAGGGAAAAAAAAAAAAAAGAATCTCTTAGAAACTGCAGACCACTTGTTAGTACTTTAAAAGATTGTACAAGCCAGGAGAAAAGGTTTTTATGTTGGCTAGTTGAAAGAGACAAGAGAACTTACTAAGAAGTATGATGTGATTTTTTTTTTTCCAATTTTTTTTTTCTCCTTTTCAGTTTGACCACGAGTCCTTCTGAGCAAAGCTGAGCAAATCTTTGCAACCTGGAAGCTTGGTGATGGGGTAAAAAAAAGAGCATGAAATGTGTGACGATCACACTTGGAGAGAAATCTCATCCACATAAAACATCTATACCACACAGTACAACATAACAGAGTCATGGCATTTTATCTATAGGTAAATATAAGGTACAGATGGCAATTCCTTTGCCTTATCAAGCAAAAAAGCCACAGAGATGATTGCTGTGGCCAGTGGACTGCTTGGTGACCAGATTCAGGCAGATTTCCGAGCCTCCCTACAGCACATGGGAATCTTGCAAGGGAATGATTGCCAAGGGGAAAGGACAACCCCCCCGGGACAGCTCTTGAATCATTAGAGCTGTTGATCTAGCATACCATTCACAGGGTAATGTCAGTGCTGTAGGACTAGGAGGAGGAAAGTGCTGCCAGGGGTGCCACTCTGCTCTGCAGCTTCTGAGTTCTACTAAGAAGTGAGTCCAGAGAAGATTAAAGCACCAAAAAAAAAAAAAAAAAAAAAAAAAAAAGTGTGGGTTGAACAACTGCCTGTTGAAATCCCCCTTTTTTTCTTTTTTCCTCTGAGTTAAAATCCTATCCAATTTGATATGTTAATAAACATTCATTCCACATATGGAATTTAAAAGCAAGAAGCTGCTTTCAAAAAACATACACAGCATCTGGACATGCTGCATATAGAAAATCAAATAAATAGCTTTGGAGAAAATGTTTAATTTAGAGCAGAGATATGTCTAGTGTTTAAAGCACCAGGCTTCGTTCAGGATCATTTCCACTCCAAAATTTGCCATCTGAGGATTCCTCTAATGTTCAGTACTAAGGGCCAAGTTAGAGATCAGTTCCTTTTCCTTTTGAGGATATGGATACTTAAATGCTACTCTCTGTATATACATATAATTTCCTATAGGTACAAGGCTGTCATGACACTGAGGAGGCCGGAAAGTGTTCATCACCCTGCCTTTGGGAGGTGCCTGGCAGCCTGTGGGCTAGGTACAACACATGCACACCCCAACCAGTTCAAGTTGCCAACTCCCAGCATGGATTTTTTTTTTGGTTTGGTTTGGTTTGGTTTTTTGTTGTTGTTGTGGTGGTGGTTTGGTTTTGGTTTTTTTGTTTTTTACTAAAAGGGTGGATTTACACTTTCTGAGATCTTCTGTGTGCTTGACCAAGCTCTCTGCTTGTTCTACAGTGTGCAGTGTTTTTCTGAAAGCTGTGTCAGGGATGTGGAGAGTGAGGATTGCTGTGAAATTCTCCCACCTGCTTCCTCCAGCTTGTATCCTCCACTCCTGGTGCTTGGCCCTGAACATTATCTGCCTGCAGTATGCTGGCTAGATATCTGGTATTTCCCATGTCCAGGCAGCTGGAAACAACAACTGAAATATCTTAACTGCAACCTTGGATGAGGCTTTGAATGCAGCTTTTTTGCTATCATGGACAAGAAGAGATATAATTCACACAGTTTGGCTTTTGTTTCATTTTGTTTTTCTTTAATGATTTCTTTTTTATTGATGTTTGGATTCTTTGATTCCAGGATACTTTCAAGCCTTCTGTAGTACATGCTGAGGTGTGAGACCAAATGCAAACTCAGTGATTGGGTTCGGTAATCACCCAAATGCAGCTTCTCCTTCTGGAGCCATGAGTAAATCACACAACGAGACAAGTAACCAATCCCTATAAATCAGCCCCCACTTATCAACAGGGCAAGGCTGACCCACATTATCTAAGAAACTTACTCCAAATTCCCCAGATGTCTAATAACACTGAGAGTCTGAGTTCTGGGACGCTCAGGTTTTGACTCAAATTAACCTTTCTCCCGTAGTTTTCTGACTTTCAAATGTGAACCTCATCTGCACTACTACATCCATCCCTCACACTTTTTTAAAAGAAAAGACACTTGGAAAAGAACAAGCTATCGTTATGGATATCTGAAATGTTAGAAAGATGCTCAAAGTACTCATTGTGGTTAAAATAGGACCATAGTAAAATCAAATATCCTCTCACAAAAATCCAGCAGCATCCACATTGATATAAAATCACTTCAAGAGTTTTTAACATTAAAAATCTCCAAGAGCTTAAAAAAGTTTGTATCACTTTTGAGCAGCACCATGTCCTGTGAGCCTTGAGAGACTCCTGAGTGCTATAAGCAGGCTGTAGCCACTGTGGATCACACTAAGGACTTTCTCTGCCACGGCTTCATATTCCAGTGTGCTGCACTTTTCACTGGCTGCTATTTGAATGGCATAGTTTGCAGAAGTCCTTTTGAAAGAAATAAGAAGGGGAGGTAGTGAGGCTAGGGCAGGGGGGGTGAGGGACAAGATTTGGTCCATGAAACATGCCAGGAGGCACTTGCATATTTTTGTGTTTGGATGTGGTAAACTGTCCCAGCTATTATGCAGAAGAACAATCTTTAATAAAGATGATAGATAGTTAATAGATACACAGAATGCAGTGAAAGGAAAAGTGGAGTGGAAAAAGCTGACTGTCTGCCTCAGATTATTTATTTCTGGAAGCTACATTATTTTTTATTACATCTACGTACAAAATTCTTCACACGGAGCGAGTTTAATCCTCCCCAGATCTGTGAACAGTGGTTAGCATCAAGATATTACTTCATGAAAGCTCCCATGATACTGCTTGTTATCTCAACCAGGAAGATTTCTTTTACAGTTACACTGCAATGATGGAATTAGCAGGGTCAGAGGAGGCAGCAGGAGGGATGGGAAACAAGCATGTGTGACACCCTCCAGGAGACGTTCTACATGCACAAAGGAAAATGTTTCCAAAACTAAGGGCTGTGCAAGCTTAACAAGGAAGTTTGCAAGTGCAGGTGTTCTGAAAGCTGGGCTGCCTCTAGCAGACAGGCAGCAATCCAGGACAAGGGTTTATTTGCTGAAGAAGGTCAGAAGTTAGGCTTCTGTTGGCACTGATGGGGAGGAAAGTTTGAGACAGCACCATTCAGGTTGGGGTCACTCCCAACCCCCCAAATTTTGGTCAGTCTCTGTGAAGGGAGGAGTTAACAGCCTTAAGTGGTGTTCAATGATGCTGGTGCTCACAGCTGCCTCTGACCTTGGCATGCTCACAGCCTGCAATGCCATGGACAGTTTTCCCCAGCAGAAGTCACCATGAGGAGTTGTGTTCAAAGGGGATAGAAGCTTTAGACCTGGAAAAAATAAAAAAAAATAATAATAATTAAAAAAAAAGCAGCCTAGTCTCATAAAATATTACAATGTACAAGGGCAGAGAGAGTAGGTGTTCACCTGTCATACTGCTGTACCAAAAACAAGAGCCTATCTCCAGTCTCCCATGCACTGATTTAAAATATTTTAAAAATTTTTAAAAAAAAATCACATGGGAGAAGGGAAAAAAAAAAAAAAAAAAATAAAAGTATTCCAGAAAGAGCACCAGCTATCAAAAAGGCTGCCAGGACCAGAAGGAGCCATCAATCGAACAAGTTTACATTTCAAAGTTTTTTGAGAACAGTGAAAATGCCTTTACCCTCTTTGATGGGAAAATGAGAAAACTGCAGTGCTATAGGAAAGTAGCTATTTTCTGCTTCTTACTGAAATGCATTTCTCTGAAGGGGCCCTTTAACCCTGAGAAGGGTGCCCGAATATATACATATATATCTGTGTATATATATATTAAGTATCTCCTCTGGGAGTTCTTTAAAACAGTGGAGTCAGTCTGCTCTCTTTCCCCTTTGTATATGCCATTGTTCATCTCCAGAGCTTATCTCTAATATTAGAGATGAACTGGTTAATTTTTTAAAACCTTTCCTGATAGTATTTAAGAGATGGCAGAATGCATCTGTCTAATTTTGACATTTATCAGATAATTCAGTCAAGTTCCCTCATGTGACACAGCTTTGTTCCCTTGAAAAGAACCTGCTGCAAACAAAAGGCCAGAGTATATTGTACAGCGTTGCTGCTCCCAGATGTTTCAAAATTAAACTACTAAGCTCCCTAGCCCTGTGGAATATGGAAGAGTACAAAAAATTGAGTGACTCTTAACGAGCTGCATTTTCTGTATCTGTGCTCCTTATTTCATCTTTGTGCTTGATTTTTTTCTTAGTCATTTGAAAATGATTAGGCAGTTCAAATAATTGTTTCCTGGGTATATTAACAGCACTATAATTGTCATGTTTAGAGCTAAAGTTGGTAAAGACTGTAGTCTGTTCTGGAATATTCTAACTTCCAATATACAACAGCTTACAGATAAATATTTTGAAACTTTTATTACTAGTTCCCCTCCCAGTTTTTCTTTGTTTCTTTGACAGGACCCCATGTGGGTTCGGTCTGAGGCTGTTCCTCATTACCAAACACTGCTGCCTGAACTCTGGATGGAAAGGTTGTCCTCTAGCCTTTGGCCAGCATCTTGCATCCATAGATGCAGAAAAAAAGAAGGAAAAAAAAAAAAAAAAAAAAAAAAAATACCATAATACCATTTGCCATGATATATCATTTATGTGAGCGCAGTCACAGCCTCAGACTGACTTATTGAAATAAATTATATTTGGTATAATTCATTTGGGGAAAAAAGAAAAGTTATCAGTTACCATGCCAACACTCTTTGTAAATACCATTGGTTCTCAATGAACTCCTTTTGACCCACAAGTCTGAGGCTGTTGCTGTGTGATGTACATAATTCTCTCAACACTGGTCCATTACTTCTGCCCAGGGTTGGGGGTCAAACCTGTAGTGTAAAGTCAAAGAGAATTAGAAATCCTATCAATAACCAGCTGCAGGACTGCAGACCAAATAATAGACCAAAAAAATCCCAGGAAAGATGAATAAAAAGTGGAGGAACATGCATGTATATTCTATAGTTTGAGCAGCTGCTGCGGACTCTCAACATCATCAAGAGACCTCAGTGCATTAGCATAAATTCAAATGACAAATGCACAGTGCTATTCAGAGACTCATTAATTTGCAATGGGTGCAGTACTCATGACATATTAGTGAAAAATTCAAATGTCTTTGTAGCATCATGAGTTTAGTTGCAGGACCTAAGTTGCTAAAATGAAAACCTGTGCAATTTTTTTTTTTTTTTTTTTTTTTTTTTTCAAGCAGATGAGGTCCAGCGCTCTCCAGCACCAAATTACATGTTTTGTGTTGAAATCTCCCCCGTCAGACAAATTCGGAGCAGGAGCCGGAGCGCAGGCTGCGGGATGTCTGCTGCAGGATGCGGGCTGAGATCTCCCCCTTCTGGGTGAACAGCACTGCCACCCGAGAGAGAAGGAAAAGCAGGCTTGTTCTTTGTTACGCCTGCTTCCTCTACCGCTTTAGCCACCGATTTGAGAGGCGTCAGGGACAGCAGATATAAAACAATGCAGTTATATTATGATGGGCTCCTCTGCTTTCCCCGTTTCACTGCCGTAGTGAGGATAACTGGCGTGTAGAAGATGAAAAGCCTTAATTATGACTACTTTGTCTTAAGGAGTGTCTTTGTTTATCTGCAGGGAGAAATAAAAGATTTACATTTTTGTGCAGGGAACAACTTGTCCCTATTCAGTAAGATTTAGATCAAGCTTGCAATTCTAAGGTACAGCAGCTGAAACACACGGAGGGGTGTTTATTCTTAGTGCCTTGACTGTATGTCCAGCCCTGACACATGGCTATGTCTTTCTGACCTCTATAAAAGACTGCAAACTCCACCTTGTATTTCTGCTTCCTCTTGGACCTCTGACTATATCATTGCTTGGCCCAGAGTTTACATGTTTTTCTGTCCACCTGGCTATCACATCGAGTGTTGGTTTCCTTTACCAGGAAAATACTCTGTAAGATAATTGCTAGTACTTTTTCTGAGGAATGAAAAGCCTTAGAGTGCAGGAGCCACAGTAATTAACTAGTAAAAAAATAGTTTACGTTTGCAAAGGCACTGGTGATTTTAGCAGCATAGCCTCTGAAAAATTTTGAAGCAATGTGATTTTTAAAGACGGGGGAATGAGCTGCCAGTTGCATGTCCAAAACTATTAGTCACTTTTGAACATTTGGCTGTCTCTGTAAAATACAATAATATTTTATATATACACTAGTCATTAGGTAGCACAATAATAAGAGCCTTAATCAGGTTTGCAGCATTTCCCAGCATATGTCATGCCTCAGAGTGAAAGGGAAGCCATTTCTCACTCTGGCTTCTCATCTGTGTCATGCCACCTGCCACGTAGGAAATGGTATGTCACAGCTCACCAAAAAAAAAAAAAAAAAAAAGCAAAGAATGGCATTCCTTTCACATGCCAGTGAGGAGTGGCACATTCCCCTGTGCCCCCTGGTATTTGGATAATCGTGATGCTCGCTGCGTGACCTGGGCTGCCAGTGAGTTAAGTGCCTGTGGGAAGTGCTTTGCCCTCTCCACAGAGAGAAGAAAAGCAGTCAGCACATCAGCAGACTCAGAGTATAAATCATCATAAATTTCTTTAAAGCTATAGTTTCAAAAACTACATGAAGAGATTAGGATGCTTGTCCAGCCTCAGCCTCTGCCTCCTCCAAAGGGACCATTATGGCTCTGTGTGTGCCTCCCATTAAAGTCACTCAAAGCTTCATCACACACAAACATCGTTTATTTTCATTATCTTTGCCCAAACTTGGCATAAAATCCTGCATCTCTTCGGATCTGAGTGGCTGAAGACAGAAGGGAGGAGCTCAAGAAGCATGGGGCAAAGGTGAAGTGTGATGGGAGCAAAAGGGAGCATCTGGGTGCACAGATGCTGGGATCAGAGTCAGCTCAGGGCCACACTAGTCCTACCAACTCCAGGTTTCAGCTGTGGAAAACACTAGAAATCTGGAGGAACGGTCAAAGCTGGACCTAAAGTTATTTTAGACACAGTAGGGCAAACGTTCAGCCTGGGAGCTCCCTGCTCCAAGTGATTGCAAGGAGGGAAGAGCAGGGAGTGAGAAGAGCAGTGCTTCCATGGCCTGGCTGATGGAGGAGCACAGCAACCACTCCCCTTCTCTCATTTCTTCTGCCCCAGTGAAATTCCAGTGTTAAGTAACAGAGCCTTAACACACACCTGTCAAATATTTCATGTACAGGGTCCCTGTTCTGCCTGGAGCTGATGCAGCAGCTGAAAGGTCCTTCTCCAGCAGAGAAAGATTTTGGTGGCCCTCAGGTCTCTCCAGGTCTCTGATATTTCCTTCCCTCCCCTCTGCCCTGGATCAGACCAGAGCAAACAGTGCATTGCTGTGGGTGATAGCTGATGCCAGCAGGACCCTAAAGCTTATGTGACACCCAAGAAATCAGAGGAGCCTGGAAATGAATGAGTGGCCCTTCTCCTCCTACAACCCCCATGAAAAGTGCTGAGCAGGAGCTCAATGCAGCTGAGGGTTCAGGACATTAGCTGAACGTCACTTATACCAGCTTCTGTGAAGAGAGTGTTTTATATTGTATACATCACTCCAAAGCCCAGCCAAAGGAAACAGAGTGGTTTTTTTAAGAAAGTATTCTGTATTGGAGAGGAAAAACTCTGGACAGTAGGGTTTGGTTTTAAAATATAATCATTGCCTCATCCCTGCAACCAGTTGAAGAGGTGTCCATATATTTATGATAAGTGCACTTCAGGTTTAGGCATCAGTGTAGAAAGCATTTTGCACCTGAACAAGAGCACAGGCAAAAGAAAAGCTTTATTGCAATAAGTTGTTTCCTGTTCCTGCAAAAGGCAACATTTTGCTGTTGTTTCAGAAAAGCCCCAATCTATTTTTCATTTATTGTCTTTATGTCTTTTCACACCATACCACCCAAAAGGCAAGCCTCAGTGGACACCTTATTTCCAGGGGCAATGCTGGTCTCAGGAACTTGTTCCAAGGTGAGGTACCTTGTTGCAGATGTTGAGTGTCTGGCTAGCAAGGGGACTTGAATGAAGGAATGTCCCATCATGAAATCCTGGAAAATTACTGCTACCTGTAGCAGAATCCCAGCAGAGGGAGTTCGATAAGGCAAATGGAAAATCAGATTGTGTCTGCAAGCTGGCAGGACAAGTGATTTCTACCCCAAAAAATGTGGTTAAAAATTTTGGTCTGAGCTGCACCAGTGAAAATCCAGTCTACTGGCTTATAAAGTTAAACTTGGAATGAAGTTGTTAGGAAAAAGAAGGTGACGATAATTTTAAGCTTAGGACACTGTTTGTGTTAACATCTTTCGTGTGTGTGTGTGCAGAACATGTTTGTATTTCAGCTGGCAAAGTATTTACAATGAGACTAGATATACTCACCACCAAGGGCAATTAATTCAGGGTTATAAAGCTTGTGTTTCAGAACAGGCATGAATAATTCAGTGTTAGGTTGTTTAAGTGTGTTTTGTAAAACAGAGCTGCAGCTTTTGTTTTTTCTTGAAAGCTTCTGGAAAAAAAAAAAATCAAAAATGTGATTATTATTTTTTTTTTTTTCTTTTTCTCTTCATCCCTGGGGAGAGCAGTGGCCTTTTGATGTTCCACACTGACCTGCATTCCCTGCATGTTTCCCACTAACTTGAAGAAAATGCAGTTCGAAATAGGAGGCTTGCATATAAAAAGTAAGGAGTATAGTTCTAGCCCTGGGTGGCAAAGTCTCTCAAAGAGGCTGTGGTGTTTCATACTCCTGTAATCACTGCCAGCCATGCTGCTTTGTGAACTTTTACAATGCTGATAAGCAGCAGTGCACACACACAGAGAAATTCAGTTCTTGCTTTCCAGTGGGAGATGAACCTGATAAATGACTTCATGGAGCTGAGGGGAAGGTATCTGTGTGGTATCTCTCCATCTCTACCCCCCTGGTACTCCATGGGATAAACCTGTAAACCTAAAAAAATAAGCGTGGGTAAATGTTGGCGAAATTTAGCCCAAAATTTTCTTCCCCATTCAGACTCAAGAGGAATTTTTAAATTTTTTTTATTTTTATTTTTCCACAGACTTTGCAAGCTTTTGCTGTAGTTTAACACACATACAGGCCCCTTTAGTGGCTGGGGTTCTCTAGCATCTACCTTCATCAGGGGTCCAGCATGTTTTTTAGAATTTCCATATTTGAAGGCCCTTCTTGAGGTGTATTTTAAATCAAAAAGTAGCCAAAAGCCAGCTACCTGAGAGGTGTAAACTTCCTCAGTGAAGTGGTAAAGCATGAGGTCAGAATACTGGTGTACATAATGTAAACCTTGCTGGACCTGGAATCTCAACAGAGTTTAGGGAACTTGAGGGTCCCACCAAAAATGTTCTTTCACAGCAAAGTAAGCATGAGCAACCACTCCAGTCTTGATAAGCATTGTGTGCTGAAAAGCAAAGCACCTCAAATGGGGCACAGCCTTGGGGTTTTTTCACTGTCTACCTAAAATGTCTTCACGGGCTGAATTTTTATGGTACTCATGTGGTGGCTGAGCTGAGTCTTTTCAGGGTAGGCAAATAAACACCAGAGAGCTAGCTGGAGATAATCTCTGTATCTTTTTGGACCACCACAAACAGAAGAATGATGAATGGCACAGTTGAAATGTCGCATTTTCATGCTTTTTCTGCACAGATTTCTTTGTGTAATAATCCAGGAGACTTCTGGGAAGGAAAGAGAGACCATGAACACATCTCCTCTGCTGTCACCCACGCTTTGTCCTGCTCACCTGCTCCTTTTCCTGTGGGTCTCCCTGTGAGGGATAACAGTTGCCTACACAGCCCAGGAGGATTACAGAGAAATACAGAGTCTGATAACTCAGTACTTTCAAGATGGTCTTTCACGTTTCTACAAGGAATGAGATAACATGGCAGTAGACACAGCAAACTCTGTGTCAGTTTTTTCCCCCATGGGAAAAAGATAGATGGGAAAGTCAATACCAAATATTTTCAGTAAGCTGTGCAGCTTATACAGGCTGTCTGCAAGGTTAGTGTGATTAAAAATTATGATTTAAAGAGAAACAAATGTGTGCCCCAATCCATCATTTCTCTTCAGAAAAATAAAATAAAATAATGAGATAAAATAAAATAAATATAATAAAATAAAACAAAATAAAATAAAACAAAATAAATAAAATCTTTAATTGTTACCTACTTAGAACTCGTTGTAAGGTTGATTTATGGCTTTCACTAGAATGATAAATCTCAAACAAATGCTTGGATGCTATAGAATGTGGCAGTGTAGAGCAGATTTGTTTTCTAGTTAGCATTTCATGTTTCTCTCTATTTGTGCTGCAGCATGAGAGCAACTGAGTGAAATGTCCAGACCTCATGCATCCTAGGATCTCTGGCTTAAGGAGGGATACACCAAGTGCTGGGAGAGTGTGGGAAGGAAACAAATTGACAAACAGCCAATGGGAAATGGAGAAGAAGGCATTTTTACTGCACTGTGTTTACAATTTGTACTTTCTCAGATCCTAAAAAATCTGCTGTTTTGCCTCCATGTCTGCAAGACATTACAGTTCGGCTTGGTAAAAAAACATGCATGCCAGTTATTAAAGTAATAGCTTCCCTAAGCTAATGTGTGCTGAAATCCAGGTTTGGAATTGCCTGTAAATTCTGGTGAAAATGAAGATTTAATGAAATGATCTTCATACTATTGAATGTGAATGAGGAATTTGAAGTCTGACCCTTCTTACTGCTTTTATTTCTGCATGACAGCATTTCAATCCTCTAAAGTATCACTGAAGATCTCTAATATATCAGTGAGAAAGTAGAAGGAGTTTACATATGTGTGTGGGCATCTATGTGTTTGCTCTGAGCCTGCTTCTCCAGTGTGGAAAAGAGCTGCTGTAGAGAGCAGTCAGGAAACTGCAGCAGTCACTTCAAGATATTCCTGGGTACACGTGGAGGGGGGGAAAAAATAACACATACAGCTCTCCCTCCTTTTTTTTTTTTTTTCTCTTCCTTTTCCCATTCAGAAATGGTGTTGGCTTGTGTTGTGTGGCTGTGCAGGGTACCCCTCTTGCTTTCTGGGAGTCTCTGACCATCTGCATCCATTTCTAGGGACGCACAGCTGGTTCCAAACAGCAGCATCTTCTCTTTCTCACATTTTCAGACTTACTTATTTTTAACACTTAAGGTCCAAGCTTCAATGGCTACAAAATGAATTCAGAAAACTTGTTTTACACCTGACACATTTTTCCAGAAGAAGGATTTTTAAGTGATAAATAAATCATTTATCAGATATCTTTGAAAATATTGACTGAGGGCTTCCCTAAAGACCTTTTATTAGATGATAACTTGTTTTATCTAACTTACAGTAGTCTTTGCAGCCCTTTTTTCACCAATGCCTTGGTTTTCATTGTGCCTCCTCACTATCTTAATTATTTCCCATTGCTCTTTCCCTGTTTTTTGTTGTTAAGGAATGCTTTTTTTGCTTGCAGTGTGACAGGATTGTTGGAAATTCTGTCATGTTTGGTTTGCTGTTGTCTTGTTTATTGAATCTGAACTCCTAGATATTTTAAAGTGCTACATTTTCAAGCCTGTAAAGCATGCACAGTGAAAGAAGACGTGAGAAAATAAGCTATATTTACAATACAAACCTGATAACAAACCTGGTACAGAGCTCACACCAGAGACAATCTCAACATTACAACACTAAATAACTGAGCCAAAAAGCATAATTAGCCCAAAGTACAGTGCCTTATGAAATGCTTGGGATATTTACTGTGATTTATAATCCTGTTGCTACCAGCTAAAGTAACACTGAAGATACTAAAATTTGTAATAGGTTTCTTAAAAAAAAATAACTGCATCAAGATAACTTTAAAGAAATAACTGCATCTTCAGCTTAATACTTTTAGTCATATCAATTAATTTCCATTTAATAAGTAATGACAAATCTAGCTGTTAAAGGTATTGGGAACTAAATTACTTTCTCCCTAGGCTTGGTCTAAGTATAGTTTCAGCAAATATCCAAACGTTTGAGCCCACTATTGCTTAAAGGGTTTGAACTGTAAATACATGAGATCTTTCCTGGGTGCTGCCTCTGTCCATGGCCTTACCCTCCATTTCTCTGCATGCAGAACAGCTTAACATTTTCACAAATATGATCTTCATGGATCATATTTGGTTTTGGACTTCAAGCTGGAGGATCATGTTGGTGTCACCAGGCTTTTGGTAGTGGATTTTTCAGCAGGTGTTTTGACACAGGGCTGGATTCTGTTACCCTGTCCCAGCAGTGTCCAGACCTTTCAGCTCAATCAAATAATGCACCTTCTTCCACTAGATGGAGGATGATGATGTTGGTTTTGCTCACCCGGTGTGTAGCTAGAATGAGAGCAAAATCAGTCTAAGGAGCCCTGGGTTTCTTGCTCAGGGGTTTGCATGGCCTTAGGATGGCTAAGTTGGAGATGACCTGGAGATGTTCCTTGGGCTCAAAATCTGAGAAAACCTGTTCTCTGCCATCCTAGGTTGTGTGAGCTCATGGTCCTGTGAGAGGACCATGAGGTCCTGTGATTGATTGCACCTTCAATCATAGATGAAATAGACAATCTAGTCAGACACATAGATCAAGAGAGGTCATGGGGAGCAACTTTTATTTTTTGGAAGGAATTATAATTTGTTATCTGCCTCCTCATCCAATTCATTTTGTTTGTCATCTTCAAGACAGAATGAAAGTGAGCACCCTGTAAGAGGACTGTATTTCATGCTCTGACACCAGCTACTCCCTTAAGACAGTTCTTGATAAACAAATGCAGAAGGTGATGAAAATAAAGGTTATACAAAGTTTAACTTTTAACTTCATGTAGAAGCATTGCCTAAAATGATCATTTTCTCAAAAAAACCCCACACCTCTACTCTATTGTTCACCAAGCATACTTAAGGCATTTTAAGTTGAGTGTAAATAGTTCAGTATTTTTGTTCTTGTTTTCTGTTTCTGGGGGGGTTTTTTCTCCTTTTTTTTTTTTTTTTTTTTTTTTTTTTTTTCATGAGGAGAAATAGACAGCATAGAGACACAAAGCTTCCTGAGACTCTTTGTCTAAAGGGCCCTGATTATGCAAATATATTAAACATCTCTGAAAAATGTCCTGAAATGACACCACATTAGCCACACAACTATAGGAAAAAAAGATATCATCTTTCTTCAATCAGTTTGCACAGTCCTGACTAGTCACAAAAAAAAATTATGTTTTTCAGGAGAGAATGGAAAAGGTTCATGCTAAAAGCCTAAATCCAGGTTACAAGCTGGACTGCTGGTTGTCTCATGAGATCTAACCCAGTGACAACTGACATTTTGTCCTCTAACCTTACCTCAGCCTTCACACAGTTGTCTGTTCCCCTTGAGCCAGACAGATCTAAGCTGTCAATTAATGGATAATGTAAGTTTACTTAGATGTCATGTAATGCTGTTATCCATGTGGAAATACATCAAATGTCCTAGTTTGCTCTAAAGGCTATGGTGCTTAGTAAAAATCTTCTCCCATGGGAAGCCTAGGCTTGACAAATGCCTGAGGATTAGTCATAGTCAGCCATCTCTTTGTGATGCAAAATGACATAATCATTGACTTTTTCAAATAGTATTACACTTCTGCTTTCTCCAAATAAAGAACCCAGTCCCAGGTTTGCAAACAGTTTAGGCTGTATAAGTTTGTTATTGAATAAGGATGTTTTGTTAAGGAACAAAAGGAAGAGAAGAAATACAATAGCTCAGACACTTGCTTGAATTTTCAATAAATTCAAGGACATCTGAAAACCAGCATTTTCTTCCAGTATTTGGCATGGGTTTGTATCATATGGCTGCAGCAGTGGCTGATCAATAATTCATTATCCACATACTCTCCAAAAGCATCCTTATCTTGCACTGAAAGCACCAAAAAGTTTTTACAACACAGGTTGGTATTCCACTGTATTAATTGTAAACTTTATATTGTTTCTCTTTAAATAAGGCAACTTTAACTTAAAATTTTATGTTTTAAATACGACAAAATATTCATTACAATGGTTACTTTTCCTAAACCCTAGCATCTAAAACATATGGAAAAAATTGCCTCTAGGTATTGAAAGTTGTTGCCTTTATCACACTGTGCATCTAAATTCCCAAGGATGATTGATTTAACGAGGTTTGCACATTAAAAATCTTTTTCTTTGTTACAATAGAGGAAATCATAGGAAAGATTAATGCCCTCTGCATGGTGCCACCGAATTAAAATGTCTTTCAAATGTCTTCACTCCAGGAACACTTTGCTATGCAGGCCTGCACTTAGTAAAGCTTTTCTCAGTGTAAAGAATGTATTAGTCACGGCTGTTGATGCTGGTGCTATAACCTAAATACCTGGAATATGCATATATTAGGACAAACTGGGCACTTCAGAAAGCTTTAAAGAACTGCTCGGTTTTTCAAGTTGGTATAATGCATCTCATGTCAGAAATGCACAAGGCTTCTCAAAGGTATGACACCCAGTCTTGACACATTTTCCCATTGCTCTGGTGTTATCTGACATGAAACAGAGTAATACTCTCCACCACTGTTTCAAAACTTTCAGAGGCACAAACCCTCAGCAGTATTTTCTTTGCCTGACATGACATGTCTCCCCACCATCTTCTGCATTCGTGCTGTGAAAACTCTTTTTTTTTTTTTTCTATAGTAATTTCATCTGCTTTTACAATCACAAAGCACATGCTGCTGATCCAAGTATTTTCCCCATATTTGTATGCAGATTGAAGTTTTCTTAGAGAGCACCTCAAAGGTAAAAGGACACAGACCAGCTTGAACATACTCTTTTCTCTTTGAGGGAAGAGACTCAATCTGTACTTTGTATTGATGTGTCATGGACAACTGCCCTATCATACCCCACTTTCAACCACACATCTTCTTTTGACTTGAGTAGAGGGATGAGAAAAAAAATTTAAGGGAAGAAACAATACTGCTGAGGTGGCCTTGAACCATAACTGCTGGAAATTATATCTGTGATGGATAGAAGAAGTACCATTCTGTGTGTTCCACCAAAAGAGCACTTAATTTACCCCCAGGCAAAGGTTGGGGGTAAATTAAGGATGACATAGCTACAACATGGATGACTGAAGAGTGCACCTCCATGTGATGATCAGCCTGGTAAAAGAAAAGAGCTAACACATCATGCTTGCTGTTTATCTTTACACCTTTACCAAGAAAAGCATTGGTGCTATCACACCAGTTCTTTCTGGAAAAAAAAAAAGAAACACAAAAAAAAAACCCAACAGTAATTCCATGCTTCCTTCAAGTAAAGTGCATTATATAGATATATGCCAGCAATGGTGGTATACTGGAAAAATCATAGCTTATTTAAACATGAATTCAGAGTATGGATCTGCATACAGTGAGGAGAAGAAAAAAAATATATACTACCAGAATCAAAAAAGCTCCAGCTTGGAAAAGTTTCTGTAGTACATCAGATCCATCCTTTCATTGAAAGCAGGGCCTTGGATTAGATTATCAAGTCTCTAAAATATTTACCAGGTCAGATTCCAGAACTCCACTGGGGAAGAAGCACAAAATTTGAGTATGCTCATTATGATAAATAGTTTTTAATATCCAGGTAGACTTTTATCTCAAGAAACTTGTACCTGTTACTTTATGTCTTCATGCCCTGCAACCTTATTGAGAATATCTCACTCTCCACAAACACATGTAAGGTGTGGAAAGACTGTGATTAGATCCCCCTGAGCCTTTTCCTCCAGCCTGAGCAAACACAGTTCCTCGAGCACATCTCCATACATCAAGTTCACCAACACATTCATCAACTTGGTGGTCCTCTTCTGGATCTGGTGGCCTTTCTCTCTTGAACCAGAGGGACCAGGTGAGTTTTTGCAAGGTAAGGCCAAGAGATGCCAAGTAGAGTGGAATAATCCTATCCCCTATCTGTTGGTGCAGCCTGGGGCACAGATGGTCTCCACTGCTGCAAAATTGCACTTGTGCCATCTTGTCACCCACCATCTCCTTTCTAGCATTTCCTCCCATGTACCCAGTGCCCAGTCATTGCTCCTAATTTCTGACCCAGACAGGTGAAGGAAATGTTCACAGAACACTTAAAATGACCATGGCCTTGGGGCTGAACAGTCTCCTCAGGTGTATTGTAAGATTTGTGCTTGCTCCAGAAAGTCTAGCCACGAGGACAGCAGGAATCAGTTTGCCACCATGAATTCAGTCTGTGTTTCAGACACAGAGAAGAGGAAAAAAAAAAAAAAAAAAAAAAAAAAAGAATGCAAGACAGAGAGAGCAAATGCTGTCTTGATGAGAGACAGAGAGAATAAAGAGTGAAAATATTGACCCAATCATAAAAAATGGACAAAATCTTCAAAAGAAGATTCCACACTGAATGGTGTTGGAAAGTGAAATACCAGAAAAGCAGCTTAGAAATTGAGGTATGCTTTCAACAACAAATGTAGTTCTTCAAACAACATCTGAAAATTGGGTACACTCTGCCATCTACTATAATTACTAAAACTCAATCATTGTTTCTAGTTTAGCAATATGTCATGAGTTCCACCCAGGCAATTTCCCATTATCCTTCATATTCTACAAACATATAGTAAGAGACAGCACCTGTCATGACAAGCCTTGAATGCAAAAGGTAAAAGATAGGATACAATGTGGAAATGAATCACAGAGAGAGACAAGTGATTACATTTATTATTTCTCTTTTTTTAATAATTGATTTTGAATCTTTTCAGATTTGATAACAATTTTCTTAGTTATTGGCCCAAAGACAATTGGGAAGTGTGTTGTAGAGCCAGATATTTAGCAAACATGTTCTGAGTCGCTTTCCAGAGCCTTCAACAGAAGCCCATGTACCAGGGAAGACACTGATCATGTAGCAGAAGTGCAGTGTTGCTGCACATTCCTTTTATTTTTTAGAAATATTTTAAAATTCTATTTCAGGCAGGTTGTTTTTTTAAAACAGGGAAGACACAAAAATAATACAGCTGGTCTCAGAGAGATGGAATGGACAAATACCTGATTTCCCATTTATTTCATTACTTCTCAGTAGAAAAAAATACTTGAAATAATGGTGTCTGTTTCTCAGATCTCCATTGAAAGGGATATAAAATTATGTACTTTTAAATTATGTACTTTTAAACGTGTTTTAAAGAATGCAATGAGATAAACAAGAAATAAACCCTTAATGTTGCTCATTCAATTACATTTAGCAAACAAATGTCTGTTATGAACACCTAAAAGGAGTAAAAACAGAGAAACCTGCTGATGTCAGGCAATAAGAGACTTGGCTACCTTGCAGCTACCAAGAGGAAGAATTCTGTATTTTTGGTTCCCTTGTTTTCTGACCAGCAGGGAAGAAATATTTGAAGGGCTAAAACCAGTGACTATTGTGGTCTGCTGCTTACAGTGGTGGAAGATTGTCCATCCTTGTGGTTTGTCTACCAGCTCCCTGAAAAATACAGCACAAACCTGTGCAATGCAGAAACCACTGGAGTCATCTGCTTTGTCTGCCTGGGATGGGAGAATGAAAAGTAAAAAGGGAGATGAAACAAGTTGTGCGTCTTCCCCTTCTGTGCAAGAGAAACAAACTCACTCTGGGCACTGCGATCACCTAAGAAGAAAAGCAAAAAGGTTAGAAGAAACTGGAGGCCATCGAGGTGGGAGGATGGGAACCCAGTGGGACGTGGGACCAGGGAGGAGAGAGTTAGGGAGAGGAGGGGACACATGGTGGCAAGGACATGGGGTGTTTTTGATGACCAGCAGATGGTGGTGCATGGATTAGGACAGAAGTGGAGAAGAAGGAGAGGGATTTGGTCTCTGCCACAAGGGAGTGACAGAGGCAGAACACTGTCATTCAGGAACCCAGCCATGGAGACAATGGGTTGGCTACACAGAGGGTCCTCTAATTGTAATCTAATTAAGTGCTAGCACACTATTAATGGGACCAGCACAGTGGTGCAGACACTTTTGGGCACCTTTCTATTTTATGCACTCTGGGCCAGCCAAAGAAAACATCTGCAACAGTCCCTGTAAGCCCTGACAGCTCAGCACCGGGCTTGTCCACAGTGAGACCCTTCCCATCACCACGTTTGGGTTGCCCGATCTTCCCAGCCCTGCAGAGAGAGCAAAGGAAAATAAATAACCCAGCCTGCCACCTAAGGGCAGGGACGGGGTTGGCAGGAGGCAGCAAACAGCTCCAGCGCAGCCTGAGTCTCTACATCCTTGCTTTCTCACCACAAAAATGGGGCAAGCTTTCTTGGGACCCACCAGCAGCAAGATGTTTTACATAGCCCCTTCTACAAAGACAGTTTAAAGAACCTGAGATCTTTCTTTTCTCCTAAGTCACAAGACACCAGTCACTGGAAAATATTTGACATCCATTTCTTCCTGAATGTTCCCCAGCAGTTAGTGGGAAGTGTTCACTTTTCAATCTTAACTTAGGGAGAAAGGAACTTGTGGTCAAAATTTGTTATATTTTTCAGCTATGCTTTGTATACCACTGAAGTATTCTCTGCTCCCCCAGATACCTTTATCTTTTCCATCAACAGGATGTACTCCTACCCTTGCACTGCATGTTTGGGCATGAAGCCATCTCATTTATCCCATTCCTTAACAAATGAAGTCTGCTTTTTTTTAAGCTGCGTTTATTCAAACAACTAAAAAAAAAAACTTCTGCAGTGTTTTTAACCATACCTTTTGGTCACATACAACCAAAATAAAAAAGTTCCTAAACTGATAGAGTCCATTTATCCTGGCTGCAATTCCTCTCCACCTAATAGCTCTTTTCTTCCTCCTCATGCTTCAAACCCTCAGAAAGTGATGAAATATATTCCATTTCTTGAGATTTTTTTTATGTGTGAAGCATGTCTTTTGTTATTTCCCACCTAATGCACACTTCCAATTTTTACAAAATTAGGCTCTTGGTAACATCTTGCATGTCTATCATATTTGCAGTATCAGAAATCTTATTTGTGTATGCAGTAGTCTGACAGGGGCTTTTTTTTCTTTTTTGAATCTGACTGCCTCACTGCCTTTTTCTTCCAGCATTTTGTTCTAATCAGTAGATAGTAGTCAGATCTCTTAAAAATGGAAAATTGGCTCATCAGAATTAGACTAGCTACAAATTCCTCTGTGTTTTTACCTTCTCCCTGCCTTATCTGTGTAAAGCTGTGTCACACACAATTTTTATGTTCATGTAGTTGGTTCTTGAGCTTTGTGACAGCTCTGCTGTTAGTAATTGCTGTCTTACTTTATGAAAAGTTTTTACCAGATGAAGTGCTTCCAAATCCAATCGTGTCAGAACAATGCAGCTCTTTTTATTGCACTCCCTTCTGGTGGCACCCACAGAAAAGGGATGTTACTGAGTTCCCCATATACTTCCAATAAGTCCAGAGACTTTTAGCACTGATGGAGCTGCATTTTTTCCCATCTCTCAATCAGGGGAGGAGCAACTTTGTCTTTTGCCACTTTTAATCCCATGTGTGCTTCCCACATCACTCAAGCAGAGGCCACAGGAGTGCATGAAGCACACAAGAAGGAATGTGCAGCACAGCTCTGTTCCTTTGTACTGATGTTTCCCAGCAAGGAATGTGATGCCCATCCTATATTTTCCACACCAGGAGCCACGGACCTGGCTGTGATTTCATCAGCTGGTCCATTATTTGGTTCAGATCTCAGCTGAGCCTGGTGTCAATCCAGGTACCTTGGGCCATGAGAACAGTCCTGCAAGACGAACAACACAAGCACTGTTCCCTCTACAGCATCAGGGAACTCCCAGGACTCTCATCATTGGGACTGTTTGGAAAAAGGAAGAAGCTTCCACTTTTTATCTGTGAAACTGAAGCCCCTGGCTGGGTTGTGCAGAGCACAGGCATGACTGCACAGCATCTCCTCTGGCAGGGGGCAGGACCATCTGTGAGGGATGGAAAACCTTCTCCCAGAGGTGTCTGGGCTCCCATCCACAGCTGCAGAGGGTCCTGAGCCCCAGAGGTCTCATCCTGCAGTTCCACCAGCACAGCTGGGTAGGGGCACAGCAGCCAGCTCACCCCATGTCACACCTGGAGCCCTGCCATCACCAGGGAAGATGTCTGAGCAGATAATGTTGCTGGAGGTGGGACAGTGTGGTCCAGCTGCTCGCCAGGCTGGGCTAATGCTCTTTGCCCTGAGGTCTCTGCTCAGAAGCCCAGACTTCAGAAAGAATTTGTATGCTGTGTTTGTGTGCTGACAAATAAATCTAACACTTGCCGTAGACACATGGTTTTACTTGGGCTACTGATCTTCATCTCTTCCTGACCAAAATAACAACCAGGGGATAAGCAGTGATACTTTGACAAAATCACAGAATGTTTTAGCTTAGAAGATTCCTCAAAGATCATCCTGTCCAACCTTTGACCAGCACCATAAGCTAACTACTAAACCATGTCCTTAAGGACCAGGTCCAAATGCCTTTTACATAACTCCAGGGTATTTCTCAACATTTCAGTACACTTAATGTTGTCATATATTTTAACTCAGAAAGGCTAATGTGTCCTACAGACCGTACAGAAAATTGGGTTTGCATGGACCTCCAAGAAAACACTGGCCAAACAGCTTTACCCATTGTGCCTCAACATGAAATATTGTCATATCTGAATTAATTCCTTCATGACAGGCATCATATCTAGCAACCTGATAAGTGAATACTAGCAAAAAATCTTTCTCACATAGATCCTCATGAGGATAATAAATTATGTTTATCTTTTTCTGCATTGCTGTATACTTCCTATCATTTTATCTGTGATATATCTAGCTACAGATCAATGAATCCAACCATGACACTAAACAGCTAAATAAACTATCATAGTCAGTGTATGACAAATCTCTTGATATCTCCTGCTTGCTTCCAGTCACAAATCTGCCTTTCTGTTAAACTTTTAGTGTCTGGAAATACGTCTTCTGAAGATGGATTTTAAAAACATCCTTTAAAGACAGTTTTAAAGTCAACATCAGCACTGTTGTATGATGTAGAGCAGAGGTAGAAAGAGGTTAACTCTTCAGTCTGACTGGCAAATGTAGAAGGGAGACCCAAGACTGTAACAGCACTGAAAGAGCCTAATGAGTAGACTGGATCATTTCCTAAATGTCAAGTTTTCTGTTAAATCCACCATTCAAGTTTCCAGTAATAGAAAAAAAAATATTAAATCATTCAGAAAAGGAAAATTCATCTAAGTTAGTGCATTTCTATTTTTATTTTCATTTTCTCCACAAGCAACATTTGTTCTTACCCTGGAGGGAGGCCAGACATGTTGATAGAGATATTTTTCCTGTAGCTAACTAAGAAGTACATGTTCTCTCACCTTTCCAGATGCCCAGTTAAGTTTTAAAAACATGATGGTAGAAAGAGGAGGAAAGTGTGGTCTGAGTTGCTGTGCTGATGGCCTCATAACAAGCCCCAGATTTCTTCTGTGAAGATGAACAGCTGATGCCATAACAAGAAGTGCTGCTAGGTTAGCAGGGAATGTAACAGAAGTATTAGGAAGCAGCAGCAGCTTTTCTGAGGAAGCAAACCAAAATTTATCAAACTTGCTGGGAGACATGTTTCCCTATTATTGTTACCTGTAGGATATTCTGTAAGAGGCAGATAACTGGAAACATAAAAGTGAAGATAAATAGACCTATTTCAAAGCATTCTGTGTTAAAGGGCAGGTTGTAGGACAAGATGCATGCAGCTTGCTCCTATCTGCAAGCAACCGATAATCTGTGTTAATGCTCCTTTCCCAGCAGCTGCACAGATCTTGTCAGTTTAAATTCTGTGACCCTCACTCATGTTGCCTTCACCCTGGGGCATCCTCAAGGTACATAAATTCAAATATGAAAATTCTAATTATTCAGGGACCATCACCATGCTATATTGCCTGAGAATTTAAATCTTTTTACTGTCCCTGAGGTCAGATCAAGTGTCTTGCTGCACTGGCACAAGCTTGAGTAAGTGTTTTTGCCTAATACTGGGTTTTATTCATTCTTTATTCATCGCCCACCATTCTATCTTGTTTGTGTGAGCTGCTTTTTGGCTGGCTGGGCTGATGCTTGTGTGTATTTCTGCCACATCTGTTGCACAGCACCAGCTAAAGCAGAATGCCAAGTGGGGTAATAGTAAGTAGGAATCTCCAGTAATTGCTCTGTGTTTTTATTCCCTTGCTGTTGATCCTTCAGCAATTACTCCTAGGCCACTGCCAAACGAACTACATATTAATGACACTGTACATTAAAATAGCAAGCAACAAGCTTCAGAGTTTAGTGTGCTGTCAGATTCACTTGGAAATGAGTAATTTGCATTTCCTGTAATTAAATAAAAATAATAATTTAAAAAAAAAAAAAAAAAAAGACTATGGAAGAATCTCATCAAATTTCATTGCAGAATGGCACTGTACAGGAGTCAGTGAGAAATGTTATTAAGCTTTATCATACTAATCAGAGGAAGTCTAGTGCTGTGATATGCAAGCAGGGAACATCAGTAGCTTTTTATAGAAGAGAAGGACAGGGAGAAGACCAGACAGCTTGCTGTGATTTGTATGTGATCTTATAAGCATGATCTTATTATGGTGTCTCGGCCTCTCACAGAGTTACAGAGATTCTCTCTGTGCTTTTCTCAGCTCAGCCTTGGATGCAGGCTTTCTAAAGCTTCATCCCCACACAGTCCCTAGCAGTCCAGACGTGGCCATAGGTTCACCCCAGAACACAAGACTGGGCTGGCAGCAACACCAGAGCCTGACAAAGCTTCATCCAGCTCTGCCCAGAGGACAAACCCAACTGCTTATAGCTCAAAGGACACCTTAATAGGGGAAATACAACCCTTTAGGAGAAGAAAGACACTTTGTAGTAGGTATTTTCAGCTTCTCCAGTGGTCATCAGAAGGGATGGGTCAGTTAGCCTGGTTAGAAAAAATAGCAATCTGGAAACTCAGTGAGGTTTGACAGAGTAACTACCACCTTTATAAGAGCTTTTCTTTTCTTTCTTTCTTTCTTTTTTTTTTTTTTTTTTTTTTTTTTTAACATCTGAAATGTTGTGGCTCATTTTGAAAGTAGAAATTTTAAAAGGGTCTAAGAATAGTTGTTTCCAACCAGAAGCAGTCACTACTAGACATCTCCTGAGATCTGGGTGGAAAATTTTAAGTCTCTTGACATTCCCTTTTACTAGATCTTCCTTGTCTGAATGGTGAGTGCAAAATTCACATCTTCCCAGAGTTTGCATAAGTTGTCTTAAAGGATCAGTAGTCTCTGACAATAGGCACCTGAACTCTCAGACACTAAATTTGGAAGCACAGATGTAAATTTTGGGTTTATGTAGGTGGAAATTGTTTCTTCCCCCACCAGAGAACCTTCCCACTACACCTCCCTGCCATAAAGGACAACCAAACCTCAAGAAGCCAGGAGATCCTGCTGGGCACATGACCAGGTCCTCCTGGTGAAAGTCACCTGAAAAGGTTGTGGGCAAAGAGGAAGGTCTCTTCACTGTTTCCCAAAATGCAGTCCTTCCAGGCTCACACTTATTCAAAAGAGTCAAAACCCAGGTTTGGTTGTTTTTTCAGACTGGTTTCAAAGTTAAGTCGTGATAATAAACTCAAAATAATTTTGGGGGGGAAAGAAGAAAAAAAAAAAAAAAGAAAATAAATCTTATTTATACTATATAAGAAACTGCAGAGACAAAGGATTCCCTGATGGGCCCACAGGTCAGCCCCTATTGCCCTTCAGATTTCTGAATTTTACACTGCATACCACTGAACTGATTTGGACCAAGCTTGCAGGAGGGATCATTGTGGAACCTATGCCCTGGGTGTCACGCTGGGGCTTGCCTGCCAACATCTTTCCTAATATTTTCCAGTAGAAAGCTATAGTTACCCCCATGCCATCAATATTGCTGGTCACCAAAAACAGCAGAAGGAAAAGTTGAAATTGCCTCCTGCCAACCCATTCACTGCAGTGACATTGGTGGAGATGTTAAAGCCTGGGTGTAAGCCCTCAGCTGCTCACATTATGAGAGACATATATTGATTCTGTCTTGACTATTAATTATAAATGTATATATCTAAATAAAACCTCGTAATAACAAAGTGTCTTATCTTTTTCTGGAGTTAAGAAAATAAAATGTGAAGGAGAAAAGAAGGGCTCTTTGCCTGCCTCATTTTCCACACAAGGCAAGAGGCAGGGCAAAGCCAAGGAAACTGGAAGGTGCCCGAAAGATATTTTAAGGCTAGAGGAACAGTCAGATAGTAATGCAATGAGCATCAGCATAACCACCAATTCAACAATAACTCATGGAAAAATCACAGGTTTTATAATCTCCCAAAAGCTTCCTTTGATTGGAAAGCAAAGACTCTTTAGTGAAAACTTCTGTGCTTTTCAAGGGTGGATACCTCAAGGCAGGGTTCAAAGGATTTTCTTCATGGTTTTTTTGCTGGAGCTTTTTTTTTTTTTTTTTTTTTTCAATATATAATTCTATAATGATGTAACTTACATCTCTGTAAATTATATTCCATGTGTCAGAATCAAATGTTCCTAAAATACTCTCGAAAGGCACTAAATATATTTCATACATTCCTTACTAACTCTATGTTATAAAGTAATTGATACACAGCCCACAAAACATCTAAAAATACTCTTTCTGCTGAAGAGATGCCTGCAATTTCTTCTGCTGTGCATAGCTGTGGACCACAGAAACCAATTTGAAAATACAGTTAGGGTAACATTCAGGAAGTTACAGAGAGAAAACAACTTTTCACAACCTGAGTATTTTCGTCATTATATACTGACCTGCCAGCATGTTCTCAGAGCTCAGGAACAGGATAAATTTCCAGTATGCCTTTTCCTAATGAAAAATATTTTTCCACAGTTCTTGACATTATTGGTCTTTCTACTGTTAGTATGGTATAAATCTAAATAAAAAAAGAGGTACAATTATATCTAAATTGCAACTGCGGATGCTTGTTTATTTCAAGCTGTGTGTAGTCTATCCAGCAATATTAACAATATTTCTAAAGTGAATAGAGCTCCCTCATTTATTTTGTGAGGGTACACAGGACTGGTTGAGTACTTTAAATATTTTTTCCTTCCATACAGTAGCAGAAACTGTTGGTTTGCCCACTCCAATCCACAAATACCAAAACAGAGGTCGAGAGAATGGGATTCACAAAGGCTTAAAATGCAGGATTTGTTTCTTCTAGCATTTGATTTTACTTGACCTCAGATTTGTTTCCACTGTGATGATTTTCAATAGAAAGAAATGAAAGAGAAAGAAAAAAGAAAAAAAAAAAGAAAAAAAAAAGAAAAAAAAAAAAAAAAAAAGAAAGGAAAGGAAAGGCAAGAAAGGAAAGGAAAGGAAAGGAAAGGAAAGGAAAGGAAAGGAAAGGAAAGGAAAGGAAAGGAAAGGAAAGGAAAGGAAAGGAAAGGAAGGAAAGGAACATGGGGGATCACATCAGAGGTAGACCCCATCCCATGGAGGTAAGGTGAGGATCATTTCTCCCAGGAAGGGTGGTGGCAACTGGTCCCTGCAGGAGATGAAGGAACCAAGTGTTCCCAAGGGGGGCTGCAACATGCATGGGTACAACTCATCCAGCATCTGCAATTATTTGCTTCATCACAGTGACACGGGGCAGTGGGAGCACAATGTGCACTGGCTTGTGACTGCTCTTCTGCTCCTGGAGCACATTCACTCCTGGATATCACAGGAGGAAAGAAGCAACTGCAGTTGTTACTTCCATATCAGCATTATTGGCAGGATCAGATCATAAAAGTGGTAAAGGAACAGGGTGAAATATAAAAAAAAAAAAAAAAAAAAAAATTAAAAAAAGTGTAATGGGATTGTTAAATAGCTTGCATGTCCAAATCATGCCAATATCATGGTTACCTGACCATGCTTTATTTAACATAGGCAGTTTAAATATTTGCTGATATTTGGAGCATTGAAAAGCCTACAGGAAACCTTCAGGCAATATATAGATTTTAGAAATATATATAATATATATAGTATAAGCCTACTGGCAATATGTTATGAAGCAATGCATCTGTCCATCGTGCTGTATTTCACACTCTCACTTCCCTCTCTTGCCCTTCTCCCACCCCAGCTCCATCCTTCAGCATGATGTGTGCTAATATCACTTATGAGAGACTCCTGTATTTAGTTCTTAATGACTCTAACACAGATATTCAGTCTAACGTGCTCAAGAACAAGCACTCCTGTTATAAAATCATTACCCTTCAGAAAGGGGAACCCGAAAATCATCCATCCAAGAAGTCATCATGTGGCTGTGGGTCTGTTGCAGGTGGGTTGTGACCATTTGTGGGGATGGAGAGCTTGTGGGGCCAAGCCTGGGAAGGTGAGAAGGGATGAGGGAGCACCAGGTGCCAGCCAGGATGGATACCTTCACAGGGAGAAGGTGGGATGACTTGGACTTCCAAGTCAAAACCAAAAATGGCTGGATAGAAAACTCAGGGCTATAGGAATTTTATCTTCTTTTTTTTCTTTTTTTTTTTTTCTTTTTTTTAGCCTACTTGCAGCCATCATTAGTGGGCTCTATGGCCACCGAAGTGGCAGAAAATCACAGGAGAAAAGGATATGGACTTCCTTACTGACCATGTCCTTATCTTCTGAGCTGGGAATTTTTGTTTCTCCCTGACAAACTCCTCAAAATCCACTTTTGTGAGCTGAAGCCATGGCTCAGGCAACCCACCCTGGCCCAGGGAGTGTCAGAATCACAAGTCCACATCTGTACTTGCAGACCTGGCCAAGACATGGAGCTCCACCAAACCACACATGGGGAGAGCCATGGCCAGCAAACAACACAGCCTTCTGCATCACCCCTCCCAAACCACCCATGAACAGGAGGAGGCTTATGGCTGCTTTGTTTCCTGGAAAAGAAAACATGTCTTTTCATCTTGGGGAGCAACATAATAAGAAAACACAGCTGTTCTCTTCACAGAGAGACTGGACGATCCTCTGTCCCACAAAGCCACTTTTTTTTTTTTTTAAATTATTGTGAGAAATGACTCAGTCTGGGGGGGTTGCACCCAGGGACAATGCCCACATGAACTCATAGGAAGCAGACAGTGTAATTTAGGAGGTGAGCTGTCTGCAGCACGCTGGCATTGGCTAGATCTTGGAGGTGACCAAGGAATTTTAAATAAGGTGGGAGAACACTTTGTATTTGTCATCCTGGCTTTTTATTTACTTGAATATAATTTATTTTTAAAAAATATTTAAAAATCAAAAAAGAAAAAAAAAAAAAGAAATCCAGAAACTTGCAGAAAATGCAGATGCTATGCAATAGAGAGTGAAAACTATAAATGAGCAGAAAGGAGAAAAAAAGAAATCCTCCAACTTTAAGTAAACAGATGGAATCCTGTAATTTAAAGCCTGATAAAATATTTAAGGTCATCTTGAAAGGAAGCACAAGCAAAATCTACAGACAAGCTGTTGTAAAATCATCATGCAAAGGAGACAATTTTCAGAAAATGGTTTTGTTGTAAAAGCACTGATTTCAACAGTTTCTAAACTAGCCTTTGGGGAAAAAAGAAAAAAAAAAAAAATCAGTAAAACCTCAGTGAACTCTCTTCTGGGCTCTTGTCAACTACAACATGTGTATTGTATGTTATATATGTGATGCTTCCAGCTATCTGCACAGAGCTCCTTTCCACCTGGGGTTTTGGGCAGCAACTAAGGATCTGCCTGGAGTGATAATCATACCTGTTATCATACCTGTTATATCTGTGCTATGGCCCTGAACTACCCAGGATGTCATGGATAAGCAAAAGGATCCCATGGACATTTTTCCAGGTTTATGCAATCATCCATAACAAACCAACTTCATCAGTGAGGAAATCTAATGGACTGGTTTGTTTCAGACAGAGCAATACAGAAAATACCTGGTTTAAGAGTTTGTAATTTTGGTTCTTAGAGACCTCCAGGTGACTTCAAAGCAAATTTCTAAAACTTTAGAACAAAAAAATTCCTCCACCTAGCACGTCCTCCTTTCCCTCTGGTTCCCTAGAAACACAGAGATTCTGCCTTAAATTAAAACCATTTAGTTGTGAAATAAGAGTGAAGTATTTTGAAGATATTTTAAAAAAAAAAATTGGCTAAAACTGGAAACCTTGTATTGCCAGCCAGCTTCCCATTTATTATAGTTCAGAATCTTTAGATTTTGCAGCTTTCTCTCGTCAGTGTTTCTTCCTTCTCCTTTCACCATTTAACTTTCTAACCTTCTCTGCACTTCAGTGCCTGTATCTGTCTTCAGCTTCTGTTTCCTATAAACCTTTGTTTCTTCCTAACTTGTCCCAGATTATCAGCTCCAGATGCAGGCTTGATTAATCCTAGTGGATTTTTGCATTTTTATGCCTATATATATATATATATATACACACATACACACACACACACATATATGCACAACCAACAAAACATATGCATTTATAAATACTTGTGTATGTACAGCTAATATATAGAAAGGTATAAATATATGTGTATATACATGTGTAACAATATATGTACACGTAACAAGTATATGTAATTTATATATGCACATCCTCAAAAAGTGTAAGGAATAATACACAGACAAATGAAAGCTCCAATAGACATGTATTGACATGGCTCAGAAATTATAAGTAGTGTCAGAATACTGTATGTAATGAAATTTAACAAGAAAATATGGTGTGACCCGAAGACCAGAGAAAGACCCCATAGACTTTTTTCCATCATTGTTAAGCTCTTCCCACTGTTTCAGCAGACATTAAAGAGAGGTGGTCTAACAGCAACATGAAAATCTTTAAATTTTCACAGCAGAAGAAACTCTGAATGCAAAATTATGGAGTTTCTAATACATTCCTAGTCTGTAAATCTGATTGGCTCAGTGGGCCTAAGTCCTTTATAATAAAATGTGCCTCTTAAGTACACATATAAATACATAGGCTAAAAAGTCATCAAGTAGACCATGGTGTAATAAACATAACTGCTGTGTTATGGGACAAAGTGTCAAGAATTCTTGTTATAATAACTACTTGATTACCTACTTATTCAATCCAGTGAATATTATGTGTTTTCTGGTAGGGACCATTAGGCAAATACATAATTGAAGACCCCCTGATATATTCATTGTGGGGATTCTTTTATGCAAAAAAAAAAAAAAAAAAAGAAAAAAGAAAGAAAGAAAAGACTAACTGAAGAACCAGAGGCAACAAAACTGTGAAAGGCTACACCCAAACAACACTCTAAGTGTGACCTTGGGACACTTAGAAATATTAATTCATATTGATTAATTAGAAATATTAGGTAAGGTTGAAATATCTACACTGACACACAAGTTTTTGCCCTGAAAATAAAATAAAAAATAAATTAGGGGAGAAAGAGAGACAGAGTTGCAATGAGTTATTGATTGATTAGTGTTAGAAAGTCAGCCTGGATTTTTTATCTTAATTTTAAATGTCCTGGTTTATGTCAGCTTAAATATGGTATTTTGTGCATTTATAGAAATATTAATTTATACTTCCTACAGCAGTAGCAAGTAGCTCTGTTAATCCACACCAGATATTTCAACTACATCAGTGTTGCAAAGCACATGGAGTGGTGCACCATCACCTGCTCCTCAGCAACACCACAGTGGGATGAACACAGTCACTTTGCTTCACACACTGATTCAGTGATAGAATAAAGTACTTCACAGATTAGCTTAGTCTGCAGCACTTAAAGGTCAGGATTTATTGTAATGTAAATCACAAAGCAATTTTATCTTGACAGAGATTACATACTGTTACAATATTTCTCGCTGAATCTAGTGATGCGTTTGCTTTTTCTTTGCAACTGCTGTGCAAAATTGGACTTAAGCCCAGAAAAGAAAAAGGGATGGCAGCCCGTTTGGTTTTTCAGCAACAACTTAATTTCTCTTCAGATCTTTCAGCACTCCGAAAGGCATTAAAAAAAAAAACAAAAAACAAAAAACCACAAAACAAACAAAACACAACACCAAAAACCTGTCTATAAATGCAAGCAAAGTTTACAGAATGGAAAAGCAGTTTGTGAAGATGATGGGCAGGACATCCAGCAAGTCACCCTTCACTACTCCCACCAGCAGGAACCAAGTGATCTCATTACACAATGCTGAAGCAGCATCCTGTCATGTCACTCAAAATGTATTTGTTAGATAAAAAAGTTTCTTAAAAGAATTATATTTATATCCTAAGACTGCAGTGGTGCTCAACCACCTGCTTCACTCTCAGGCGAGATGCCTTGGGTCACACAGTGCCAGGGCTGCAGGGCACCATCCCCTTCACAAGGCCTGGATCAACTATTTTTTTATCATGTTTACAGGCAAAAAAAGTTCTCTATGTTAGTGCAGCCCATGTTAGACAGTATTAATAAACACAGTAACCTGCACTCATCTTCAGGGCAGCATCAGGAGGAGCCACATATGGGATCTCCATGCATTTTCCAGCAAAGATTGGGGTCATCTCAGGTACCTCCAGTGAAGTTAAACCTGAACACTCCCAGGAACAGGACTGCCATGGTTCACACAGAATCACAGGATCACTGAATGTTAGGCACTGGAAAGGACTTTGAAATATCCTGGAGTCCAACACCCCTGCCAGGACAGGTTCAATACACCTGGGAAGTGCTCTGTGGGGTGAGCAGCGCTGGTGGCACAGGAAGGCTGCTGGGAGAAGGATGCCACTGTAATGGGATGATTCCTTTAACACATCCTGGCCTTAGGTTAGGAAGATAAGTTGGCTGCTTCCTTCATTTGAAGGTCTTGCTGCTTTCCCCACTCTTTCTCTCAAAGGTTAGCAGCTCTGGGGGCAAACCATCCATTTCAGTGAACTCCCTTTTGTGCGGAAAGCAGAAGGGAGGAGGACAGGAAAACACAATGCAGGGTGGAGAAGCTTGGAGAAAGGCAGCAGTGTTTTTATAGTCCTGCACACCACAGCCCTGTATTGATGTGGTGACTTGATAGGATGTTGAGATACACAACCCTTCCCACAGCTGTACTATCACATTAATTTCAGGCCCTCAAACGTTGTTAGACTTGCTGACCTCAGGCTTAGCTTGTAGTTAGGATAAACAAGTTTCTCTGCCAGTGAATACGTAAAGTCTGGAATTTGAAAAGTCATTAAGACAATAAACATGATGCTAAGTTTACAGATTCACTTTTCCAAGCGAAATCACACTTCAGGCTATATTAAGAAAGCTTTCTTTTTCAGTCAAAAATCCAGAGATGCATATAAACATACAGTTGTACAACTGCTGTGCATATTTTATGTGTAGATGAAATGGCAAGTTAGTAGATCCTGATTAATTTTCTGGATTATTTTTTTTTCACAGAATTCCCACCCTTTATGTTTGTTTTTCTTTCATTAGGTAGGATTTTTAAATGCAAATATAGCAGAGGTAAAATCCACCATACACTCCTGGATCAAGCTCTGGGGCTCAGTAAGGATGTCAATCAGTATTCACAAAGCTTGCTTCTAATGAACAAGAAAAGCAGGTGTTCACAGAAAAAAGTAAATTCAAAGTAACTCTGCAGTTTATGAAACTTTGTGTTTATTTCAAAATGCAGTCAACATCACAGCAGTTGAAACAAGGGATTCTAGAGGCATAGTAGCTAGTGCCTCAGAATATGAAATAAGAGTAGGAAAATGTCAGACACCAGGAAAAGCTTACAAAAAAATAATTCTTTGTTTGGTTTTTTTTTTCAATTGTGAACATTGGGCTAGTAAACAGTGCTGTTGACCTGGTTAGTTTGGATTTAGGTTATATCACTTATTTATATAGAGATTTTGTAAGCTGCTACAACAAACAAACAGAAAAGTAATGAAACAAATCTTCCATATAAGTTTGAGACCACTCTTTTGGCACCAACTCAGTTCTAGACAAAGACAATGCATTTTGAATCAGTTTCAGAACACACATGTATCTTTTGTCTCTCCAGAGCAAAGATTCCTTAGTTTATGAATTTTAGTATCATTACCCTTACATGTAAGTATGTCTTTCCAAAGCTGAAAAGAAAAACAGCCTTGGAAGCAGCCACCAGGTTCCTGGGTTTTTTAAAGCACACATTTTACAGACTGTAGTCAAAGCAGGTTAACAGCATATTTAGGTAATTTTGATTTTTAGATATGCCAGTGCAAATAAAAAAGTAACTTTTCAATGATTGGAAAGAAAATCTGATATTAATACGTTTCCCCTAAATATTTTTAGGGGGTCATTTAGCAGCCAGAAGGAATAAGAAATTAAATGTTACTAGCTTGTGCTGAACTAAAATCAGGTCATATTGTTGCTATTGGGATATTATAGCTCATTTGTTCTTTTATATCTATAATGCTTATTACTCACATGTCTTCAGCACAGCTTAAAACCAGTTTCCACAGATAGTAATTTCCTACTGGACTGCATATGTTGTGCTTTTTTTTTTTTTTTTTTTTAATGTAACCTGAATTAACTCATTTTTTTGTATTTAAGTGTGTGTCCTGACACAAAATAACATGACACATGGCTAAGTGTAGGGCCATGAAATCACTGTCAGATAATCAGTAAAAAGAACACATGGGGAGCCCCCAAAACTACCACAAAACAAATACAGAAGAGCCCTCAGACCCCCTCCACAACTCTCTGGGACTGCGATGGGAGGTGCAGAAGCTCCACTGCCTTGCACAAACATTAAGAAGAGAAGTTACAGGTGCCAGCTTCATCAATAGAGATGAAACTTTAATTAGCACAATGAAGGGTTTCAGCAGGCAAATTTCAGGTAGGTGCAAAGGTGCAGTAATTTCAGAAGTCAACATCCCTTCTGTTGCTGAAGCCCCCATGCCAAAAGTGAGAGCTTCCATTAAAAAAAAAAAAAAAAAAAAAAAAAAAGGTTTCCACCTTAAAAAGTTGTGAGAGCACCAAGGTACCAGACTGCACATCTACAGACAGATGGTGATGACCCCCTTGTGCTGGTGCCTGCTGGATCCCACTGGTGCAAAACTCACCCCAGCTGCTCCAGTGCCAATTTGGAGACCAGGCTTCTGGACAGATCCATCTCTGCAGGACTAGAGAAATTATATGTATTTGATTTCCACTGTGTTTGCAAAATACCACCAACGCTGAAAACACCTTTTCCATGTCTCTGCTATCCATGGAGTTTCATCTCAGTAGAGTGTAGGACACATTCCTACCTTCCACACCCAGGCTTGACACTATTATTTATGGGGGATGCACAAAGACTGGCACAGATCAGTCAACATCAGGGTCATCACTGCATGGTACTTATTACCAACAGGGCAGAAGTGGAGGAAAATTTATCCTTCAGCCATATCACAACCTCACAGAACTGTCTGCATAAGCTAATTATTTTTATCCCCTTTTTAAACTCACATGAATAATAAATACACAGCAAAACAAAAATACCTGGAAGCCTGCCACACACAGAATATCAAGATTCCTGCACAGGATGAAGGCAATAATTGCAAAAGCAGCTACATAATTTAGATAAAGTTGCTTCTGGGGGGCATGCAGGTGCTTATTTTCCAGTGGCAGCAGCAGGATTTGAAAGTCCATCATTAAGTTCAAGGGCTGAGACCCTGGTGACTGGGAGACCCACCTCCTGGGGCTCTCTGTGGAGATCAAGCTATAGATCCATTAGTTACTGAGATGTGATCTGATTATTTCATCCCAAAGCTCAACACCATGTGTCAAAAAGGGCCTTTTGCTGGAATACTTTATGAAATGGTCAATAGCACAGTTGCTCATCAGTAAGTAAGGGGAGAAACTTTTGTTTGAGTAAATGCTAGGGCAAGATAAATTTGCACCCACTTGAACATTTGTAAATAAAGATTGCTCTTTGTTAAAAGAAATTAGTGGATCTCATCCCCATAACACCTAAGGGAAGAATTTTAAATATTAAATGTGTGAAATAAAAAAAGAACTAATAAAGCATTGCATTCTTTCTGGGAAAAAGCATTAAAAACAGCACCAAAACAACTTCACTTTAGGCAGAAAGCAATAATTTCTACTTCTTTTTATTTTGGCATACCTAAAAAAATGTGCCATCCCCAACTTTTTACAACCTGGGGGCAAAATTCAACTTGACACGAAGCAGCAGAATATTAAAGACAAGGAGAAGACCATGTCAGGGCCAGAGGAGGAGGAGAGGAGGTTTAACACCAGTAGGTTAAGTGACAAATGATAAAAATTGTGTGCAGGTACCTCTAGACAGCTTTATTTTTGTTTTCTTAGTCTGCTCTCCTCTAAGCTTCCTAAGAGAGGTGAGGGTTGTGATGGAGCTGGAGGGGTGCCTACTCAAAGCAGGAAAGAATTAGGACATGGATGAGCTATTTGGTTGCCAAGACAGAAAATTCCCCTACACAGGAATAGAAAATAAAATGACTAACAAATCTGTGAATAAGCATGTATTCTCTCAGTAAATCCTGCACATCACAAGCAATTAAATTTTTATTATGTCCATTTTTATTTCAGAATACTGCTGCAAGGTGACCCAACATAGAAAACTGGGCTCTACAGTTTGGATTTTTTTTGTTGTTTTTTTGTTTGGTTTTTTTGTTTGGTTTTTTTTTTTTTCTTTGCTCTACAGGCAAAATGCTCAGTTCTTATTTGTGCTGCACAGAAGTTGCATCTTAGTTGGCAAGACCCTGCTGCATGGGTGGAAGAGCCCCGAAGTTTTTTAAGGTGTGTGTACACACTCAGGCAGTGAAAAGATTCTGGTATAAAAATTCCACCTGACATTTGATTGCGCTGGTTTATGGTTTTGTAACTTCAGATGCCGCTTTTTAGTCGTAACAATGGGTCCCCCTAGTGGGAAAAAGCACAATTAACTTTGTCCCTGCAAATTTCTTGGCAATGCAATTTATCACATTCGATTACCAAGGGGAAGCTGCCTGCTTGCAGAAATGTGAGCACAAGAAGGTATGGTTAACTTTTCTTCCATTTTTTAATGACATAAAGCACAGCTGAAGTGATATATACTCCAATTGAGCTATTTCATTAAGCTATCAAGTCACAAATATCAGTGCATCACTAATAGGGCAGAGAAACTGCACCATATAAATACATAGGTTTTTTTTAAATAATATTAATCAATTTTTATACCCTGGGTAGGGTGTAATCAATTTTTCAGAAAAAAAAAAAAAAAAGTGTATAGGAAAGGCAAAAATAACTTTTTTTTTCTTTTTTTACAAGAATGAGTCACATCACCACCTTTCCTAGTTATGATATTCAGTGTTTCACAAGGTAATTAATTAGATGTTAGCAATGCCACAGTTTTTATAAATGTGGCAGCCATTATAAACAGATATAATTATTTCACTCACACAGCTCCAGACACTAGTACCTATTTTCTCCATCACAGCTGGATTCAAACAGATCTATAATTATATGAACTTGCACAACTCCTTTTCAATAGTTAACTGTTTTCTAGGACATTTCTTTCCTGTGTTAAATTTGCATTTACTGTTGGGATAGTTACTGTGTTGAAACCTTGCTGCCTCCTGGGATGGGCTCCTTCCAACATCTGAAAAAGCCTTCAACGAAGAAAAGGTTAGAGTTCTTGGTGTAAATTACAGCAAATTCCTGACAACACAAATTGTCCAACAAGGAAAAAAAAAAACAAACCACAAAAAAAACCAAGAAACAGGACAAATAAACAAAACAGGCTTTATTCTGTGTCAAATATTAAGATCACGACCTCAAAACAAGAAGACCCCAGAAAACAAAACAAAAAAAACCACAAAAAACCTGACCCTTTCAGAAGTTCTTTATGAAATTTTTATCATTTATTATGCATTCATAATTATCCTCTGCAATAAAAAAATTAAAAGCTTATCCAGATATTGTGAGAAGTATTTCTGTAAAAGATTCTAGGCAATCTTAAAGTGCTGTCTAGCCACCTAGCTGGAAATGGGCCTCTTTAGTAAAATATTATTTTTTCTGTGCCCATTCTTTGTTCCTTCAGGAAGAGTATTCTAAAGGAATTAACCCTTTAAATTTATTTGCTTGGAATTTATTTAAATACTCCTTTTAAGTGGTTTTCAAATTAATAAAAGCTAGAAAGTGGAAAATGCAACCTCCACCAGCTGAATATTCACACGTCGTTTTGAAAAGACCTACATATGGAAAGTTCTCACATTTATATCCTGAGAGCTATCACTTCTGACTGCTGGTAATTGCCAACATGTTCAGTTTGCTTAGCAACAGTTTTACAGGAGATGAACAACTTGTGCTATCACAAAAGTTAAGATTCTTGCAGATCCTCTAGATGTTTATGATGTTTCTACTGATTTTCTGTTAAGGTGTGTGACATTTCAATGGCACTGTCCAAATGGGTTTGTCTGGCTTTTTCCTCAGTGTATCTTAGGGCAGGTAGAAACATTCAAAACACTGACTTACCTCTTTTTCCCCTCTGTGGAATCATTTCTCTTCTGTTACTCAAGAACATTCCGGACATCCCTACAGAATTATTTCAATGGCATTTATCCCACTGCAAGAGAACTACAGATAATGACATCTGCAAAAGTTTTGCTCATGCCAGACATCATCATCATCTACAAACTCTTGACCTAATGGAAAAGTCAAAGGAAATTGCAGCACCTTTCTCAGATATGGTGGTGTGCACCACAAGGCAAGCTGAAGTCACAGCTGTTACCTACTTAGTAGTTGCACCCAGCCTGAAAAAACAAGTAAAGGCTTCTGTGAGCAGTGCATGATGTGTGCCAACAAAAAATAAACAAAAAAACAAAACAACTATGGGAGAGGTTATAAGCAACTACAGGTATTCCACAAGGCAGCAGGATTTAGTGCCTATTATCCTCATTCCCTAGTTGTAGTATAATTTGTGATTAAAAACCTCTGCTTGCTTTACTATGCTGCGACATCCCAGAACTCCAGGTATCCTGCCACACTACTTAGAAGTCTGAAAGTTGAAGGATTTGTCCACAACCTGCCCTTGTTAAGTGTCCTGTGGAGCTGCAGCCACAGTGCAAGTGAAGATGCACCCACGAGGTACAGGGCAGAGCAGGGGCAGAGAGAGCCACATGGACCCAGATGTCCTCCCCTTTGGGCTGCTGCTGCTCCTCTCACACAGAGCTGTGGCTCAGCACGGACTCCCTGTCCCTCTGCTCTCAGCTGAGGACCAGCTGGGTCTCATCCCAGTGCCTCTCTGCTCAGCCATCCTCTCACAAACTGCCTGTTTGGCCTCTGCTTCTGTTGCCAGCTAAGTTGTGGTGGTTTTCCTTTTCCTCTTTGCTGAGTTCCAAGGGTTATGATTAAGCAAGGCTCTACTGCATGTGGTGAAGATGGCCACGTCACCAAAGGACTCTGGAGGTGTTTCTGAACTCAAGACAGTCTCCACACGATGAGGCATATGTGACCTTAATGCTGGCATTTTCTGAACACTCATTACCTAATTTTCCCATGACTAAACACAAAGTGTTTGACGTGACAAACTAGGTATTGAAGAGACTGTTCTAGAACATGTTAGCAGAGTAAGACTTGGTACACTGTGCACCTCGAAATGTTATTTTAAACTGTTCAGAGGTTCTGAATTTCCTCAGTTACACAGAATTAGGTAAGTGATGGACTAGTTGGCACACTTAAACTGTTCCTACTGCAAACTCTTTAAAGAATCTCCAGTGGATTTTAGTGTAATGGATTAGGTCATGCCTCTAGCTGCCATTCTGGACCTCCATCAGACACCACTGCCCTCCAGAGCAGGAGCAAGAGAAGCACTTGTCCCAGGTGCTCCAGGTGAGTCTTGTGACACTAACCCACTTTTGCAAGTGTAGAAATGAGGAACACATTCACAGTGCAGCTTTTAAATACGTAATGATGACTGACAAACCTGAATACTATTCTGTAACAGACAAGATTTAAACGTGCCACCAAACTACTCTCTTCCTCCTCTGCTATCACACAAAGAATGAAAAGAAAAAAACTGGGAATCTGTTACCTGTGATGTACAAGGGAACTACCAAAAAGCACAAAAATAGGAGGGTCCTACAAAACATTCAGAGTTGATGCTTTCACTGTTCTAGATGAATGGTAACATTAAATGAGCAACCATCTTGCATCCTCAAAGATGCCATTTATTACCCCTGTGTCATAGCAAAGGGCAGGCAGCTATGCATGATGATAAACTATGAAAAATGTGCTTGAATCATGCAGCTGTCACCTCTTTCTTCAGTATCTACAGTTCTGGTAGCTGTTAAGACAATGACATCATCAGTGAAAGTAGAAACTGCTAAATGAAATAAACTATTTTTCCTGAAGAATTTTACATTATAGTCCAGTTCCGGTTAAACTACAAAAATAAGACTATCAAGTACCAAGAGTAAAGAATATTTTATTTAAATGGAAGTTTGTCAAACATTATGTATCAAAACTAAGGCCACAGCTAATGCTAACACAAAGTCATCCTCAAAAGGGTTTTATAATATGATACAATTTAAAAATCCTATACAAAGCTATTTTACAAATGAGTACTCAAACATTCTGAAATGCAGCATTACTTACTTGTTCTAAAATGCTCTATTATTCTACCGATAATATTTAACAATACAAAGTAGTGAACTATCAGTGCATACAACCTGCCTTTAGTTTGGTCCTGTGAGGGAATTAATTTTCTGCATTACTGCAGCTACAGAAATGAATGAAAATATAAAACATTGTAATGGAAGCTGCCAGTGATTCCTCCTTTTTGTGCTGAGTGAGTTCACTTCTTCTGATGCTAAATATCTCCAGTCATAATAGCAATGAACTCTTCTTGATTGACTGCAGAAAGAGAGAAAATCATCAGACAGACAGCAAACATCCACAAACCATAAAAGAAAATGGTTCATAATGGTTTGATACTTCTTACTTTAAGGTCTCCCAGTTAGTATTTATTATGTCTAAACTGTTACTAATCAGGGTTTAAAAGTTTGGATTTTAGATTCTAGAGCAAGACACTTTGCACATATTTTTTTTAAAGGAAAAGCAAAAGACAGAATGTAAACTTTATTATGTAGACTACTTAAGAGAGAATCTGTGTCACATATAACAAGCTTTTATTTCTATTACAAAAGTAAAAAATATTCTGAAAGTGAAGCAAGATAGAAAAACCTGAGAAAAGTATGTAAAAAGATGGATATGCAAAAACTTAACACTTTATTATGATTTTAAACTTATGAAAATATTTTAAAATTACATAAAATTTAGTAAGTTCTTCTCAAGCAACAGTGCTACAGTTGAAATTACACCAAATTTGGTTTTATTCTTAAGATCATGATTCAGACATTTATGTCCAACACTCCCCACCCCAAGCCACAGTATTCCTCTCTCTTTCAAACCTGTAACACTTGCCAAATACAAAATGAATTCTGAGATCATTTACTAATGATTCCATAAATTAGCTAGAATTAAAATGTACTTTTGACAAGCTCTTCCCCATCTGAACTTTCTTCATTTAAAAGTTATAATTAACAGAAATTTTACACAAATGTATTTGAAGAAATTAAGTCATAATAATAAATTAATTAGCAGTCATTAATTATTTTGCTGCACTTATACCTGAGCTATTGACCTTAGTCATATGTTAAAACAGAGCCACTATAAAAGAGTTAACCAATGAACATGTTCACTCTGCAATTAATTACTGTAGTGAGGAGTGATTAGAATAACTCAGTAGTATGGAAAAGACCAGACACTCATGAAGAATTCTCCCTGACAATCATCTGTCACAGTCAATGTGCCTAAGCTATTCCTAAATAAATTGAATTACAGAGTATAAGCTACATCTACAGATGAAGAAAATTAAACAAGTTCAGCTATGTTAAACAATAATAAAAAAAAACAAAAAAACAAAACCTTAAGTCTGCTCTATTGCAATACATGCAAAAAAAATCTGAACCATGAAGATTTAGTCTAGCTCTGAAGTATCAGGCCATGGTATAGCTGCATCATGTTTAACTACACAAACACCATATTGTCTGCATGAGTTAAAAAAAACCACATTTCTAGAGCTTTATCAGAGTAACAGCACAATGGCTGCACAAATGTCCTCCCAAAAACATTCTCTAGTTTAAAACAACTTTTTTAAACAATACTGCTGAGTGGAAATGCAATGGCATGGCAAACAATTTTTTTAACTTTCAAACTGCAAAGAGAAGGGTAATTACAATTCCCAGTAACCCAGTTAATCCTCTTCAGACTTGTGAACAAATCCTAAATTAAACACAATGAAATTAGAAGCAATCACATAGTACTTCCTAGGGTCACACTTCCCTTGCTTCCATTACATAACTGATCATAAAAGAATGAACTGATATCACAGTTAATATTAAGAAAATGTTGACTTGGACTTTGGAGAGTTAGAGCAGGATGTTATTTCAGGGGAACCTGGTACTTTTCCTAGTTCTGTGCCAAAATCTGAAACCTAAGAATGGATCATGTCTACTAGAATGCAATCCAGACAAGATGAGGAAAAACTGCTTGATCTGACTGCAAGGAGCTTCTGAAAATACTCATGCCCCAAACCAGAAATAATTCCTAAGACCCTATATATGAAAATAAGGCTATTTATCTTTTTAAGGCAGACAGTAATATGTAATAAATACTTTATTCTACAGAAACTTATGTACAGTGTACCAATACAGATCAGAGGTTCCACTGGAAACAGAGGGATCCAAGGGATCCAAGAGGGATCCAAGGACCCTGGTATCACACATTATTTCACTGTGAACAAAACAATCTCTCAAAGATAAAAAGGATTTTTATCCAAAATTTGTATTATTCCTATATTTGAACAATCAGTTCAAAATGCTACCTTCTAATAGTTTAAGGTTTGGGTTTTTTTTTCCTTGCCAGGAAAATATGGAGAATTAGATGACAGCAAGATTTTGCTGTATGACCCAGATGTTTAAAGTTAAATGGAACAGTGATTCACAGGATTATTTACTTTTTCAGAATGAATCTTACAAGAAACAGCATCAGTTTTCTTTTAAGAACAGAAAACACACTTAAGGATAAATAGCACCATATACAAACATTATGCTGTCAATCTTCCATATTCAATATCATGGTTGACTGCTCCAACAAAGAGGATGAATGAGTAAGAAACTGAGCCACTCACTTTTAGCAGATGAATTTGAATATAAAAATGTATCACTGACCCAAGATAATTATGACTCAGCATCCCTGAAGTATCTAATGGTCTACACTCAATTTGTAGCTACCAAATAGCCACATGACAGAAAGCCATCCATGATTCTGACATCTCAGCTGGCAGCTCCAGGAGGGTGACACAGAACAAAATGTGCTTGCAGATGACTTGTACTCTCAGTCACCACTACAGCTACACATTAAAAAAAAAGTGGAAAAAAAAGTAAAATGAATCATGAAAAAAAACAAAGCTAGCAATGCAAAGTCCTTACAACTCTTCCTGTTAAAACTATTTTCATAGACTAGTAATTAATCTAATGGACTGAGAAAAAAAGGAGAATTCCCTTGCCTCCTGAACAGCAACTGAAAAGAAGGCAAATAGGTATCCTTCAATCACCCTGCAGAAAACAGAATATGTATCTCCAAGAAAATCTGACAAAACAGTGGGACAGTTCAGGGATTTAAACAGCAAGGAAAAAAACAAAACCTAAATGAATAGTTTTGTCCTGACCTTTCACTATCTTTTCCTCCAGACACAATTTACACCACTACAACAGAAAAAAAAAAAAAGATTTGTATTTCCACACCACTGGCCATGTTTAAAAGTTCCTGCTCTTCCTCTTGAAAGAAAAGCACTTCTTTCAGTATTTGAGTACTTGTACTCCTAGGTGAGGAATAACATCTACCTCAAACATCACAGAAGGGAGGAGTGTCTGTCACAAAGCTGACAAGAACAGTTTTTTTCCATTAGTGAGTTTTGAGTGCAACAGATGGGGTGGTTCACAAGTAGAAATGCTATTGTAACTGGAAAAGGTGATGAACTGTTACTGAAATCTCAGACATCTGAGTCACCATACTGAAAGAAAAACTGAGAAACAGATTTTGATGACTGTTAAAAATGTAGCATTTATGTATATGGTTGCAAGTAAGTGGTCCCTAAAATTCAGATAATAAGGTTTCTGCTCTAAACATAAGGGTATTTTCAAGTTTATGAAATAAACTCTAAGTTCAGTGCTCATGAAGATTTAATAAACGTATCAAACAGGATTTGTTAATTCATTCTTTAACTAGCTCATAAATCCCTTCTGCAGCACACAATGGACCTTGTCAGTTGCCCATAACCACTCTTCACACTATGTTCCTCAGCACTCCTAAGTCCAGAAGGACATTAAAGATCCATCCAAACTGATTCTTATCAGGGCAAGGGTACATCCAATATGACTTATTAGCTTAATGGTCCATATCTAACATGCTGAAATCAGAAAAATGACACATCACCACTTTAATAAATATTGACTAGGAGAGCAGAAGAGTTTCTCTCTGCACTTTAATCCTTTCTCTGCTTTATAGGAAAATAAAAACATAATTAGGCACATGGAATCTCCCATGTACCAGCTCAATTACTTCCACCTTCAACTACATTTTCAATAGACACTGGTTGAATAAGAGGTAGTGGTGATGAATGAGCTTCAGAAATCAATTGACTTTTAGATCCCAGGATGTTCTTCCAGGCTGAGAAGCACAAAAAAACCAACAACAACCAACCCTACTTTCGATTATTTGCAAGCTAAACTTTGAGCTAAAAGCTACTTAAAAAAAACCCAACAGGATACTTTCACAAAATGAGTATAACAAGAGGAGAAAATTAAGAACAGATTGTATGGGGATACGGGGTTTTGTTTGCTAACACATACTTTCTCCATCTCCATCCTTATCAAATTCTTCAATCATAGCCCGTAGTTCTTCATCAGACATGTTTTCACCCAGTTCTCTAGCAACCCGGCGCAGGTTTCTCAGACTTATTTTACCAGAGTCATCATCATCAAACAGTTTGAATGCCTTGAGTATTTCCTCTTGTGGGTCTCTGTCCAGTATCCAGTCCGTCACTGTAAGGAGACTTAAGTTAGACCACAAAATTCTGAAGAAAAACTTGGAATTTTTTTTTTTTCTGAAGAGAATTCAGAATTACCTTAGCAAACTGAGGCAACATGAAGAACACTCACCGCAGATTTCACCTGTTCTTTCATTTTTAACTGTTCCATTTCAATATGCATATTTTTTTGGCTGTTACCTGACATCCCCTTCTTATTTCTCTTTTCCCAAACCCATTTCTCTTTGGTTTGGGAAACAAAAAAGTGCCACTGTAGCACTGGAAAGCTAGGTGGCAATTTAGACAGAATCTAAATTTCAACAAACTTTTCATTAGGGATTAAAAATTAAAAATATACAAAAGCCTACCCTATTTCATAGAATCATAGAATTATTTTGGTTGGAAGGGATCTCTAAAGGTCATCTAGTCTAACCCCCCTGCAGTAAGCAGGGATACCCTCAAACCAAAAAAAACCTTTCTAAGCCCAGGGGTTATGAATAGGACACTGCTATGAACTGCAAGATGTTAATTCTGAAATAATTCACTAGTCTTTATTATTCTTTTTTTTTTCAGTTTCTGTAATGGAAAAGACAAACCTGCCACATGAAGTATTTTCATGTTAATTATTTGAGACATTTCTGGATCCAGATGTATGTATCATCACATCTTTGTACCAGCTAGTCTTGTGTTACAGGTTTACTCTTTATGACTTTTATCACATCACCAAAAACACATATTAAAAACACACCAATTCAATCTGTGCAATGAGAACCACTTAGTATCTGCAACAACCTGCAGATGAAATGCCTGCTCTGGCTTTGCACACTTGACAGGAAAAATTATATTCAAGCTTATATAAGCTCACTACAGCAATGAAGTTTATATGCCTACATAAATCCCTCAGATGCACACTAAATTTAAAGTATTTTCATTTTAAACAACTATGTTGCTTGCCAGTATTACTTTATTTGAAAAATTCTACCTTTTGTGGCAAAAAGACAACTGCAACACTAGCTGAAGAACAATAAAACAGTATGTCCCTAAATACTATAGGTAATATGATTTTATAAAATTAGAAAAAGTATAAATAGCTTTATACATTTCAGCTGGGCCACTCCTACCTTTAAAACCACAAATAAAAGTAAATTGTGAACAACTGATGGCTCAAAAATTGCTTTAGTACATTCATCAGCTCTTCACAATCAGAGTTTCTATAACCTATTTTTGCAACTCCCTTTCTTTCTTCTAGAAACCCTAACTTTGTTTAATTCTGTGTCAAGGTTACATTGTGTCATAGCAGCACTCAAACACAATTCAAGGTTTGGGACAGGTCCAATCCGTGTCCAAGGACACATTGTGCTTTCCACAAGAACCTTCCTTGCTTCTCACTTCTTTACTTTGGGTTTTAGTGCTCTTTGGTTTTGTTTGGGGGGTTTTGTTGCTTTTTGCTATTGTTTTGGTGTTTTTTCAGAAAAATTACATAAATTTAATACCTTGAACACATGAACTGTAATAATGAAACAGACATACAGCTATACATGTCAGAGGAATCCTGCACAGCATTTTTTTTTTTTTTTTGCAAACACAAATTGTATGCAAAAGCATAAATAATGTGTAACAAAAAAAAAATATTCAGACACTTAATCTTCAGCAATTCAGCAGATCAATATATACTCAAAGTATGTCAAACTGTGCAATACACAACCTTCAGATGGAAGAAACAGGCTACTGAAATTCTATTGTTTTTATCAACAGATGAAGATCCCTCAAGTACAATATCTAACATCTTCTTCCATTTCTCTTATTTTTGTTATATATGAAGTCTGCATTCTGTTCACACTGTGGATACACTCCTTCACATGAAATTCAAAGCCAAATAATTCTTCTACTGCAGGAAGGATAATTGTACAAAATCTATAAACAACACTAGAAGAGGTACATTTTAAGTCAGCACTTATTCCTTTCTTTAAATTTGAAAAAGATTAGCACTAGGTATACTCTTATTTCCTTTTGCACTGCAGCTATCATTCAACTCTACATGTAAAACTGAATATTCAGAACACAAGAGTTCTATTTTCCTCCACTATTAACTTTTAGCAATAAAAATATTTAAATCTCCCATTTCTATTTCTTACCAGTACTAGATAACTAAAAAAGTGTAAAAGTACCACTTCCAAAGTGTAATTACTACTGTGTGCTAAATTTCTCTAAAAGTACACAATCAAACACATACCAACTTCATTAAAATCTTCAAAGGTGATCTTCCCCGTTGCTTCTCGATCATAATCTTTCAGTATTTTCAGTATATCAGCTTTTTTCACATCAAAACCCAAGGCTCTCATTGCCACCTTTTGGAACAAAATGGAAGTGCAAACATATAGAAACATTAACGTTTGGGATTTAACAGACTTCTTTTTCTTTGCAGTAATTACTTTCTTGCTCAAGAAAAAAGGTGAATATTAGTGGTTTAGCAACGATAACAAATAAAACTAAAAGAAGGGAAAGAACTTGAGATATCAAAATCAACTAAAACTACTATCAGCAAAAGAAACATCAAGTTACAGTGAAAAAACTACCCTTTGCATTTTCAGTTTTACAGGCTGGACCAAATGCTTCTTAGCACTTCTTTAGAGCCACTGCTAAAATCTTACAAACTCACTATTAAACACATATTACTTGCCATTAAATTGTTTAAATTAAGAAAAAAAAAGAACAACTATAAAACTTTTACCTTTAACTCATGGTAATTTATTGCTCTATCTTTATCTGTATCAAACAACTCAAAGGCATCTTTAATTTCTTGCTTCTGTTCCTCAGTCAGTTCTCTTCTCCTCTTCTTTTTGGTTTTGTCTACTGAAAGCTCACTCCTATATAAAGAGAAAGAAATTAAGTGTAATTGATTTCTACTGAAAAGATACCACTGTAAACATTTTCCACCAGTAAGAAACTCACCATAAATACACAAATCACCTCTTTCTCTATTCACTTTTTTCCCAGATTGTCCTATCAGCTTAAAATAATACTTGAAATATATAACTCCTTTGTGAAAGCTGAGTGATACCTCCACTCTCCCATCCAAACTAAAATCAGCACAGGTGTTTTGATTAACAAATAACAGAAAGAGGGCAGAAAAAACCCTTAAGATTTAAAAGAAATACTAGAGGTTACAAATTAGGTAGCAGGTAAAATGGTACAACTACTGAAAACATTTCTTTTCTTACCTGTAGCTTCCAAGAAGGTTATTATGAGGCCTGACAAGAGCTTGCCTGGCTACCAAAGTGGTCATTAAGTGCCACAAATTGGCTTTGTTGCCAGTAACAGTTCTTAGATAAATGTCACTTATGGATTTAGATCCTTTAGATCACACACACACTGTTCTACAGACTTTTTGCTCCCTTTTTGGCATACACAAAAAAAGACAAGCCCCCCCCAACCAGCAAACCTTGCTTAAAGACAGCCCTCTTTTCCCTGACAACTCTAAAAACAAGGTAAGATTTTATCTAAGAGACAGAAAACCTGATTATGTATCAGGAACAGCTGAAAAAAAACTAACTGGGAAGGATGGCACTAAGAAGCTTTGCACCAATGCATTTGCACAGGTAGTGTGAATTTTACTTAACTGTGCTTTATTCACATCAGTGAGGCTGACTGCAGCATCCAGGCTAATTGCTGGGATGATGTCCACTTCAGACCAAAAACTCAAAAAAAAATTGTATTTTGAGGTAACAGGTGATATCAACTAAGACTGTTACAGTACTTCAGCTTCACTCTTGGAAGAAGTGGACAGGGGTAAAGCTCAGCAGCTGTGATGAGCATGGCAAATGGGCAGTGGTAAATCCTCTCCATGCTGGGATGGAGATTTTCTGTGTCCAGTGGGGGACACCCCAGCACTAGATGTAGAGGACAGAGCTTAAGCTTTAAGCCTGACTTATGTGCCTGGTGGTGTTGCAGCACTGGGTGCACGAGGGTCTGAGGGAGCTGGGTTTGTTTAGAGCAGGGTGAGGGGGCTGTCTAGAGGTTTTTGAGACAGAAGAGAGGGAGAGGTTCCCCCTCAGAGGAGCTCAGTGAAAGGACAAGAGACAAACTACAAAATGCAAGACAAACTTCAGCTGCTTCTCGGGTGAGACGTGTTTCCTGATTTCAGTGGTTATGTGCTGGATCAGATGCATGGGGAGGACTGAGGAGTCTCCATTGTCATGAATTTTTGGAACACAGGTGGAAAAGGTGCTCAGCAAACTCAGAGAGCAGAAAGATGGACTAGATGACTTGCAGAGTCTGACCTTCCTGTACAATTAATGCTATGCTCTCAGAGGAAGGCTTTTTACATTTCCCTATTGGCACTAGAGATAAAATGCATCCTGTGTCACCTACTGTGAAATGCATTAAAATTACTGATGAGAGAACAGCAAGATGTTTTTCAAGGGCATTTCTTTTTCAAATCTCCTGCAACGGGCTGCTTGTCTTTCTCCTTTGTTAAGGATTCACTAATTTTAACCAAAAACAAAGATTAAACACACAGCTGAGATTCAGCTGCCAGCAGCCACTCAAGTTATGCTGTAAAAATTCCAAATACAGGCAAGAAAAGCACAAGCTGGACCTGCTTCAAACCACAATATCCCCAAAGCATGAAAGGTCCTTAGCAGACCAATTGGGACAGTGTGATTTCACACAAGCTTTGGATTACTATAGCTTTTGGAAGGACTATGGCTACATAATTATGATGGGGAGAGCATCTCAGATCCAGAGAGCCCCTGTATTGTGAGCTGGGATGATGAAATCCACTTAGGAGCCTGGAAGCAGATTAACACTGAACTCATCTGGAAGAAGGATATAGCTTCTCAAGTGTTTATTTAGTGTTTGGTTTATTTAGTTAGTAATAATTTTTTCAGAAAGCAGGACAGTACTTAAATGCAAGTGTTCTTCTACAACCACTTTTATTTTTATGAAGACTGAAGCTCTCAGACTGGAAAAGTAAGGCTCAAATATGCCATGTATGTATATTAATCAGACAAAAAATTGCCAGGTATCGAATTTGTAAGGTGGGAAACCTTTATAAAAACTGTTACTGAACGCGAATTAAAATAAAACACAACACAACAGTCTAACTTAATGACTACTAAAAGTCTTTTTCAAGGATTATTAACCCACACAATCCCGAGGGAAACCTCTCCCAAGCCAGATGCGACTGGACCTGCCCTCCCTCAGTGAGCAGACGCCTGATCCAACCCGGCCGCCCACGACCCCCCCTGAAAGGATCAGACACAAGCGGCTAAACCCTCCGGCTGACCTTCACCGGCGCACAACAGCTTCCAGGCCCCAACGATTCCCAGCGGGATCTCCCCGGGACGTTACTGAGGGGGACGCAGCGAGGCCTCTGGGGGGGGCGGCGAGGCCTCTGGGGGGAAGCCCCAGAGCCACACACCAGAACCACCCCCTGAGGCCCGAAGGGGAAAACCACCCGGCTCATACTGACCTCAAGGACAAGCTCATGCTGCTGCCGGGCCGCGGCAGGCCGGACTGGACCGGACCGGAGCCGCTCCGGAGCAGCCGCCTCCCTGCCCCTCCACACCGGCACCGCCGCTCTCCCTTCCCCTTGGAAACGCGCCTCGACGCCTGCGGCCGCCAACCCGCTCCCTCCTTCCGACGGCGCCTCCCTCTGATTGGACATCGGCGGAGATCTTCCCGCCTCCCAGCGCGGAGCGCCACGCTCATTTGCTAAGGAGCTGCCAATCAAGTGGAAAGGGGCGGTCCTCGCCGGCAGCCGCCGCCGCGGAGGGGCGGGGTTCCGTGAGGAGCCGTTACCCAGAGTGCTGCGCGGCGCGGCCTGAGGTGAGGGGGAGGGAGGGGGTGGCCGCCATGGCGGTGTCTGTAAACGCTCCCTTTTGCCCCCTCATAAAGCTCAGAGGCCTCCCGTGGGCTCCTGTGAGCCGGTGTGCCGTCTCGGCTTGCTCCTCTCTAGCCAAGGTGTAGTCAGGCTGTGGCAGAATCCTCCCCGCCTCGCCTGGCTCCCTCCGGCGCTGGAGGGGACGGCGCCATCTTGAGTGTGAGGGGAGCGGAGAGCGGGTGGGAGGTGTGTGAGGCGGCCTCCCCGCCGCCCGGAATCCAGGGGAGGTCCTGGGGGCAAGCTGTTAGCATTCCCGGCTGTTTGGCAGCCTTCGAGGAGTGTGTTTCTCTCTGCTGAGTATTTTTACTTGTTGTGAACCTTCGGGGTGGGATCTGGGAGTTGTGCCTCCGGGGTCAAGGAGATGCGACTCGTGAGCGCCTTCTGGCAGCCTTATATATACACAGATAAAACAACTGAAAGCATGAGTTACTGGCGCTCTTGACTCTCTGCCTGTGCTGTAGGGAGAATTTTTGATCAGACTTTTTTTCGTTTCTCTCCTTGCTGTTTGGATATGTTGGCAAATGAATGCATCCCTCTGAGCAATTGGACGTTTGATTTCAAATCTGGTTTCTTCCTAGGTTTGAAGCAGGTTTGGAGCATAGGTCTCAGAACGTGGTGCCAGTGGCTCTGCTGTGAGTCCGTGCTTGTCCCATCAAGGCAGTGGGTACTGTATGGTAACCAAGCAAATGTGCCTGCATAATTATTTTTTGTGCTTTAGTTAACACGGCCAGAGAGAAAAGGAGAGCAGTAAGTGAGTGACAGGAATGCTCACTTGGAGTGTGGGGTAGAATCAGGGTTGTGAAAGCACGAGCAGCCCTGAATTGCCCTGTGTCACCAGGGACCCCCACCCACTACATTATTGCCTCTTGGTCCTGCAGCTCAGCCCAGAGGCTCTTGTTCCTTTCCTGAGGTTCTGGAGGCAGGTTGGCTTTGGTGCTGTATGCAGCTGATGCTGGCTTACTGACCTGACTTTGTGGCCTGGCCTTGAACTTGGGTCGTTGCTGTGCAGTTGTTTGCTTAAGGGCTGGGCTGCTGATGGGTCTGGTTACTGTTACCAGGTCTGCACTCCTTGGTGACCTTGCTGTCCCTGGTGTTGTAGAAATTACACATGCCAGCCACCACAGCACCATAACAGGCTTTGACTCCTAGGTTTCCACATAAGCCAAAAGACAGGTACCTTTATGAAAGTGCTTTTTTATTAGTAGCACTACAGCTGGAGCTGGGTGCCACCAAAGAGGGACCCCAAAGAAAAAAATCCCTGGTCATTGTACTGTCACAGTCTTAAGTTACCCATACCTCACATGATAGAATCATAGAATTGTCTGGGTTGGAAGGGACCTCAGAGATCATCAAGTCCAACCCTTGATCCACTACCGCTGCGGTTCCCAGCCCATGGCACTGAGTGCCACATCCAGTCTCTTTTTAAATATCTCCAGGGACGGAGAATCCACCACTTCCCTGGGCAGCCCATTCCAATGCCTGATCACCCTCTCCATAAAGAAATTCTTTCTAATATCCAACCTAAACCTCCCCTGGCACAACTTGAGACCGTGTCCTCTTGTCTTGCTGAGAGGTGCCTGGGAAAAGAGACCAACCCCCCCCTGGCTCCAACCTCCTTTCAGGGAGTTGTAGAGAGTGATGAGGTCTCCCCTGAGCCTCCTCTTCTCCAGGCTGAACAGCCCCAGCTCCCTCAGCCTCTCCTCATAGGATCTGTGCTCCAGTCCCTTCACCAGCCTGGTTGCCCTCCTTTGGACCTGCTCCAGCACCTCAATCTCCTTCCTGACCTGAGGGGCCCAGAACTGGACACAGGACTCGAGGTGTGGCCTCACCAGGGCTGAGTACAGGGGCAGAATCACCTCCTTGGACCTGCTGGCCACGCTGTTCCTGATCCAGGCCAGGATGCCATTGGCCTTCTTGGCCACCTGGGCACACTGCTGGCTCATGTTCAGCTTCCTGTCAATCCAAACCCCCAGGTCCCTCTCTGTCTGGCTGCTCTCCAGCCACTCTGTGCCCAGCCTGGAGCTCCCCATGGGCTTGTTGTGGCCAAAGTGCAGGACCCGGCACTTGGCCGTGTTGAACCTCATCCCGTTGGGATCAGCCCAACTCTCCAGTCTGTCCAGGTCCCTCTGCAGAGCCCTCCTGCCTTCCAGCTGATCCACACTCCCCCCAGCTTAGTGTCATCTGTGAATTTGCTGATGATGGACTCGATCCCCTCATCTAAATCATCAATAAAGATATTAAACAGAACTGGGCCCAGCACTGATCCCTGGGGGACACCACTGGTGACCGGCCGCCAACTGGATCAGCCCCATTCAGCACCACTCTCTGGGCCCGGCCCTCCAGCCAGTTCCTAACCCAGCACAGGGTGCTCCTGTCCAAGCTGTGGGCTGACAGCTTTTTCAGGAGAATGCTGTGGGAGATGGTGTCAAAGGCTTTGCTGAAGTCCAGGTAGACACATCCACAGCCTTCCCCTCATCCACCAGACGGGTCACCCGATCATAAAAGGAGATCAGGTTGGTCAGGCAGGACCTGCCCTTCCTAACCCCGTGCTGGCTGGGTCTGATCCCTTGCCCATCCTGCAGGTGCTGTGTGATTGCACTGAGGATGATCTGTTCCATAACCCTGCCAGGCACTGAGTCTGGCTGACAGGCCTGTAGTTTCCCAGGTCCTCCTTCCCTCCCTTTTTGTGGATTGGCTTGACATTCGCCAACTTCCAATCATCTGGGATGTCCCCAGTGAGCCAGGACTGTTGGTAGATGATAGAGAGAGGCTTGGTGAGCTCTTCTGCCAGCTCTCTCATCACCCTTGGGTGAATCCCATCTGGTCCCATAGACCTGGGGGGATCCAAGCAGCTCAGCAGGTCACTGACTGTTTCCTTCTGGATTACAGGGGGGCTGTTCAGATTCTTGTCACCTTCTGTAAGATCTAAGATTCTGTAAGATGTAAGATTGGGTTGGACTCGATGATCTCTGAGGTCCCTTCCAACCCAGCCCTTTCTATGATTCTATGATCCAGAAGCCAGCTGTCCTCAGGATAACCTGTCTTACTGTTGAAAACTGAGGCAAAGAAGGTGTTAAATACCTCAGCCTTTTCTTCATCTTTGACAACTATATTCCCACCCATGTCCAGTAAAGAATGGATATTTTCCTTGCCCCTCCTTTTGCCATTGATGTATCTGTAGAAGGACTTTTTGTTATCCCTCACAGAGGTGGTGAGATTCAGTTCCAGTTGTGCCTTTGTCTCTCTAATTTTCTTTCTATACGACCTAACTATATTCCTAAATTCCTCCTGAGTGGTTAGCCCTTTTTTCCATAATTGGTAGGCCCTCTTCTTAACCCTAATTTCTTTCAAAGTCTCTCTGTTCAGCCAGACCAGTCGCCTTCCCCACCAGCTCGCCTTTCGGCACACTGGGACAGCCTGCTCCTGTGCTTTCAAAACTTGCTTCTTGAAGTTTGGTTTCTTTGCTGTTTAATTACTAAGCAGCTGCTAAGTGGCTACCTTCTTACACAATATCATCTCCTCTTAGGTCCAGCTGATTCTGCAGTTAGTGACTTGGCTTGTTACAATACAGTTGTCATGGTTTCTATGGCACAGTCTACACGCTTTGTCCAGGCTATTTATTATTAATGTTTAAGCTGCTAGCTCTTAAGTTTTGACTTCCTCTACAACACTACCTGTATCATGGTTGCCCTCAGTTTCCAGGTTCTCCTCCCTCATGAAGCAACCCTGTCCTTCACAGGTTGACTCAAATATCTGATACTGAGTAACCCTCTGCATGTGCTTCCTGAAATAGGAGCTCCATGTTCTGGTTTCTATTTCTAAACTTAGCAGATGAGCTAGACAACTGTGTTCTTACTTGCAGCAGGATGCAGCACCTCAGTGGGCCTGCCTCAGTTTCCCTTTGTGATTCAGTTTCTCTCTGCCTCTCTGTCTCACACTCTCAGCTTCCCTGCCTTCAGCCTGGAGTTGGAGAATTTCTAGGGAGAGCAAAGAGCAGAGCAAACTCTGAACTGGTAACAACCTTGAAGGTACCAGTGGGAAACCCAGCTGGTATCTGTGGTGCCAGCTGTTATCCTGTGATGAAAAACATGGAGCCCAGCTTGGCTCCAGCAGGATGAACAGAAACCAGATAAGAATGGAGAGATAAACATAAGAATTGGTGTGATGAGGGAAAAGGGTATCTTGGCTTTTCCTTTGTCTCCTTTCTGTCCTCCAACAGAGGATTTTGGAGTTTGCCTGAGTAGTTAAAGGACAGCAGCCAATCACTTTATAAAGTGGTTTTGCCTGGGGCAAACTCTTGACTTGAGAGACTCCTGTACCCTTCACTTAGAAGGTGAGGGGGACCTTCCCCCCTCCAGTGGGGATGCCTGCTCAAGTGACTGCTCCCGAGGAGGAGCAAAGGGGCTACCCAACTGTAGTCATAAGAGGGTAAGAAGTATCAAAGCCACGTACATTAATTCTTAACTTTAAGTCTTGATCCTTTTGGAGACTGCAGTCATTGCATTATCACATTTCCTATAGATATTATTTTAATCATTGTTCTAAATCCAGTACAATGCCTACTAATAAGTAAGTTGCTAGCACTCAAACAATTAGCCTTATGTAACTGTTATCCACATACTTCATTATTTGCATATTTTATTAAGAAACCTACTTGTCTGTTATCCTAACACCCTGTTTTGCTTTCAGAAGGGAGCACACCACTGTAACCACTTCCTTTGCCTAACCTGATTAGGTGACCAGTGATGGTGGGCTTAAAAAAATCAGGGAAATTAGGAACTGCAAAACCCACAGGGATACACCCCTGTGTTCTCTGCCTCTAAATTTGATTGTTCCCAGCCAGTCTCATTTTCAAGTGTAGGTAGAGAAAATGTCCTACCATTTACAACCTTCAGTGTTTGTTGTGATGTTCTTTGCACTAAACTCTTTAAGATTTTCAGGGAAGATCTCTAAGCAGATTCCTAGTGCAACTGGTGCTGTTTTTGATGTGATGTTATGGCAAAAGCTCTGCTCCAGAAATTAATTTCCGCTGTTCATAAATTTAATAAAGCAGTGCTTGTATTGCACAGGAAATGGAGATGTCAGGAATTCAAAAGTAAAAGACAGTCTCAAGTTATAATAGCAAAAATAAATACTTGGTCTTGGGTATGGCAGTTGTGACTCGCAAACCCTTATGTTTTCAAAGCTGGCAAAACTAAAATTCTAAAATTAGCTCCTGTGAGCAGAATGGGTAAATCACTAGTATTTTCCTCACACCAATATATTGTCAGCTTAATAAGGAAATAAGGAAAATAATGGTTGATTTGTGAAGGCTTTATTCTTAGTTTTTATCTTCAGCTTTTTATTAATTTTCACACTCACCTGTTGCTATATGTGAGCCATTTGTGGGGCTGCCTGTCAGCCATACAAGTGAGTATGTTTCCTTTTCTATTCCTAATTTTACCAGTGTTTGAAACTACTCTACTCTTCCCTTGTCCCAAGTTTAACCTGAGGGTCTGGGAGATTCCAGTGCTCATGCTGGCTGCTCAAAATCTGATCAAATATCAGAACCTTCTGGTGTAAAGCAACAGGCTGCTTTGTCAATAAAATTAAATTTTAAAAGGAGTCGTGTTGCTTGGGCAGATTTCACATGAGCTCCAGTGGTTTTTGTTCCTGTCACTCTCCCAGCAAAGCGTTATGTTGGAGACCAAATGAAGGGGCAGGTCCATGCTGGTTGTGGTCCTGACACTTCTCTGAGACAAAGAACCAAAGAATCATTTGCTGAGGAGGGTGTGTGTCGTGATGAGAGACAGAACTTGGGGAGAGCAAGGGGGTGGAGGCTCCCTGGGCAATACTGATGAACTCTTCCCTGAAATTAAACCTTTTGGAAAGGGAGGGGATTGATGACAGAAGGAAGATAGTTGAGGAATACCAGCAGCGTTGAAGAGTTTCAAGATTCTAGCTTACACTACAACCTTAATAACCATTAATCTCCTGGGGAGGAACCTTCAGAAATAACAAAGGAAACGTGGTGTCATAAAGCATGAAGTTAGCAAAACCCTCAGTAAGTGGGGAAAAGATCAAGAGAGCCGGGGGAGATTGCCACCACTGACCCAATTCATGACCAGAAATATTTGCCCCCCTCCCCGGGAGCATGTGTACTAATTCACATAGTTAGCCGGGACAAACCAGAGTAACTGATGTGGTAATTAAAAGAGAAGATTCCAGAGGTGCTGGGGCTAATAAATGCAGGCACACAGTGAAGCTTGTGCAGCTCTCTCTTCACACCAAACACCCTGTTAGCTGGCCCAGCACTGGTGATCTAAATTTTACTCTAGTCTGTTCTCTTTTTAATTCCTAAAATCATAATGTAAAATCTACAGTGAATTTTCCCAGCTTGTGCACCTTGAACATAAATGTATTGTGACTTTTGTAATCAGGCTCAGCCTTTATGAGTAATTCCTTCTATACTTCTAATTAAAGCTAATGTTTAAATAGAGGGCTTGAGTGTCATTTAATCTTGGTCCAGCTGAGGGGATTTGTGAATCAGTTGCCTTCCTCCTCCATCCCTGGGGTGGGATGTAACACATGCCATGTGTCCTTGCCAGTCTGGTTAGGAAAACCCTCCCTACACATCTGCATCTAACTGCTGAGAAATGCCTTACTTTCTGACTCTGGCACAGTCACAGAAGTGTTACCCAAGGACCTTTCCCAATCCTCACAGTGTTAGGGTTCTGTTTATTTTGCCCATATTTTCCTGTTGCTGTTGAATGCCTTGTAACCTCCCCAGAACACTGTTGGGCATATCTGGAAACACACAATGTAGTTATTAACGTTGGTGAGTATGTCTGACAAGATGTTATGCAGACACTTCCTCCAGGAAAAACAGCTTGATTTGTAGAAAAGGATAAATTTAGTTGAATATGAGGAAAAGTCTAGTTTGATCAGTAAGAAAGAAGGCTTACTTCCATTTTTGTGGAATGACCTTTATGAACAATACTGAGCCACAGGGCTACCTCTTTTTCTGTTGGGTTTCTTACCTTGTGCTCCAGATCCAGCACTTCAGATGTGACAGATTCCAGATATTGTGAAGGGAAAAAGGCCATTTCTCAGAGTGAGGAAGAGGAGGAAAAAGGTGGGTGAACTCTTAGGAAGGCATAGACAGAAGTCTGGGAATGTGTGGGAAAGCACCATTGTGTGGGAAAACAGGAAGAAGTAGTGGCAGACAGACCTGGAAACCTTTAGTTCCAAGCAAACATTCTGGTTCTCTGCATGAAGATGGTGCTGGGTGACCTCAAGATGGCCTTTTGCAGCCCTCTACTTCTTGTCTGCAAAGAAATGCAATAAAGCATTTGATTTCTCATCTGCAAATCAGATGTCTTCTAATGTGATGAGTGCCAATGGAAAATGTTCATTTGTGTTACTAGAACGATTTACCATATCAAATGTGATGGCTACAGTACTCAGAATAAACTTCCTTCAGCATGTTGGCAAACTCATTTATTGAGAAAGCAGTGATAGCAATAGATAGCTGACACTTCTCTAATGTTCCTGCTTCAAATGCGGGTCCAGAAAAAGAGGTAAAATGCTTGTTAATTGGGTTAACAAATTCTTTTTGTTTTGTGCTGTGGTGACTTTTGGTGTGCATCTGAACTTCTGACCCCAGGTGACAGAGGAAGGCCTTCATCAAACCCTGAGTGGAAGCTGGAGGTTGCCTCATTTTACAAACTGCAATCTGAGGTGTCTCACTTCCACAAAAACCCACCTTGTTTAGATGGGAAATTGTTAAAACAGGGTTGAACTGCTCTTTGGAGTGATGACACCCAGTCAGCTGTATTGTTCTGATTTGTTGCATGGTAAGAGATGCCTCTGCATCAACAAAAAGAAAACAGAAACACCTCTGGGTGGAGGACTCCAATCACCTAATTTGAGAAGTGAAGCCTCCCAGATGGATGTTCCCAAGGTTATTTTTTTACTTCTTTAAATACCAGCAACATTGTAATATTTTTTAGTTATTTTCATTTAATTGCCTGATTTCCCTCCTAATTACTTTGAATTTTTCCTCCCTCATACGCTCATTTCTGCCTCTTACTTGCCTTAAAATTCTGTCCTCATCACCTAATAACATTCATATTTTGAGAAGGTAAACTAGATTTGAAAATAAGATTGTGTTTGTGCTAAAATGCAGATTGATTTGTAGACTACACATTGAACCTGGAAGTCCTGGGAGGAAAATAAGTGCAGTTTATTAACTGAACAAACATGTATCACTGAAGCTCAGTTATCACTTGTTTGGAAGGAAGCAAATCTTCATCTTTAAACAGCTGCAGTTCACCTTCTTCATTTAGTCTTGGCTTTATCTAGTCACAGTTCTTAGAGAGCAGCTGCTTTTGTTATTCATGGACTAATTAATCCCCAAGAAACTTCTGCAGTTTATCAGTTAATAAGGAGTCTTCTAACACAAACTAGACAACAGGTATGCTAAACATTATTCCAAGCTCCAGTTTTGTTCCAGACAGAAGCTATGTGACCATTTTTGTTCCAAGCACAGTAAACAGCTGTCATTAGCTCCTGTTTTCTGTAGAAACAATAATCTATGGTCACCACAAACTGAAACTAACACCCGAATATATACTTTCACCACCTTTATGTTTTCTGTGTGCAAATTCTGATCTGGGTTAAAATGTGTTGGGTTTTCTTAAGTACCCACTCATGGTTTTATGCAAGCTTTGCAGCATCTGTCTATGGTGCATAACATGCAAACCAGATGCATATGTAACTTCTGTAACATTTTACACTCCATTCAGAATGAGTTATTTTCTTGAAAAAGACCTAGAAATTATTACAGAACTGCACAGGATTACAACATCTTTTATTATGTTTATCTATGGTAAAACGATTTATATGTAAACTGTTGTTTAACATGACAAAAGTCTTGACAGATTACAGAGTAGAAATTCCTGCCTGATTTTTTTTGCCAGCTTCCCAGTCTTCTGAAAACTATTAGGTTTTACAAACATATCAGTGCAGTTCTAAACACTGAAAATGTTAGAATGTTTAAACTTAAAATGCATGTTTTAAATATTTAATCCAAGGAGTGTTAAAGGGACACTGTCACACTCATGACTAAAACTTGGAAATTCTTAACAAAAATAGGCAAAGACAGTTCTTTAAGACATAGCATTTATCTAGTAGTCAATTTATTACAATACAAAAATAATTCTGAGACTCTCAAAAAAGTACTTCCAACTGGATTATAGCAGCAGTTTACAAACATGCCCTGTTTAGGACTATGTTCACATAAAGCTCACTTCTGAGCTAAGAAATTATCCCCTAGATTTTGGACAAGGAAAAAAGCAACAAAAAGGCAATTGCTGCCACCTTCATCTACTTAATGAACTTAAGCATGGCTTAATAGGGCATTGGACATTTTAAGGATCTTGTAGCTGCTACTGAGCACAGACTCAAACACAAATTACAGGGGTTATCTTTACTTAGACATGCCTGTGAGCCTTCTCTCAGGAGCTCAAGTTTTACAGTACAGTACACTTTGGCTACAGGATGAATAATCAAACTTCCAAGCTGATAGTGGCGTAGCACAAAATGCAAAATCAACGTGATCTCACCCTCCTAAACAACTTTTGCAGAATTTTAGTGACTGGGATACATAATGGCAGGGTTTGTGACAGAAGAGCTCCCTCCATCCATGTTACTGCATGGGATTATCACCACCGCTCCTTCTGCCCTCACAGAAACATTGAGCAAGGCTACTTCTGGTTTTATGCCACAGATGTCTGATTTGAAGGAACTGAGTTACTGTTGAGTCATTGGAGACACCATGGCTTCATCTGGATTCCTGGTGGAAGCTCCACTGCTATGTGTTTCTTCAGACATTCTGACTTTCCCACCTGTCACCTCAGATATGTGACTACCCACTGTGAACCCTTGGCCATCAAAAACAGCCTCTGGACTTCTAAGTAAACAGCAACACCATGGGCCTCTCTTCATTGGTATTTTTGCTTCCCATGCCAAGCTTTTGCATTTCTTCTGGCCAAATGAGGCCAAGATAAAAAGCTCTTAGCTTTATTTATGACAGGAGTCTACCCACTGGTTAAACGCTCCTCATGTGATATACTGACACACTTGGATTCCTCCAAAAAAAGAGACTCTGATCTCTTTTCAAAGTCTTTCAAGGGCTGCATTGCTACACCTGTCCTCCCCACTTACAATTTTTCTTCAGCTTGGAGATAGGCACTGCTAACAGGAACTAGGCACATCACAACCTGTAGAAATCCTAGTAAAGAATATATTCAGTAAAGGCAGGAGTGAATCGGTCTGTGACAACAAAACCATTACATAGACACGTTCTCTTTCATGGTTTTTAGGCACAGATGCTTTCATTTTGCAAGAGTTTGGTTTTGTTTTGGTTTTTTCACAAGAATTTATATTTATTAAGAAGGTTATCAGTTTTCACTCCCCTATAACTTAGAGCCCAAACTTTGGGGTCCCTTTCTGGTTTTTAAGATAAGTAGGGAGAAAAAAGCTTCCCCCCATAAAGTGAAATCCAAATAAATAAGGTTTAGCTCCACTAAAACTTTGGAAAAAAAAGTTTGCAGTCTTTTTAGGAAAGTATACATACAAAAATAACATCAGACAGTGTCCTTTAAAAAAAAGTTAAATATACATATATATGTACTGTTAGAATAATGACACAAAATTTAACCACTTCAACAGCTTTTAAAATCACACATTCAGTTTTCATAAAGCAAGTTACAATGTCATTTTGCATTCCTTAATGTATTAAACTTTTTTTGGGTGTCAGGTAAGTGATAGGACTGCAATTCACTTTTCATAAAAACCATACACACCAAACACCTCATAAGCAAACAGTAAACAGTTTAAGTTACATTCACATTGTGGCAACAAATATACTGGCTGTTTAATCCAGCACCTGCAGTAGGGCAAGGTCACATTAAAGCCTCCATCCTTACCCTGCCACAAAGCACTAACAACCAAGTTACAATCCAGTCACATAAAAATACTCTTCAATGCAAATACAGCCTTTAAGTTTCTCTCAAATTTCCATTTCTCTCAAATTGACAGAACATACTGTGTACAGAATTTTCTTTTATGAGCTCATCAGAAGAAAAAAACACATCAAGCAAAGGCTCAGTGCACTTTGTACAAACTAGCCTAACACATTAATTCATTAGTTCACAAATTCTCTGATTCCTCATTTCCACAGCTGTTAGCAAAAGAGAATGAGAGTGCTCATTCTTGCTCCTCTGTCATGGGGCAGCAGGCGTCCCCTGCACTGCACCAAGAAACATGAAAGGTCTCACCAGTCCATCTGCTGATGGATCTGTATCAAAAGATACAGATTTTGGGGTAAGCTGATGTATCTATAGACTTTCCATCATGGAAGTTTGGTCTATAGCATTTCCACACACTACTGGGTTCTAAACCTGCCAAACAGCTACTCTGCAGGTGACGAGTGGTGCAGCAGACACTGAGCAGGTGGCCATGGCTGCAGAATAGCCCTTATCTTTTTCTGAACCCTGTGCAGGTGTTGCACTTACTGTGACCTAATGGTGCTGATCCCAGCACGAACCAGGTCTTAACACAAGCTGTGTGAGGCCAAAACCTGAGCAGGACTTGAATCACAGAATTCTCACAGCTGGGAAAGACCTCTAGGGTCACCAAGTCCAACTGTCAACCCAGAAAAAAAAACACTATTCCCACTACAGCATGTCCTGAGGTGCCAAATAGTGGATGAGTAGGCACAAATTTAGTGCTACATCAACAAAGTTTCAGGCATGAATGTAAAACCTCTTATTTTGGCATACATACATCTGTCAGAATCGTAACAAAAATAAATCAATATATCTCAGTCACAAAACGTGCAAACGTGCTCTGAAAAAAATAGAAAGAAAAATGCTAGGTTTTGCTAGAGCTACTAGCTTACGTACTTTTTATAAAAATAGGAATAAAGTGAGGGAAAAAATAGGGGGAATTTTTGCAGTTTATCTGTACCAGTTTGCTACCTTGACTAATGCATACTGCTATTCCTTCCATCAACGCTTTCACAAGCCATTTGGGTTTTCAGTAGGGAACAGACCACACAAAAAAATGGAAGTCACTAAGAAGTGACTCTGGAATTTGTGAGACGGAGCACTATGCTCGCGAGGGACCTCATGGCACAAGTGGAAACCTTGTGACAAAATCCAGCTTGTGAAATGTAGTTGGAAGCTAACCAGTACAGCCTTTCTGCCCCAAATATGTTAAAATGCCCAGGGAGTACCTTTTCCACCAGACCTCTGTCCACTAACCCCATGAGGCGCTGGCAGCTTGCAACGTAGTCACTGATTTTGCTGTAGGGCAGCCAGTCGATCATGGATCCATCATACACCACATCTCCACTGAACAAAATCTTCCTCTCTTTGTCGTGTAAGCAAATGCTGCCTCTTGAATGGCCAGGCATGTGCAGGACAGTAAGGTCTCGGTCTCCCAGGCTGATCACATCCCCTGCAAATGTGTTGCAGAGGAAAACATAAGCACTTGTCGTGTATATTCACCGCCACAAATGGATTACAACCTCCCCACACTGCTGTGTTTGTACACCTTACATGTCCACAGCAGTGCCAGGGGGGCATTTGTTTTCTTGCTGAGTGCCAAAGATGAGTCTGAAAGATTACACCTGGCATCTCCAGTTATGTTAACAGCACAGGCTTAGGCTGTGTTAATTGAATCCACTCTCAAACTGAACAATGTGAAAAGAAATGTAGTAAGAGGAAATAAAACAGGAAACAAACTGACCACATATAAGTCAGTCTCCTTTTTAAAGTTTGCAAAGTATTTCACTGTTTATTATCATTATGCCCTCACTTAATCCACCTAGAATTGCACTGCTGTTAATTTTGAAAGGCAAAATGACAGAATATGAATTGCTGGAGAAGAACCCAGACCGGCCTCCACACACTTATCACCTCATTCAATCACAGATATAAAAAACAGAACTTCCTTAAAATAAGGTCATATTTTTTTAACAGCTTAAATATGAATGTTCTTCTGATTTTACGAGCCACTGAACTGCTACTTTCAGCAGAAAGTCAGTCTGGGGATGGAAAACAGGCCAAGTAATTCTGCTGCCAATTTTAAATTCTAACCCCAGCTTAATTATAAACATGCAAACCCCATTATTTTGCAGGTAGCAAATATGTAAACCTTAAGGCTGTGTAAGGAAAGAAGACCAACATATATGCAACCTTCTCAGAAGCTGCTGCTCTTAATTATGTGAAACAGCTCTAAAAGAAGTAACATCCAGGCCATCATAAAATGATGCTTGAAACTGTAATACACATTCCAAGCTCCAAGGAGAAGAAGCAAAAATTACCAAAGCTCTATTGCTTGAGGGATCTGAAAGTTCCAGATATGTCCCACACCAGAGGCAGGCACAACACAAATTTACTCAAGACTCAGCAAGCCTTAAAGTATTTAACTCTTGAAAGGCAGATCTTTTGTTAGAGGACCTTTGGTAGTCAGATAAGGACTGCTGACAGTACTAGAAGAGCATCTGGCAATAACCAAAGAGCTAACATCAGGCCATGCAACAGGTGTTGCTTAGGATCTCCAAGTTTGAAGCAGCAGCTAGTTTCAAAATTATCAAAATATTTTTTAGCTAAATTATTTTTCAGGGAGATGTTGTGAAGCATCAGTAGGAGAAAGAAAGAAACTTGGACTCTTCAGAAGATTGTTCAGACACTGCCTGTGTTAGTGAATGAAACAGCAGTGGAGGTGGTGATGTTAATGGAGTGCAGTGTTACAGTGGGTTTCAAACTGCCCCTGGCACTGGAAGGAATATGAAGAAACAGAATATGGCATCCAAAATTTAAAAAAGGAATGTACAGAATTTAAGAAAAAAGAGTAACTGGGACAGCTGAAGGAAACTCTGAGTTTCCTCAGAAGACTCAAGTAAGAAAATAGTAAATGATAAAGCAGAATACAAGTAAATACAATTTTAACTAGAAGAGGCAAAATGAAAAGTGATTGAAAGATCTGTTAAGATTAAGGTAGTGCAAAAACTGAACTCAACAAATGAAGCAGTCAATGTAAAAGTAAAAACTGTGTAACAGAAAATTGCCAGTGCCATAATCTGTGTTTTCAGCATGACTGGATATCCTCCCCCCTCACCAATGACACACCCACCAAAATCTCATGCCTTTTCCCCACAGTGTGTCTCAATCAATACTACTTTAGACACTGATGTTTCTCTGACAGCAAGTGTGACTGCTCTTTTACAAGATTATTTTTAAAAATAATTCCTCCTTTAAAAAAAAAATTAAAATAAACTTCTGTTGGTTGACTATATTAAAATGTCACATCAGATCTTCCCTCAGGTCTGTAGTAAGTTCAGTTCTGCTTTTGCAAACACGTAAAACAAATCTCATATTCTTCACAGCACATATTTCAATAAATTGCTTTGTTCTTTACGATGCTGTGCCTGTTTATTTATAAATAATAAAGAGTCACCAGATGCCAGAACTGACTGACATGTTAGAATCCTAGGGCTAAACCTGGGATGCTCAATTAGACACTGAAATTATTGTTGAGTGATTTTCATTCCAGGGAAAAAAAATCCTGCACCAATATGCAAACAGATTAGGCAAGCACAGGGTATTTTATGCATCATTCTCAATCCCTGACAACACCTTCATGGTAGAAACAACAATTTAACCCACAGTATCTCTTTTTTGCCTCACACCAAGGAGCACGGACGGGTTGTAGATTCTGCAAAGTGGGTTGCAGAGACTGAATGTAAGTGAAAAAATATCAGTTTAACTATTACCCTACATATGTGTAAATTTATATATTTACTATAGAATCATGTAATTTTCAGGGTTGGAAGGGACCTTTAAGTTCACTAAGCCATGGGCAGGGAAACCTCCCACTAGATGAGGTTGCTCAGAGCCCCATCCAGCCTGGACTTAAAAACTTCCAGGGATGGATGGGGCTCCCACCACCTCTCTGGGCAACCTGTGCCAGGGTCTCACCACCCTCATGGTGAAGAACTTCTTCCTAATGTCCCATCTAAATCTCCCCTCCTCTAGTTTGAATCCAGTCCCCCAGTCCTATCACATCCTAAAAAGTCCCTCCCCAGCTTTCTTGTAGCCCCTTCAGATACTGGAAGGCTGCAATAAGGTCTCCTCAGGGCCTTCTCCTCTCCAGATTGAATAACCCAACTCTGTTAGTCTGTCAACACAACATTATATATGTACCACAACATTATTTATGTACCATAACATTATATATGTATCATAACACTACATATGTATCCCTACAACCTTGGATACATAAAACTCCCACAAGGGGGAACGGCTTTGAACTGAAAGAGGGGGAGATTTAGATTGGCTATCAGGAAGAAATTCTTTCCTGTGATGGTGCTGAGCCCCTGGCCCAGATTTCCCAGGGAAAGAAATCCCAGGATTTCCTCAGGGATGAGGGGAGGCTGCTGCCCCATCCCTGGCAGTGTCTCAGCCCAGGTTGGATGGGGCTTGGAGCAACTTGGGCTGGCGGGAGGTGTCCCTGAACATGGCAGGGGGTTGGACCTGGATGATCTTCACTGTCCCTTTCAACCCAAGCTGTCTGGGGATTCTCTGATTACAAGCAGTATAACCACAGAGGCAAAAGCCACACACAGAATACTGAAAACCCTTGTTTGGGCTGTTTGGTTTGGGGTTTTTTGGTTGTTTTTTTTTTTGTTTGTTTTTTCCAAAGTCACTTCAGCTCAAGCACCAACACTAACGTTAGCTCCAGAGGGAATCCCGCCTCCCCGGCCGCTCCTTACCCTCTTGCAGCAGACGGGTGGGCCGGACGGGAGGGACGCGGAACTGCCGTGCCCTCCAGCCGGGCCGCGGCGGCCTCGCCACCTCCCCCTCCCACAGCCAGGTGACGGCCTCGTAGTTGTCACCCCGCAGCAGGGCCGCCGCCTCAGCGCTGTGCACCGCCACCTCCTCGAAGTGCTGCAGCCCGCCCGAGTGGTCGAAATGGACGTGGGTAGCGACGGCCAACAGCGGCCTCGGCCCGGACCCCTCCGCCTCCGTCCCCAGCAGCCCGGCGTCCCGTAGGTAGTCGGGCAAACTGCGCAGCCCCAGCCCGGCGTCGATCACCACGTCTCGCTGCGAGCCCNGCTCCGAGGGGTGGGTGAGGGAGAGGGTGGGCTCTGAGGGGCGGGTGAGAGAGTTGTGAGGGGGTCGGGAGACTCAGTCGGTCGGGAGGTTGGGTGATAGTTTCCGTCTCCTGTCGTGACAGGTCCCGTACAGGGCAACCTGGAGGGACCGTGAGGGGAGCGGGGAACCCCCCCGGGGGTATCCGGTCCGTGGGAGGGTTGTGTGTGGGGGGAAGAGAGGATGGCGGTGAGGAAAGCGCCGTGAGGGTGAAAGGGCGAGGGAGGAGTTGAAGGTGTGGATCCTCCTGATACGGCGTGGGATTGTGGCTGTCGTGGAGAATATTGTCACCTTTTTGCTGTAGGGGACAGTTAAAAAAAAACAAAACCACAAAACCAAACCAATCAAACCAAACCAACAAATCAAAATGGAAAAAAAACCAACAACAAAGCAAAAAACAAACAAAAATAAAAAAATAAAAATAATTATTAAAAAAACCCCCACAAAATCTTAGTCTTAAAATTTCATCCCTTTATCTGCTCTTCCATCAAGGAACCGAACCCGATCCGGAATTTCCTGAGGGAAAGGTAACGATAAGGAGAGCTCCAGGACCCCTCTGCAACACCGTAGGTAGGCTTGGAAGGACTTTTATAAAAGCTTAAATCTGGAAGGTGCCTTCTCATTTGTAGTGTAGGTGATGTGGAAATTGACTGGAAACGCCAAAGTGTGCCCCAAGTGCTGGGTTAGGCATCCCTCGTGGCAGCCAGGACACTGTTTGGGGTGGTCGCTTGGTGACTTGGTTATCCATATATATTTTTTTTTTTCCTTTGTGGTATCCCCAGTCGTCTGTCACTGTCAAGTTTATGGTATGCTTGAAAAAAAAACCACAGTTTTCAGTAAAACTGCGTAGCTGAAGTTCTGCTACTTTTAAAGCTCGTTACTTACCAGACCAATGTACAATTTCATGAGAATATTACCAAGAATTAAACTTTAAAGCAGCATTTTAAAAACTAACTTTTATAATGCAAACAGTGTGGCTGTCTTTGCTAGATCTCTCCCTTAACATTTTTCATTGTTTGTTTTCTTTTCTTGCTTCACTTTTTTCAAACCTAGATAACAGAGTTGCTAATATTGTGGGCTTTATTGTATCTTTTATCTGTCTTCATTCTGCCAGGCTCTCATTTTGCTCTTCATCCTATTTTCAAAAGACTTTGCTCTTTTTTTTTTTTTTTTCCTTTTTTTTGAGTGATATGGAAATACACAATATGTTGTATTTTACCCAAGCAGAGCTTGTTCCTGTTGAAAATAATAAGTATGACTATACTTGCATTAACCTGTTTTCCAATGACAACAGAAAGGCCATTGCTTCCATTTGAGGGAATCTTAAAATTAAGTGTGGATTTCTTTGCTCCTAGCAATAATTCTGTTGTAGATTCCTTGTTATTTTAGACAAGGCTGTGAGAAGCTGTAGGTGTGGTGCTGTTTCTTATTTCCTGTTTTGAATTTGTGATCTCACCCACACAATAATGGTGGGAATTGTGATGACACAGTTACAGCAGTCACTCTGGAACAGTTCTTATAAATCAGAGTGCAGTATATTGCCCTTGCAATTAATGGTAAACAGCACATGAGATTTCTGAATTGATCTTTATGTGGTCTTGGGGAGCAAGGAGTAGCCCACTGCTTCATGCAGGCTTCTCTTGTGTCCCATTTCTTCACATCTTCCCCTGAAAAAATTTATTTCTCACGTTTTGCTTTCCTTGCCAACCCATAGATTTTACAGTCCTGAAATGGAGATTGGCCTAACAGTGAAGCTGGTGAGATGTGACTCTAAATGTAGTTCTGCAGGCTTCTTTTCTTTTATATCCTTGGTGAAATATTTTTAGTTAGAAACAAGCTCCTTCTGTTCAGCTGTTTGCCTGTAGGTGTGCTGGAGTGGAGCTGAAAGAGCTTTTGTGATGAAAAGTCCTTTGATGATTTTACCTCAAACATCTTTACTTTTTGGCTCTAACAATACCCAAAGCTTGTGAAAAAAGATAGAGGAGAAAAAATAATCTGAAGGGTGAAGAAGCCATGTGTGACAAACACAAACTGTTTTTTGGAGAAAAATTCAAAAACTGCACAATATATGCAAAGAAAGTCAAAGTCCCTAAGTTTTTTGGTTGGTTTTTTTGTTTGTTTTTGGTTTTGTTTTGTTTTTTTGTTGTTGGTTTGGTTTGGTTTTGGTTTTTTATTTTTTATTTTTATTATTTTTTTTTTATTTCTGGTTCTTCTATCCTGATTGAACTCAAGTCATTGTATCTAAGGTTTTGAAGAAGACATTTTAGAACTCCTAGGTTAGGAGATAATTTCAGGCATGCAGAGGTGGCTAGCAGAAATGAGGGAATGGAGGTGATTTCATCTTGTACCAAATTTATAATTTTTTATTTACCATTCACCCAAGATGGGTGTTAAAGTAATCTTTAAAAATAATTTTGAAGGTGGCTTTAAAATTAATGTGATCTTTTTTAGACATTAATTTCATAGGAAATACCATGCATGTGTTTGATACAGGTAACAAAAGTAAATAATTAAAAATCTGTGATGTTTTTAGTAACTCCAGATGGCTGGATCAGGCAGAGGGAGAGGACGTGCAGCATTTACCTTCAATGTGGAAGCTATTGGCTTTACAAAAGGTGCAGCTTTGCCTGATGTCATGTGTAAACCTCCACCAGCCTTTCCTGTAAGTACTGCAGATATCTTAGGACACACTCTGCCTTCACCTAAAGACTGTTCAGTGTTGTGTTTGAGATAATGTAATGAAATACAACAACAATTCTAATCAATTTCTGTAAATTTGTGAGCATTTAACGTAAGCAGTTGTTTTGTTTCTTACTGTTACCTCAAATCCATTTGGCTAACTGTTCTATCCCATAGTTAACTAGATTGTTGCAAGATGTGTGTTCATTAAAGTTGTCATCATTATTTGGTTTTGCAGACATTACAGTAATAGGAACACTGGATATCTGCATTTATCTGACAAGTTAGACTTTGAGGCTGTGAATAGATTTGCTGATTTCAGAAATTGACATAGAACATGAAAGATTTCGAAAGATTTCTCTTGTACCTCAGCAGCCAAAATTTGAAAGAAGTTTGAAAATGACTGAAAGGTGTTGTGTATAATTAAGGAAACTTACTTACATTTGGCATTTGGGATGTGTTCTAAAATCCAAGGGGAGGAAAGCAATTTCTGACTGAGTTTTGCTGTGCAGGGAAGCTCGGAGAATTTTGAGGTAGTCTTACAATGCTGCAGTTTTAGATAAGAGGATTTCCTAGTTATGTCAACAGTTCTGTCAAGGTGCATGAAATTTTTCTTAATCTCACAAGTTATGATACAGAACTTGCAAGTTTGGCATATAATTGGTGCTACACTCAGATTTCTCCGGATAGTTCTACAGAAAGTTTTGACTTACTGAACCAAATGTTATGTATGCTCTTAGTCTACCTCTATAACTAAGTTGTATTATGTCATTGATTCTAAGACATTTGTAGCTTCCTAATGTCAGTGTTGCAGTCTGCTTGATAGCACAAGAATACTGAATTCTGTGTGGACTGTAGCTTCTGCGGTTACAGTCAGCAGTGGATCAGCCTTGTAGGAGAATTACTAGCCCTAGTATATTTATTGTATTCCATGGAGAAGTAAAGGTGCTTTCTTCCTGATCTGAGCAAAGTTTCAGAGCAAGGTTCAGCTTTTCAGGGCAAAGCTAGTGTCATTTAAAAAAAATCAAAGCTAACCCAGTTTATATGGATAAAAATTTCACGAGTTAGATTTTTGGATTAGGTAGTGAAGAAAAGGATATTGCAGTTATTGAATGACTTAGACTGAAGTTATTTTAAGCAGTGAATTGCTGCTGTTATGAATTCCTAATAGCCACTTCTTGAGTTCTCTTGAATTTCCTGTAAATGCAATTAGAGACCCAGTTAAGGAGCATCAGCTTACCAACAGCAACATCAGTGATGTAAAATGTTGGCCAGCTAGCAAATACAGCTGGGAGCAATTCATGACCCATCTCTGTGACTTTGTACTTGGCAACCTGCCACCCAGGTACTGATCAAGGATTAGTTCTATTAATTCTGTCTCTGATTCTAGTTTCCTGTTTATTTCAAAAACTGATTTTCCTTATTTATCTTTCCCAATTTCAAGATTCATAGCTCTGACTTGCTTCCCCCCTCCGAAAAAAGAAAATCCAAACCTTAATTCAAATTGAGTTGACAGAAACTGAATTGTGTGAGGGCCTGCCTGGTTGTGTGAAAATACAACCTGTGTCTGTGACACGAGTCATGGAAAAGGTGTCCATGTTACTCAGAGTAATCATACTTAATGTAGTTCCAGCAGTGCTGTAGAAGAGGTCAAGGCCAACAGTACTCTGACTGAAGAGAGGAGCACTGGTTACTAAGTTAGGCTGGTGTGAAAAACTGCTTTTGGCAGTTAAGAGCTTCACATGGCTATGAATGGCTGTTTCACAGTGTCACTACTTTATCTTCTCTTGACTGATTGATACTTTTTTTCAGAAAGATGCAGTGAAGTCATAAAAGGTGTAAACTTAATTGTAAACGTGGTTTTGTATGTCCGAATGAAATGTTGCAAAGTAGCATGATGCATAGTTTTGATGGATATTAAGACTTTACAAATAATAAACATGATTTGTACAGAGTACAGACAATAAGCCAGTGCCTCTGAAAACAGGAGAAGATGAAGATTACATGTTGGCCTTAAAACAAGATCTTAGAGGAACTATGAAAAAAATGCCATATTTTTTGGCAGTAGAAGAAGATCGTGAAGGTTTGTTCATGTGCTTTTTATTTTTATTTGTATCTTCAGTACCTATTATTTTGTGAAGAATGATGTAGTGAAACGCGTATTTCAAGGTGGATTTCATACTGGGAATGAGGAATAAAAAAACAGCATTTTTCTGATTTTACATTTCCTGAATTAGATCACACCTACAGGTGTGAGGAAAAAAACTGCTGTGTGAAAAAGAGAGGTATCAAACATCTATTCCATTTGTTATACCTTAAGAAACATTTAAACCAACTATATGCAGTCTTTTCCTCTATATTCTAACCAATGCAACAGGCATTTCTACTTGTTAGAATACTCCAAAATACTACATCAAAGCTAATAAATCTGTAATAAATAATGTTGTTGAAATTCAGCTTCTATTTTAATCTTTTAAATAGATATTTAAATAATAATGTTAAATTTAATAGCTGGACATTCTAAAAGGCACTATTTTTTTTTCCCCTAAGTCCATTCAGGAAAGATTTGTAAGTGTTACTGACAAGTCACCTGAAATATGAAGCTTAAGATGAGGTTAAATGATTTACTGAGGTTTTACTATAAATAGAGCTGGACTAGAAGCCAAAGCTTGATCTTACTCTACTTGACCTTAGGATGTATTTTGCTTATATGTAATTAAAAATTAATCACTTCACTGTTGTTTGATAACAATAAATGCTCTGCTATACTTGACACACTCCTACATAATTATATGGTTGAAATCCAAGCTTCCTGGTCAGAAAAGTGAGGTCATGGGAAAGAAGGGAGGGGAAACAAGACAGGAAGATTTTAATGTCTGTTTACCTTGCAGTGGGGGTACTGTAAATCTAGCAGCCACAGGAGGTTATCACTATGAGGAGTGCTTCTTTTTGAATATGTTTTTTTCCTAGTCCTGTCATCCTCCTGAGTGCCTGTTCAGAATGGTAAAAATGGCAAGTGCTCTTACAGTAAAATAGGATGTACAGTGTATTGGGAAATGCTGTGTGTCAGACCCTAGGCCCAGGCAGTGCAATAGGCAGCTGCTAAAAAGCCTTCTAAAAATGCTTATGGAATCCAGGGCTGCCAATCCAGGGTTTTCTCCTGCTGATTTTGAATTATGAGAGCTGACTTGAAATCTAAAACATGAGGTTTTATTTCTACCTCAAAACCATCAGATTATCATGAATACATGACTGAATAGTCACGGTGTTGATGTCTGAATTTTTTTGTAATTTTTGTTCATGGTGAAGTGGTGAATTCTAGCAGTTGTTGAGACTGTGGGCAATTTTCTTTGTATCTTTTTGATTTTGAATGTGTCGCTGATTAACACACCTCACTGATTGTTCACTTGCTCCTGTACAAAAGCACTGTTTAAAAGGGAGCAGCACTCCACAGTGTGGGCTGTGAGCACACTGCAAACCAGATGGTGTGGCTCACTAAAGGCAGAGTATTTCCTCTGAGCTGTAGCTGGAGTCCAGCAGTCATTGGGATGCAGCAGGCAGCTGGAGAGCAGTACAAGCACAGCCCAGAGTGGACCCTGGTGATGCAGCCAGGTAAAAACTTGGTTATGAGGCAAAGAGAACAGTTCTGATCTTCATTTCTAGATCCCATTATGGTGGTTGAAGAATTCCAATTTACTCTTTTATCACGTTTCCTCTTCTGAGTAAACAAATTTCAGTCTCTTTGGATTCCCATGTCACTAGAGGCTTGCTGTGCCCTTGATCTTTGTCAGGCTTGAAGGTTCCATTTCTGTTTGAGGCACAATAAAGGGAAACTGCAGTGCCTGAAAGGCTGTCACTTCTGAGGAACCAGACACTGTATGAGAACATATTATCTTTCTTTTTTCCTTTTTCCCCACCTGATCATTTTTACTGTTCATCTCAAAATCATCTTTGTTTCTGCAGCCTTCTTTTTGAGGTGGAGTGAGTCTCCTTCTGTTGCTGACTGTGCTCCTTAGTAGAACTGCCAGCTTTAAAGGCTGATTTTCTACAAAAACTGACATTTGCAGAGTAGCCACCTACTCCATAGACTCAAATAATGCTTCAGATGTTCTCATCATCTCCCTAAGGGTAAATTGGCAAACTGAGGTAACTTTGTACTTAACTTTTAGTTGTACAAAAATGCCTCATTTGAGGGGTGGGGTATAATCACCTCAGTGGTGGTCTTGCTGCTTAGAGAGTTTGCTTTCATCTCAGTCACAGTCTGCAGTTGTGTCTGGGACTGCATTATGTGGCAGAAGAACCCTAGCTTTGAGGAAACCACTTTCTTCCCCCAGGGTACATTATTTTTTACTGATATTTTCTGTTATCTGGTTTACAGCCCTTTCCTCTCCTGTATGTCATCAAAACATCTGTTAGGACTGAGAAAGAGGTAGGGAGGGGGACTGTGAGCAGGGCTTCTTAAACTGGCTTTGACACAATTGCAGATGGATTGTTTGAAACCCTCAACTCATCTGTGAGCCAAATGATCCTTTGAAGTGTGAGTAGGGAAACATCTTAATTAATTGGGGTATATCTGTCTTTCTTCCATTATTCAGGTAGCAAATGAAAGCCACATCTAATGCTACCTGGCCATTTTGATGCATTAGTGTGCTATATAGAATAGATTTTTATCATTCATTTCAACACTCATTTTGAGTGAGTGAGTAGCAGGCTTATTCTACACTGAGTTCTCTTCATGACATCACAGAGTCTTCTCTTCACAAGCTGTGAATCATACAGATTTTCCCTGTCTGTCTATCTGCTCTGTCTGTGTGTCTGTCACCTTGGCAGTGGTTTGGAATTAATTCATTAGCTATGGCTGGTGAGAGCCTCTCTAATGTATTTTTTTTCCTGATGGCATCAGCAATTAGTTCTTCAGTGAAGAGCCTCATGCTGAAATCAGAACAGTTTCTTTCTCCGTGCTGAAAGTTTCCTACAGCATCTGTGAAGCTCCTCTGCATTAATGGCCCCTTGAGACAATGTTGTTTTAAACCAAGCTCTTTGTTGCAGAGTTTTAAGTAGGTTCTCTGCTCACCCTCATCATAACTAAGTTCAAAACTGAGCTTAATTTCTGATGTCTTCCTTTTCCCTTCCTTTCCCCTGGTGAGTATGATAAAAGTCTTTGTCTGTGAAGGTCACAATCTGCCTTCATTAATATTTTTTCTTTTGCATTACCCACAAAAAATTACCCCTGTTTAGGTAATGAGTAATTAATGCAATCAGAATCAGTAGTTTTTGCATTAAGTGGATTTTGCAGTTGGGCGTGGCAGTTTGGTAAGAAAAAATGGGACTGGTTTAAAAATGCTGAAGTATTCATCCATATTGCTTTTGTCATTAAAGGGCTGTACAGGAAGGTGGGGTTTTTTTTCAGTATATATTGTACTTGTAACAACTGTGTTTTTTACACTTTATCTCTCAGCGTAGTTCTTGTTCCTGGGAAGAAGTTAAATAGACTAAAATATGCTGCTGCTGTTGAGGACACAACTCTGTTATGTTGAAAGCTCTGCCACTCCAAAAATACATAAAACTTTGAGAGGTGATCATCATCAGTCTGAGACATGGCCTTTGGAGACCTGGGAATTCCAGATTATGCTTTAGCCCAGTGGTGATAAATGTCACTGTCTGGTTTTGGAGCAAAGTTGTGAGACTGCTGAAGAGTAGAAGAGTTGGCATTCATTGATTTCAGCATAGCTTCCCTGACTTTATTTGCAGTTCTTTTCATGTTTTTCAAGGATAAAAAGTATAGATTACAATAATAATGTTGTAATTCTTAATAAATAAGACTCGATTTTATAAAAATCTTTATACATAATGAAATGTTTAATGTATTATATTTTTGAGGTTTGCTTGAGATGAGACACTTCAAAAATTAAAAGCAATAATTGTGCTTTTTTGCTTTTTTTGGGGGGGGAATATAGAATTCAGGTCTGCAAGTACTTAGCTAATTATTAGTGCTGTGAATTACTGTGAAAACTACTCGAAGTAGTGACATTGAACTGTTTGTAAGTGTTTGACAACAGTACAAGGGAGTGTTAAATATGGGAGGAAAAAGAAATACATGTTTAGTTATAGAAAAATATCAAGGACAGTGTCTAGATTACCTTTTCAAGTAATTGGATCCAATGACTCTTTATGTCCTTCTCTGTAGTAATTGAGAGATACAGTAAAAAGTACCAGGACACTGAAAAGGAGCATGCAACATGGACCCCAGGTAATATCTGAGAAGCTAATTCTGTATTAACCTGTGAAATGTTCTGCTCTTTTAAATGTTTGATTCATTGTTTTTCAACGAGTACAAAAGGATGAAAATCCCTTTCATGTTTCCAGGTCAAGTTGGAGTATTGTTTTGTCAAAAAAAAAAAAAAAAAAAATTCTGATTTTATGTATTTACTCAGTTGAAAAAACTGATTGGCATGAAAAAAAAAAAAATTGCAAGCTTTAAGTCTTACTTTAGCTTTTCTTCCTCCCTACTTGCCACGCAGATCCCAGCATCAATGTTAATAAAAATAACCCAACCTGATGTCTCAGTTACAGGTTTATAATGTTAAACTTCCACAACTATATCTGCAGAGCTCATTACTGCAACCTTAATTACAGAATGTAAATTGAAGGTCTTGTGGGACACTGGAAGGGCTGAACTTTGCCTCTTTGGGGAAGATGCCAGTTGTCATTAAGTGGATGAACGACCAGTTCTCACTCAAATCCCTCAGTTTAAAGGACAGCTAGAATTCCACAAAATTGGGTGCTAAAACACCTGGACATGCATGTAAATCAGCTCAAGCACAGGGGCCTCTGTCTTTCTTTGGTGGGTGACAGGAAGAGGATTACTCCTGAAAATCATCATTCATTGATTAATGCTGTTTTCTGTACAGATTGGAGAAGACTCCCAAGAGAGATGAAGCCAAAGAAAAAGACCAAAAAAGGTAATTTTAAGAAGAATTTAGTACACATTAGTTGAGTGATAGAATATACACTGGAACTAGTTAGAGAAAAAAAAAATGGTAGAAATATCAATTAATCTGAATAATTGCAGCTTTTGGCAGATTTTTTCTGAATAATTTACTAATGTGCCTGCCTTTTGTGGTTTTTGCTTTGCTTCTGCAGGAGCTAATTTATCTTCCTCTCCTTCCTTTCTGATGGGATATTAACATTTGAGATACATAATAGTGAAAAAAATAAACAGCACAAAACTTTTTGGTTTGAAAGTTTCTGTCTTTAAGCAGCACTCACGCTCTTGTATTCAGTGACCAGCTGACTGTTCAGCTGTTTTCCTTCATAGTTTGGGTTTCTTAATTCTCTTGTTTAGAATTTGGTTGACTTTTGCATTTTTTAAGCTTTTCATATGGGATTCAGTGGAGGTTATTTTCCATTTTCCCTAGTTTTACCTTTTTTTTGTTTATTTTCAGCTTTCTTCTGCAGAATTGTGAACCAGATCCTTCAACAGCAGTTGGAGCTGGCATTGGTTGTTCTTACAGGAAAAAACTTTTTTATTAAATAAGATCCTACATGTACTTGTTTTCCCAAATGTCTTCTAGTATGCATGGCTGCTATTTTAAGTTCTTTGTAGAAGTCTGTTGCTCTGTTGATGTGAAATAACAGTTGGCTTCCTGTATCTAGCTGTCGAGTATATTTAATTTTTTACTTTCTTGTTCTCTTTGTCCAAGTCCTTCATGTGTCTTTTTTTAGTTCAAGGATAAAATAGAAAAACAAAAGGGAATGTGCAGCTGTCATGTAACTGGCTCAGCTGGAAGCTTTGTTGCTTTGTTTCTTTTTAATAGTGTAATTGAGAAGCACAGTACTACAGGCAGACTGCAAGATTGAACTGAAAATTAAATACTTACTAATATCTCTAAAGAAGAAGCCAGTACATACCTACTTTAAAAAAATAATTTTAAAAAAATAATAATAATTTTAAAAATAACTGCATTGGCTTTTACAAGCCAATATGCAATAATTAGCTCTCCAAGATCCAATGCACTAATAAATGTTGATTTATTATTATCTGTAACAATAATATTAATGTAAACTAAAAGAGAACCACTGCTCACTGTGGGGGATTTTTCCACTTTTGTACTAGTTTTTCTATTTGCTCTTAAAAGTACGTTTTCTTGAAGAATTGTGACAGTAAAGCTCAGATGACCTTCAGAATTTGATTGGATTAAAAAAATAATCTGTCCTTCAGCAGGCAAAAATATAATTTTTGGAATCTTGGTTATACAAAGGTCATAAAAAGTCTTATGACCCAGGAGGTCTGTAAACAGTTGACACATCAGGCTTTTTGATCCATATCTTTGTATTTTGAGAGCATGCATCTTAGGTGACACTTTATATCTTGTAGAACAGAGCTGAGGGAGTCAAGAAAAATCTCCCCCAAAATTCAAATGGGCTTCCCACCATTCTGCCTCCATAGATTTCAGGAGTGGTTTGGGGGTCACTACACTGTTAAATTTACAGGGACTCCTTCACTTTTACACACTTCTCCCTGCCCCTTTCTGTTTTCCCTGGATGTTTTGACCCAAGATCTGACCACCTGCCCCCTTAGTGAGAAAACTTGGGGTGGAATTCCACATCTCTCCATCACTTCCCCTGGGTTATGGACCACGGTATCCTAGGTAACAGCAGTGCCTGCCAAAAACCCAAACCCACTGAGGGGGTTCAACTCTTGCAGGCTAGCTGTATGCTGTATAACCAGGTGTATCCACCTAGGCTCTGCAAGAACTGGTATTTGGAAATATTATTGTATTCTATCTCTGAGCTACGTGGATGTAAGGAGCTAATTTTGCTTGAAGTTCTATTAATGATGGCTCTCCTGTCTCTGGGATGCCCAGCATTTAAGGAAAGATTTTGCCTATCTGTTTTCATTTCCAGGCTGTTTGTTCTATAGGCATTAACTCTAAAAGCCTGCAGGGGTTTGTGCAGAGATGGTGATTTTGAGTTGCACTTACCACTTGTTTTCCTCAAAAGCCTGCTTCATTCTGGATGTGTTTGTTTTAACACTGTTTGTGTTATATATTACCAAGCAGCTTGACTCCCCTTGGCTCTGTGCAGTGCTTTTGCCCTGTTATCCCTTGCTAGGCAAAACACTGAAATGAACTGGATGTTATTTAGGACATGCTTTTGACCTAACACCCTTGTCCTTAGCAGCTCTTAGTTTCTGCTTACTTAAGTATTCAGCCAGATAAAACACAAAAAAACCCCACAGTGGGTTACTATCTGTTCCAGAAAGGACATTCCCTCCATCAATGCACACTTTTTCCTTCTCTTGCCACTTAGTGGTAAAAAAAAGGTGCCAGTAACATCAGCTAGCCTGCCTGGAGCTGCCTGCCCATCAGAAGCTGTGTAGCCACACCAATATGGCCCTTGGCATGGGGAGTTTTACCCTGCTGAGAGGAGTTAATCTGTGTGAGGTACAGCCCCATCCTCTGAGTTTTACGAGGTGATGCTGAAATAGCAGGAGAGCTGGAAGTGAGTTCCATTGTGGAGATGGGGATGGCTGACAGAGAGCTCTTTAAATGCTTTAACATCTCTAGCTCTGGAGCTCTTTGTTCTCATCTGCTGGTCAAACTGCACTCCTGGATTTGGGGCCAGCCATGGATCAGGGTGCTGGAATTCTGGTTGAGGAGCAGTATATTCAGGTTGAAGAGTTACTTGAAATAATTATCAAATTATTTTGAATTTATTGAAGAGCAATGAATTGAGGTTGAAGAGCAATATATAACTTGGGTGTATGGAATGCCATTTTTCACCTTTGCTCCACCACATAGTTAGGCAGCATAATGAAGATGGATTGCAGGGAGTAATTTGATAAAAGATTGTGTTCACCAGGCAAGGCACAAGGTGGAAATGTGCACTGTGGACTTATCAGATCAGAGTGAGCTGTGTTCCAAAAGCCATCTAGCTGCAGGAACTGTGCCTACTGTGTTGGAGCTAATAAACTCCACTGTCTGCCTTTTAAAATCTATCTGAAGCACCCAGCTGTCATCAGCGTGTTGCAGAAATTAGTAACATTCATGAGTTTTTATCTTTTCAACATTTTGAAAAATAACAACTGAGATTTTGTTACTGTTTCTTAAGATACTGTGAGTATGTGCGTGAAAAAAAAAAAAAAATTAAAAAGCTGAACATCATATTTTGGCAAAACTTTTGGTCAGCCATCCATTCAAAGTGAGTTTCAGGCTGGCCCTGTAAGCATCATTTATATAAACTGGGCATTTACACACCCTCAAAGTCTAAGGTAATTTTAACACAGACCATATGGGATTTCCATCTCATTCTCAAGAGCTAGTAAAAGATGAGAATTTGTCTTCTTCCATATTAAAAAAAAATTAATAGTGATGTATTTTATTTCAGCAGGTGCAAAACCAAAAAAGGCAAAAATCCTTGAGCCTAAAAGTAATCTGGATGTGTTGAAAAAAATTGAGGTAAGTTGTACATACATCTTTCTAAACTGTACAATGGGGAAAACAAAAACCTTTAGTATTTTGCTTGATACAGTGGAATAACCAGAGCAGATTTTTTCTGGTCTTGTCTTGTTACTCTGGCAGACAGCTGTTGTGCAGTTTGGTGTCACAAGGGAGAGATAAGGATAGAGTCTAGTTGTGGAGATGCTATTTTCTTTGCTCCTCTTTGACCATGAAGACAACAACCAGTTTTTCCTCACTGGGTAGCATATGGCCTGATTGTGAACAGTAGAGCTACTGTTAGTTTATTGAAGGAGGAAGTGGTGCCAGAGCTTTCAGATCTGTTCCTGTTTCACTAACCCAGTGACAACAGAAATAAAACAGTAAATTGAGAGGGAAGAAACAGGAAGAGAAACTTAAAAGGAGAGTGACCTGGGTTTTGGAGGTGACTGTCCACGTGTGGGAGTGGGAAACTTGAAGGGAAAAGGGCCTTGTACTCTTTGTCTTGGTGATCAATCAGCTGTTTGGTGCAGGTAGGTTATATATAGAGTGCATGGTACTGCATTATCAAGTGTGACTTGGTCTTCTACTGTCAGTTATTTAACAGTGGATGATAAAGGGAAACCATCATCTCAGTTTTATACTCAAGACATACTTTTTTAGACCACGTCTGATGGCTAATGCTTGGTCAAGTAAGTCTTTATGAAATTCTTGAGCTTCACATCATGTTTTGCTGAGCAAAAACGTGCACAGCATTTTTATGTTGTCTTGCTATAAACATCGGTGTAACACTCTGGTAGCATGGAGGGTATGCTGGTGCTGCAACATAGGATTACCTTGTAAAGGAGATTGCCTTGTGACAGGAATTGGAAAAGAAGGATGATGAAGAAGAAAAATCAGAAGATGAGAAAGACAACATGAAAGACAAGGAAGGTGAAGATGAAGAAGCAGAAGAACCAGAGGAGTATGATGAAGAGGAGCATGAAGAGGTATAGTGTTAACTTTCCTATTTACACAAAGTCAGATCCCACTCATGGAGCGGTATGTTGTCTGTTAGCCAAAGAAATGTCCATAGCTTACTTTTTTTTTTTTTTTCCTGGGCTACATTGTGTTGCAGTTCAGTGTTTCAGACTTCTTGCTCCCAAAGAGCTTTGAAAAAAGATCTTGCAAGCAGGAATTTTGTCCTGCCATAATCAGTGTATACAGCGATTCATTACCAAATGAATTGTAACTGATGCCTCCTCTGCCACAGATAACAAATCTTCATTACAGTATTATCCTTTCTAGAGAAATAAAAAAAAGACTCGCATTACTAATTCAAAACAGTGGTGCTCAAGTGGTTTAAAACGTTCCAAAACCCATCTCTTTCAGATACAGTGATGAGGTTTTTTGTGTTGTTTAGGCAAATGACTACATTTCTTCATATTTTGAAGACGGAGATGACTTTGATGCTGGTAGTGATGACAATATGGATGAAGCAACCTATTAACTATTATTGTTAGGTGGTACACTGCTCAAGCCTTACACTACTTGAAGTAGAACTCGAGGTAGGCTGGGTATCAACAGATGTTGGGTTTAAGTATGCTCTCCAAAAAAAGGCATTGGACAACTTTTTTTTTTTTGCAGTTGTACTGTTTGCTGTAAAACAGGACTTGAGATCCTTTGTTTTGTTCTTTTGCCACATGTTCTGCAGGCATGCACCTTTTTAAGGGTCTCTGGAATGTCTACTGATGGAGCAAGCTATATGCCATTGTGTTGCCTCTGCACAGAAAAAGAATGTATGCCTTTCAGTCGAAGCTGTGCCTAAGCATTTGCACTAGTCAGCCTTATGCTTTAGCAGTCAGATCTTGAGAACAGTGAAATTCTTGGTGACTGCAGCAAAAAAGAGATAGAGCCTTTATGGGCATAAGCTGCTTGTACTTGGCAGCTGACTTCTCTGAATGAATTTATGTAACTCCTGAACTCAGGTGACAAAATTGACCACTAAGCACTTAAATATAAAATAACTTGAAATATGGACAAACATAATGAGAGTATTTTAAATTACTATTATTATTGTTAATTTATTGTTTTTAGTATTCTTGCAAGAAGGGACTATGATATTTAACATGCTACATTACCTTTATGAATCAGTGTAATAATCAGGGGTCATTTAATTTAGAAATAATATATAGCAGAGTTTAAGCTTGGGAAATTAAGGATTCCTAGTTTTCACCAGTGGTACACAAATTACTGACAAGAATTTCAAGTCCTTTTGCCTCAGTTTCCCTGACTCTTCAGGTGGTAATAACTTTGCTACCTCACAGAGCTGTTGAGATGGCAGATGACAGCTACCTATATAATTGTTATTGCATTCACTTATTTTCCTACAGAACAAACAAGACAGCAACTTAACCAACAACAAATCAATACAAAAACCACAAAGGTAGGAAAAGAAGTGATGAGGTATTTTGATGGATGCGGTGTTAATTAGGAAAACAAGAGTTCTGAGAATTCCAACAAGAATTCTGAATTCCAACACAGAATGTTTGGAGATACTGATTTTACTCAAGAAACCAACAGCCTGCATGTGACAGTTATTCCTGAGGTTAGAAACTTAAGGAAATGAGGGAGCATTTTCTGTCCCCCACTGTGCTTTGATGCTACAAAGTATTATTGATCAGTATTTTATATTACTGCTGATCAGGGTTATTTTGGTGGGTTTTTTTTTCACTTTTAAAAAACATTATATTCCTGGTAACTAGGGCTGTTACCAGGTCTAATGAAATTAGATTTTTAAAACTAAACCAATTCTCTTATCAGCAGAAGGAAGCATGGAAGTTTTCTTTGAAAGTTTGTCTTTTTGCCAACCCATATGTTACCTCACTGCTGACTGGAAAACAGTATTCCCATTATTCCACCAACTTCTGTGTGCAATAAGAATGTGTTCCTTAGGGTGTAGCTTTCAAGTGTTCTGATAAAATACATATTGGATGTAAAGGAAATGAAACTAAAATGCTATGCAGGTCACACCTCAGAGGTATACCAATTTTATTTTTAACTGTTTCTATCTATACAAATCATGTTTAATAAACATTCTGCTGCATTGCATAGGAAATGTATTCTGTCAGATCATTTTATTTGAACACCACACATGGCCAGCAGTAACTTCTTGAACAGCAGTGCTTATTTCTGAGATGTGATATACATGAGAAAGACAGAAGATGTTGTAAACAAGGTAAGCATGTTGAAAATTAAATTTGCCTGAAGTGTAACAAATATTATCTTATATGAGCTGTTACCCTCCATGCAAGAAGAACAGTGAGATTCCTTGCCTCTCATACAAGGAATGGAATTAGATGGCTTTTGACAAAGAGAGGAGAGAATTAACACTGGAAAAGCATTACTGCATGAGTTACATTTTGGTCACAGGCTGTATCTTCCCTGAACAGGTACAATACCTCCTTTTGTAGCAGATATTAATCTTGGGGATCAGTAACCTTCTTCATTCACCACACTGCTAATGGGAGAGACAACTGCCTCCCTGCTGTACTGTTGAGACTTTATTAGTCTGGCAGAAATTGGGTCTCTTTGAGACTTTTGAAAAGGTGAACTATGGTCACCTCTGTCCTCCAGAGGGAACCACAGAGTCCTGGGGTGAACCCTCTTGGACTAGTTTGACAATGGCCATTAGAGCCACACTTAGCAACACACAGTTTTGCATAGAGCTGTGTACCAAGGCACTTCTGAAATGAGGTGAGATTGTCATGTTCCATAGGCACAACACTTGCATCTGGTTTTATAGGCTGATTTTCCAATTAGGATTTACTGCAAAACTGTGAACACTGATAAAACTCAGCATCCTTCTCTGGGTCACAGCAAACTTTGGGTTGGGACAGGCACATATCCAAATCCTATCTTAACAGCATAGCAGAACATTTCTGCTTCTTAGAAGAAGGCACTGCTTTCAGTGTGCAGGGAGATACCAGCTAAGAACTCCACTGATTCCCACCTTAATTTTTCATGCCAGTTTCTTAATCTTCATTTCACAGAACAAGTTCTCAGAACCTTATGCTGAAAAGTTCCAAGTTATTACAAGGCATGCATGGGATAAACAATTAAGGGTCCCACTATGGTGCTAGACTTGAATGCTGGATGCAGCTATTGCCAACAAAATAACTTGTTGGTCAAGGATTTTAATTTTAGATAACACACAAAATCTAGCCCAAATATTAATAGTGGCCTCCTGTAAAAAACATGCAAAGTAACTAGAGATGAGAACACATTATATGCCCCCCTTTCACTGCAACCTGAAATAAAATCTTCATTTTATGTACATTATGTACTTCCAAAAGCAGAGGAGCAGAAGTATTTAGAATAAAACTTGTGTCCTCATTCAGGATTATTTTACAAAATTGTATTTTCTGCCTTTATAAAATAGCTATACAAAGACCATCTGTGACAAAATATTCCAAAATATAGCAGATTCAAAGCATTTGCATTTTACATGGTCCAACAGTGCAATATGCACCTAAATGTAAAATCAACTTCCTGATCAACAATGTGTTGTAATTAATCCAAAGTATGTTTTGTTGGTTTGGTCTTGTTTTTACCAAGTCAGCTTCTAGAAGACTAACTTTACATATCTTCACTTAAATCTGATTTAAGTTCCACACAGAGCTCTTACCCTGTTTATTCAGGGCTGACATGAGATACTGTATTGCCAGCTGTGCTGTACTTTGGAAAAAAATACTAGTAAAGATCCCTTCATCCTGCAGAAAGCCAAGACAGATGGAGGTTGTGGGTCACCAGGATCAGGAATCCTACAGCCTTGGAAAGACACCTGCTGTATGTCCTAATAAGGTTAAATCTCTAAATTAAAAAATACCCTATATGAAATAGGCTTCAACATGCTGGGCTCTTGGTTATAGTCTAATCTGGTTCAATGTAACAGCTGTATCTTTGTGCTTTTTCTAATGACTTATTATCATCATGTAAATAAAGGCCAATCACACTTGGTGACAGTAACCCACAGGCCTTTGAGATGTGCTGGAAAACTACTCAGTGGTATCACCACAGGCCAAAAAGCAACAATCACCCATCTGTTTACTCCTGTAAAGTCAACAAGCTACTTCCTGACTAGGTCAAACCACAACTGAAGTGAAGTTTGGTTCTGTACCAGTAACAATTTAATAACCATCAATTCAGGTACTTGCAGTAAATTAGCTGCATGTTGCATCATCACAGCTGCTAATTTCACACTGACAATTTTGTAAGGAATGGAAGGATAAAGTATTAAAAATGTTGAGGGTTCAAACAGAATGAAGGGGAAAGAAGCAAACCAGCAAATAAGCAAAAAACTGACACGTTACATACTAAGTTTCAGCCCTACAAAGAAAACCTTTGAATGTGTGAAAGCTCTGTGGTCTGAACAGTCATCTCTTGAAGTTTTAGCAATAGATGCTGTATCACATTACCCAGCATAAATTATTTTGCAATGCAGTTTTTCATACAGCCTGACACAGAACTGGTACTTCAGTACTCATGCTTGTGCTACTGGCATATTCTTTTAATGGAAAGAACTATTATTTTAAAAGATCTTTGAAAACAAGGGTTAGGTGAAACACGAAGTTCATGCCTGCTCACAGTCCTTCTGTGTGGAAATGAGTAGTCACATCACCTTCACAGATACCACTTTGGCCAAAGGGTTCAGGAGGCACAGATCATAGTTCACAGATCCAACTCTATAGCACTTCCCTTCAAGATTTGCCCTGCTTCATTTTCATCAGAATACATTAAAAACCTGCAATTTATGTCCATGCACTTTGCACGCCAGTGAGGAGTACCTGCCCAAATTTGGGGGGCAACAGGTCCAATATAGCCCCAAGAATGGATGAGGCAGGACTTTCAAAGTTTAGGTTGATAAAGCACTCTGGAATAACTCCATTAGTTATGAAATATTCCCTTTATCAACTGCTTTTTTATACTGCATATACTTAGCTCTAAGTCACTGAAAGGAAAGCTTAAAATAGCAGTTTAAAGGATAGTCATAGTTCTCTCAATAATTCCTATTCAAGTCAGTTATCAGGGGCTTTGGTAACAAATTGTACTTTGAACAGGGCAACGGGAATCTTACTCCACAAGGCAAATATAACAATAAAAAAAAATAATTAAAAATAACAGGAAGCATCTCTGTTTTTATTTTAAAAATATTCTCAATATACAAGCACCTCCCTTCTTTCTATTATAAGAGTCCAGGGCTTTTTTTATTTGCTTAGGTTGTAGGATTTTCAGCCATGGAAGAAAAGGAGAAACAAGGTTTTTCATGAAACCCCAGGTGAAACATTCAGGAACAGTGTTTGATGAACACACTGCTATGTAAAGAACAAGCCTGCAGCTGCAACTTTTATTTCTTGACAGCAGTGATTAAATCTCATTTGATGCTTCCTAAGAGATTTCAGGAAAAAGTTACTGTCTGAAGTTTGTGGGCACATGACCATTAGCACACTCAGCACCCTCATGACTACCATCTGAAGAATCCTTTGGTGCTAACCTGTGATTAACTACAGAGGGAGAAAAATTTGTTAGCATAGAATAAAAACAACTGGGGCAGTCACATCAAGGTGCCACACATCTGCACTTCTTTTGTTCAATACACAGCTGACCAGATAAGAAGTGCAGTCCAGTCATTTTTCAGTAGGATACCACAGGAGGATGTCAATTTTCAACAACAAGACTCTCTCAGCTGCACTGTGTTGAAGCATGGTACTGTGAATGCAGAAAACAAGCTACCCTACTGCCTGTACTGAAAACTACCAAAGAGTGGGCTGACCACAGGCACAAGATTTGAAGATTCTAGCTTATAAAAAAGTCACTTTTAAAAAAGAACTTCATAGTGGCAATTAATTATGGAGAGAGATTGGGTTTAAGGAAAAACAGTCTTATTTTATAGGAAAGATAAAATAATGAGAACACAGTTTTAACTGATAACTGTAAACCTGATATTAAATTACAAGTGTACTATGCATTCTATAAATACTTCAGGATGCATCAGTTAGATATCCCCAAATGCCCATTTTAGGGCTGTAAAACATACAGTGAGTCTCTTCATGTGTTAGTTCAAACTACATTTTTCCACCTCAAAATTAATTAAAAACATATGCCTATCAAAATAGAAAAAAGTGCAAAGATTCAGAGACAATTTTATACTTTAACTGACATCCCAGTCTTGCATTAAAATCACCTTTCTCAGGCATATTCAGAGATTACACAGTCCACAGAAATATCCACAGACTGGGACACAGGCCACAAAGGCAAGTCCCACATCAGTACACATTTTCTCTGCATTACAGATGTGTTTTGCATTCTGTGGTTTCCTCTTTAGCTGATGCTGTGTGACGTGTCTATTACAAATTACAGTTGCCTGGGGTTTTCCATTGTTAAGGCTGAAGATCTCCTTGATTATCAATGTTTATATTATTTGCTGGATTTATTCCATTTCCAATTTGTTTCTGATGTGATGCTGCTGTGACAAATACATGGGAAGATTCCATTGTGGAATGGTGACTGACATCTGCTTTCACCAAAACTTCATAATACAGGAGATAAAAAACAGGAGTTACTATGCCAATGATCAACATAATCACCACAGCTGTCCACCATCCTATGCCCCAGTCTGCTCCATAGTAAGGATCCTTGCATTTCTTAGGTTTACCATCAGTTTCAAAACATATCTGTTGGGCTGCTAAGGCAGAAACAACTTCATCAAGATTCTCTCTCTTTGTGTCGTTACACTTCACTATTTCTTCTATATCCCGATCCACTTCTTTCAAGAAATTGCCAACAGTCTCATTAGCAGAGAATTTATCAGTAGGCAATGTTTCCTGCACTTCTGGGGAACAGTGAGCAGGCCGAAGGACAGGTCTTCCTTTTGGAGAGACATGAGTTTCAGTCAACACACTGAACTTTTTCACTGGGATTTTGATAGACCTCAGGGCAAAAAAATCTTGATCGTTGATAAGATTGTTAACTCTCTTGATATCTGCCACCTGGAAGTAAAAGCAAGAGTTTAAACCAAAACTCTTTGTAGTGCTACGTCCTTGAGAAAAACAATTCTTCCTAATGAAAGGCAGGGCCTTTGGTTTGTTTCAACTGAACTTTCTTTAAACATTCAAAGAGTGAGGTCAAACACCAAACCTAAGCAAGAAGGTAATTACCAGGTAAGAAACCTCCTCACTTCAGGAAGACTGAAAGTCTCTCCACACATATATATTCACTTAGTGTATAATCAGTGCCAATTATCCCTGTGAAAGGAATGGGAATTCACCTCAGTGTTTTTAACTGAATTCAAATGCTTTGAGTTACCAATTAAGCAGAAAACTTCTGAGTAAGGAATATGAGCAATTATGAGCTTCCAATTCTTCCAGTCCCAGCTGTGCTTTGAATACTTCAGGGTCTAAGAAACCAAGCATAACTTTGATGTGTCACCTTCCCCCAAAACAGTTCTCCCCCATCTTGCTCAAAGTGAATCTCATTTTGCTCTCAGTAAATTCAGCCTTTAAGTCTAACTTCAATACTCCACAAATATTTAAATGTGCCTTTGGAGAATTAGCAGCTGCACCCTGAGGCAGCAACTCCCTCAACAGAAGGCACAGCCACAAACCACACAATAATGAAGTACTTAGAAACCAGAGCTTTTTTGTAGCATTTGGTAAGGGCACAGGAATTGTGCCCATTTTAAAGTGCACAATACCCAAGTTCAGATCCTTCCTGTCCTCACTGTGAGGAACTCTACCTCAGGAGAGATTACAGACAGAAAACAAGGTGGTCAGTCAGGAGACCCTTGTTGCTGCCCCACTTACAATTCAGATGTCGTCAGAAAATCTAAGCAAGGGTGATCAGAGCCTACTGCCTGCACTAACCCTGAAGCATGGAAAAGTGTGTCAGTTCCTTTGGCAGTGTATTTGTTGTGTGTACCATGCTGAACAAGTCAGATCAGCATAAAAGACTGACAAATGCAGCACCTACCCCAGTGACCAGTGGATTTTGATGAAGAAAGCAACCCAGGTACTTTTTCTTTCTTCTGTGAGGTTTGATCTGCTCAAAATACCCAATTGTGGTGGTAAGCCAAGATTTGCTTAATCAGGCTAAGGTCTGCCAGGGTTATTAAATAATTATGTCAAGACTTTGGTATCTAAGCTCACAACAGAGGGCCTCTAATTGTTTCTGCCTGAAGAATTAAGAGACTGCAAGACTTCTGTTAATAGCTATCCTGAATCTGACTAAATTTGACCTCTTGGAAACTGCACAGTGAGCAGCAGTCAGCTCACCAACAGGCACAGCTGATTTCCTGTTGAACTTGGACACATGTAAAAGCTAACATCAACCAGGACAAAAGCCTCTGCTTTGATTAGTACTTGGCCAGGCCAAACTACTGCGTACAAAGTACATTCACAAAATTTAAGAACCCTTGGCCAGGAGAAACAGTGAGGTCACAGGAAGAGAATACTCGGGCTTTGTGGACAGTGAGGTCCCGAAGGTACATTCAGTGTACAAAGGTACACTCAGACAGTGCCACAAGCAAAATCACACCTTTATTTCTTAACCCACACGCCACCTTTAAGTGAAGAAGCCTATGGAACTGGCACTGCATCATCTGCTTTGTGACACTAACTGTAACACTGTCATTTCTTTTTTTTTCCCCTTTTCCCAGTTTCTCCGGAGCCTGGCGTTCCCAGCGCGGTGTCTACAGGGAGCTAAACCAACCCCAAGCACCCAGACGGCCCAGGGACCCGAGGACCTCGCAGACAGATCACCGGCTCGTCCCAACACCCCCGTCCGGGAGCAGGAATCCCAGGTAAGCGCCGAGGGACTCACCGAGCAGCAATACTGGAGCGCGATGGCGTTCAGCGTATCCCCTTCCTGGATATCCTTGGTCAGCAGGACGATGTCATCCAGCCTGTCCCTCGACGCGCTCCTCCGCACCTTCTCCCTGCCCCTCGGCCGTAGCTCCGTCACCTCGCTCTCCTCCTCCGGCCCCTCGCTCTCCGGCCCCGCCAGGCTGACCAAGGGGTGCAGGTGTCCGCTGACCGGCGGCTGCGCTACGGCCGGGGGCTGCAGGCCTCTGCCGGCCATTCTCCGCCAGTGCCTCTGTGGAACAGACCGCAGCCGTCGCGTCCTCCGCAGGGGATCCCCACACCACCTCTTTTACTCCTGTACCCCCCTCCCTCCCACCTTCCCTCCTCCCGAGCGAGGTCCCCCCGCTGAAGGGATCCGGGATCCCTGATCCCCGATCCCGCTCCTCCCCGGACAGCTGCCCTACCTGCCACCGCTCCTCAGAGCCCCCGTGCCATCTGTGGGTGGCAGGGTCCCCGCCGCCATGCAGCCCGCTGCTGAGGGGGGATTCTCCCTCACAGCCCCGTGCCTGGGGGTCGGTGGTTGCCCCGGTGGCTTCCCCAGCTTCTCTTCCCTCTGCACTCCAAGAAAGGCTTTTGGGACAGAGGAGGAGGACATGGACCTGCTGAGTCCAAAGGAAGCCGCTCAGATGATCAGAGGGCTGCAGCACCTCTGACAGGCTGAGAGTTGGGGTCATTCAGCCTGGAGAAGAGAAGGCTCCAGATTTGAGAGCACCTTTCTGTACCTGAATGGGCTACGGGAAAGCTAGGGAGGGACGTCGGATAAAGGTATGGAGTGACAGGATAAGGGGGAAGGGTTTTCCACTGGAAAAGCGGAGATTCAGATGAGNGAGAGCGGTGTCGGCGGGAAGAGGGTTCGGTTTGGATGAATCGGGTTAGAAGGGACCGTAAGGGTCATCTCCTTCCAACCCGCTTGCTGCCGTGGGCAGGGACACCTCCCACCAGCCCAGGTTGCTCCAAGCCCCATCCAGCCTGGACTGAGACACTGCCAGGGATGGGGCAGCCACAGCTTCTCGGGGCACCTTAGGCCAAGGGGTCACAACCCTCAGGGAAAAATTTCCTCGTAGTGCCTCATCTGAATCTCCGCTTTTCCAGTGGAAAACCCTTCCCCCTTATCCTGTCACTCCATACCTTTATCCGACGTCCCTCCCTAGCTTTCCCGTAGCCCATTCAGGTACAGAAAGGTGCTCTCAAATCTGGAGCCTTCTCTTCTCCAGGCTGAATGACCCCAACTCTCAGCCTGTCAGAGGTGCTGCAGCCCTCTGATCATCTGAGCGGCTTCCTTTGGACTCAGCAGGTCCATGTCCTCCTCCTCTGTCCCAAAAGCCTTTCTTGGAGTGCAGAGGGAAGAGAAGCTGGGGAAGCCACCGGGGCAACCACCGACCCCCAGGCACGGGGCTGTGAGGGAGAATCCCCCCTCAGCAGCGGGCTGCATGGCGGCGGGGACCCTGCCACCCACAGATGGCACAGGGGCTCTGAGGGAGCGGTGGCACCGAGGGGTTGAGGGGTGGCACCATGGATTCTGAGAGGTGGCACCAGGGTTTTGACAGGGTTGGCACCAGGGTTCTGAGATGGGTGAGAGCACCGTGGACTCTAGAGAGTGGCACCAGGGTTCTGAGACGGGTATGGACTCTAAGGGGTGGCATCAGGGCTCTGAGAAGGGTGAGGGGCACCATGGACTCTTGAGAGGTGGCACCAGGGTTCTGGGAGGGGTGAAGGGAACCATGGACTCTGAGGGGTGGCACCAGGGTTCTGACAGGGGTGGCACCAGGGTTTTGGGAAGGGTGAGGGGCACCATGGATTCTGAGGAGTCGCACCAGGGTTCTGAGAGGGGTCGTAGAGAGTGCACGCTGTGAGGGAGGCTTTGCAGGCACCTGCTCCGTCAGTTTTGCTTTTTAATACCTCATTTCTCACTGACTCTGTTTCTGAAAAAAAGGGGGGCTGCTCAGATATGGAGCTGCCCTGTGTTTGCCCTGTAATTCCTTTCAGAGCCCTTCTTGCTTGTGGCAGTTCACAGCTCCTTTCCCAATTGTATGTGCCTTTTAGCTCTGCCGGGCTCTTGCTGCTTTCCTGCACTCTCAGGTGTTCCCAGGTAGCTTCTTGTTATCCCTTCACATCTTTCCTCCCTCCTCAGGACTAGTACTGCAGAGGTACGTGTACGTGCTCACTCGGTGTTGTTGTTATTTTTTTCACCAAAGGGAAAAGAGAAATTAAGCCCTGTAGTTATTTCACCTTTCCTTCAGAGTAATTTCCACTACAGAAAATGACTGTCAGCAGCTGTTTCGTTTGCTGAGGCAATCATCAGTCACAGCAACACTTCCTAGTCTCATCAGTACAGTTAATCTTATGCTGATTGCTTCTGACACAGCCTTAGAAGAGAAAGGAAGCTTTTTATTACAAAAGTAGCAAGTACGGTATTTCTTCCAAAGGCTGGCAGCTCTAAAGCTAGGGCGAGTTATGCTGGAGCAAATGATTTCATTGTTTCTGAAGACAAGTGTGGCTGCAAGTCTTGTTCTTCAAGAGATTAAATCTAATCTTAAAAGAAGTAATTTTAAATAATGAGTAGGATTTGTTGTTGTTCTTTTCTTTTCTTTTCTTTTCTTTTCTTTTCTTTTCTTTTCTTTTCTTTTCTTTTTTTCTTTTCTTTTCTTTTCTTTTCTTTTCTTTTCTTTTCTTTTCTTTTCTTTTCTTTTCTTTTCTTTTCTTTTCTTTTCTTTTCTTTTCTTTTTTTTGTTAGTTTTTTTTTCCCCCTATTGTTTTTGAGTTTTGCTGTATGATGTTTCCAGACTATCCTGAACAGCCAGAGCGGTTGGAAGTGTGTTTGGTACTAACAAACTAACAAAGGCAGAAATCTATTACTCCTTAGGTTTTGAAAGTAAATGACATGAGTCTAAAGACATAAGAGCTAACAATTGTGTAGCTCTATTGAGCTACACCTCACACCCACAGGAGTTGAAGAAGATTGAAGCTGCATTTCCAGGCATTGTAAAATAAGCTGTCAAGGTACAATGTGTTCTTGTTCTTCAGCTTATTTTAAAAAATAAATATATATATTTAAGTATCAACCTTAAAAAGGTGCTTTACTGTGAATGGGGGATCGGTGAGAGTAAAATTAAAATATTCTGAAGGCTGTTTAGCTACTCCCTAGCCAAATAGCATCAACAAGAAAAGCAGTAAATTTATTTCAGCATAGATCCATCCAGAGGATAGAAACTTTATTTTGCAAGAGGTTTGCATGAGAGAATGTAAATATTCTCAGGTTCAGAAACCAGAAGTAAACATAAAATACAAGCTGGCCAGATTAGGCAGGTCTGATTGCTGCCCTTTGTGGAGGAGCATGGAACAGTACTAACATGTAAACAGAATTTCCCTCCAGCAGGAAGTTGGGCACAGTTAGCCCAGGCTAGTTTTCAGACTTTCTTATTCTGCATTTATTTAAATGTTTCTTTAGATGCCAAGTGTAGTTAGGATTCCCTCAAACAGAAGTTTCTTACATGTCAGAAGACTATTTCCAAACCGTTTAGGAGAGATTTTTTTTTTTCTTTTCTTGAGGGTATTCCATAGCACCTTCCCAATCAAAGCCTGCTCAGAAGTAAGCCTTCTATTTTTATCATGGCTCAGATGCACAGCTTGTGCTAATTAACACTGCTCTGAAGGCCTTAGATACAGCCTGACACAGAAGGCACTGTACAAGGTGATCTTGGATTGCTGGACTACATGACAAATGTGTGAACATACTCTTAGGAGACCCAGAATGATTTTATGTGATTTTGGGAGTGTCAAAATGGAAGTAAATTGTCTTTTCCACCAAAAGTATTTCTAGCAAGTGCTATATTGAAGTTGATAAAATCAAATTATTTTCCTTCTTTTTTTTTTTTTTTTTTTTTTTTTATTTTTTTTTCCTTATGGAACCTCTAGATGATAAAAAATAGTTATAACCTAGAGAATGGGAATCCCATCTGTTAGGAAGTGTCATGCCACATCTGGCAACAATTATCTTCAGCACCAACCAGTTTTGTTTTGGTTTTTAAAGGAAGCTTTCAGTAATCAAAGTGAAGCAACTGTAGTTGTCTGTTAGCTGGGAAACTGATGACTCAGACCCTATTCATGCAGTTGAAAGACTTTTTTTTATGAGACCCGTCAGAGCTGTGGGTGGACCTGGGGAGGATTTTGAAGGCAGGCTTCATAATGCAGTGGTGCCTGCAGCAGTGTCTGGTAACTGTCCCATCATACACCACCTAATGCCATATCTTTTGGGAGGTTTTCTTTAAACTCGGGGTGGGGAGGCTGCAGAAAAGGTCACTGCAGGGAATTTCACTGTTTCTTTTATCTAAAGAGGTGTTCCATCAGGTCAAAAAAAAAAGAACTGCTGAAGCAGCACTTTGCCTCAGAGGGGGAAAGAAAGTGTTGGAGTTTGCTTTGACCCTGCTACACCCCTGTGTGTAACCATTTGTAACTAGTGACATTTTCCCATCAATAACAAAAGGGTATATTCCAAACCTGATGAACAAGACTGTAGCTGCATTGCTCCCATGAATGCTAATAAGAATACAGCCTTTCTCCATCCCCATGTAAGTTACTTTGCATATCCTAATAATGCATTCTCAATGAGCAACAGGGTCGGTGTTAATCACTCCATGGCATTCCAAGAGCAACTTCAGGGATCTCTACCACATTCCCCTTGGTCATGTTATATCCAGTCTGGCTTGGTCAGAGCTAGGAGGTTAACTGTACACATAGGAATATTAAAAGATCTGAAGGAATTATTAGAAAGCACATGTAAACAAACTGTTGGGGTGGGTGATATGATTTGTTAGTAGCTTTTAATTAAAAAAAAAATTATAATCTTGCTGTCTGGAAATTACATACATGTCATGTGACACCACTGTAAGTCATTAAGTCATTCTGTGCTTCAGGACCACAGGGCTAGATTTACATTTAGATAGGTAGTGCTGAATAACTAAATGTATGTTTTAACTACTTGAATGACATGATAATCTGTGACTCATTAAAATATTCACCAGGAAATAAATATCCAGCCTTTGTCTGTCTCTGTTCCCTTGCTCAGTATTTGGGAATGGTACTAAAATCACAAGAAATAGTAATGTCAAGGTAGATATCCAAATGAACTGTGAAGTTATTGAGCAGTGTCTGACTGCAAGTTGCAGTAAGAGGAGCTAAGAACTATAAAAGTGTGCTGGGGGCAATTAATGCTAAATCTGCAGACACTTGCAGAGCAGTCTGTTCTCCAGTGCAAATATTTGCATGAATACATTTACCTGTGTTATAATCTGTGCCTTGATCCTCAAAATTAACAGTAACCTTCTTTAGTTTGCAAGGTTCCAACAATCACACGGTAAAAATGGGTCAAAAAGTACCACAAAATTTTAAAAATTCAGTATTGTTATGGTTTCAATGAGAATAAATGAAATTTTTTTTTTTAAGATTATTTCTTCCCAAGTTCATATTTCTTGTATTTGTTGCTTCTCTTAGGATATTTGACATGAATTGGTTACTTTTGAGTAAATTCAATTTAATTTTAATATGCATTCATAACAGCTCTGTGCTGTGTACCTTCCATAACACAGCCAGTAGGGTGCATTGGCTGTTTGATATTTAGTTGCCAAAAATGTTTTAAAGAACTGAATATTTGCTTCTGATTTACCTTTTACTTTGCTTATCTCTGGTATCTTCTGAATAAGAGAATCAACCAGGGAAACCCTTTAGTTGTAGTAAAGACAGTATGAGATGATGGAGTATAGTCTATTGAGAATTTATTTCAAATTATTTGCAGACAGGTTTTGCTGTAATATCTGAATTCCTATTCATGTACCTGTACTTAAGACTCCTTCCAATCTGTAGTAAGGTCTGGGAATAGCTGTTACCTTTTCTCTGAGAAGATCTTTGCGGTGAAGTCAAGAATTTCCATATTTTTTTTATTTAATTAAACATTCAGAGATTGTTAACTTTTGTTCTTTGCTTTCTCTAGATCTTTTTTTTTTCTTTTTTCTTTTTTTTGTTTTTTTTGGGTGGGGGAAGATAGAATTTGTGGTTTTTTTGCTTCCTCTGTGGGTTTCAGCATGTTTTATTTTTTTTAATGTGGACACCATAACTTTATGCATTTTCAAGTATTCACCCCATTATTGCTAAGTACAAAGGCAAATGATTCCCTGGTGATGTCACTAATATACCACTGATAAATCTGATGCTCTCCACAGTAATTCTGTTTTCTCCCAGTCACAGCATCACATTGCACACTTACAGAGAGCTGCTTCTTTACTGGAATTCCTTCAGATGAACATGATGCAGAAGACCATTTCTAAGGTACAACATATATTTTGGTTCTGAAAGTATTCAGTATGATTAACATGACTTGTTTTAATGGAACCAGGTGAGCCACATCAATACTGTAATTTCCTTTCTGACATCACAAAGGTACAATTGTGCTTTTTTGCATTTGCAGGGAGAGAGTGCTGGGGAGCAGCTAATCTATTTGTAGCCCTTAGTGAACCACGTAATAAAATTATTTTAATTTGTTTATAATAAAAGGTATGTTCTGTTCATAAACTCCTACTGGAGAATGCTTTTTGAGATCTACCAGCTAGTTTTAATACACTTTACAGCACTGCCCTGCTTACAAGCATTGCACTATGTCTTTACCATATGGTAGAGTGATTAAAAAGTCCTTCAGCTACTCAGTTCTGTTATACCAGCACAAATACTGTCACTGAAATTTATACTCTTCCAGAAATAAACCTAACTACAGTATTTTTATAAGTTCACATGGTTAATCTTTTCCTTTCTTTTACCTCCTTATAAGTGAAATCCCACAACAACCTTTACATTGTTTTGTCTCGGTTTGCTGTCAGGATGCAGTCATAGACTAAAATTTCTTTATTAACTTTGGAATGGACTGTTACTGACATTTAAAATATGGTTACTAAACTTGTCACTGTCTTATCAGCTGTATTTGCCTTTAGATGTTTAATCTTTTACAATTTATATGTCATAATTTTAAATGCCTGCTCCTAAGTTCCATTTTCCATAACCAATACACTATATTGTTTTGTTTTATATACTTTAAGATTGAACTATTACTGTACTATTACACCAAGGTGCATGCTTATTCATTTTTTTCCATGATTGTAGAAAACTGGCATTTTGTCACACGAGCAAGCTCTTCTTCTTAATTTTGGAAATAAAAATCTTAAGGATTTTGATTGTTTTTCTCCCACAGGAAGGAGTTGAATGTTATATGGTACTTTTTAAACACTGAGATTTCAGCTGTGACAGAAGCTTTCCTTGGTCTCCTGGGTGCTGGCAGTTCACCCTTACTGGTGGCATAGATATATAGGTATGGTTGCATCTTCATCAAAACAGCCCTTTCCTCAGTTACATGCCTGCTGAGAGGTTTTTTTTTTACCGTGGATGTGTTTTGTATGGGTACATTGCTGCCTACAGCTGCAACTGGGAAAAGCTTTCACTGTCAGGCAGTCCTTTGATGTCATTCTGCTGGGTGGGAAAGTGCCCTCAGGCAGGCCCCAACACACCCTGCACAGTCCTGTCAACTGTGCAGCCTCTTCTTCCACCCTTCCACTCTTCTTCCCACATGAAGAGAGGCAAGAGTTGTCTGGAATATCACCCTTTGTTTTAAGCTCCCCACGGCTGGAATAGTGGGGTATGCTGGGCAGCTTTCACAAAAGGGAGAGGGAATAGTAGAAGAGAGTGGGAGCAGGAGCAGGGAGACTGTCTCATAGTAAAAAATCTGATTCAGAGCCTTGAAAAGCTTTAATATATGAGCAGGTATGGCATTCAGAGCTTGATAGACTGATAAATATTTGAACTGGGTGTTCAAAGTGTCTTTAGTTTTCACCTATAATGGCAAACAAGTGTAAATTAAACTGTTGAATCAGTACTCCTTGCTCCTGTTATTAGAAAGAGCAATGGTACAGCAATTGTAAACATCTTGCTGTGCTTTCTTCCAAATTTTCAGTTTAAAGTTGATTTAAAAAAAAAAAAAATTTAAAAAAAAATCATCAGGTACTATATCTATTGATGATATTTATCAGTATAGAGCTTCAGAAACAGATGTTTTTCAAACAAAACATGCTGTTCTCAGTTTAGCCTTGATCTTTGTAGATTTTCGATAGCTCACATATTTTAACAAAGATTAAAATATTTGTGAAATAAATAACCCCATTTAACTTTTTTAAGCATTTAGAGTGTGTCTACAAGTATCCAGTTTATGACATAAATAAGGGAATGATTTAGCAGACACAGAAAGTCTTTGACGGGTGCATTTTCCTGAATTTTAAAACAGATTCCCTCCACCCATTTTCTTACAACTTTTGTCTTTCTGTTTGATTCAGCTTCTATACAAAGGTGTCAGACACATTTAAGTTCTTTCAATGAGTATCAGGCATGTTAATGCAAATACATTACAAGTAATCCCTCCATAAGGAGAGACAGTAACACAGCCCACATGGCATCAGTAATGTGTTTACAAGGTATTAATATGCCTACTGTGACAAGATGCATTTAAAATGGGAAGCAACAAGGAATTTGTTTTATTAGTTTTCCTCCACCCTCAAGTAATAAATCTTAAAAGCTTCAATATTTATTCAATGAAATGAATGGCTGAATCGTTCTGTAGAGGGTCTGACAAGTGGACAAATGCTTCCATGGTTACATTGTGCTATGCAGTATGGTTACTGAGCTTTGTTGGTTTCCTCCCTCTGCCATTGAAGTAAAATAACAAACCACAGGGAAGCACCACACATGGTGGGCATAAACTGGAAACAATTTTAAAAGATCAAGGTAGCTGATCGTACACAGATTTTAAACAGTGTGGATTTTACTGATGGATAGTGTGTACCCTAAGCAGGCATTTTGGTATTTTACCCATGGTGTATCATTTTCTCACAGAACATTTTTATATCAAGTGATTTTACTGCAACAATGCAGCCTTCTGCAATATCTAGATAATGAATAACAAATTTTGTACAAATTAACAGATTATATACAAGTAACAAAATAGTATGCAACTTTTATGTGCAGTTGCTTTAGGATGCCTTGCAGCCTAACATGATTAAGTGGTTTGATTTTTCATCTGCTTGCATCCAATGTGCTTAAACTTCAGGCATCACAGGGAAAAGGGAGAGACCAAACACATAACTTCATAGACATTTAAAAAATTAGTAAAAAGTAAGAGCATGCAGTTATGTAATTAGCTTAAAGATGTTTCAGATCAGGCCTTACACTAAGAGGAAGAAACCCTGAAGGCCTTAGGTTTTGCACAGCACAAAGCATAAGTGAAAAGAAAGCAGTTGCATCAAAAGTAGTTGCATCTTTTTCTCCTGCAGACCAACTCTGAAGAGAGCTCATGTTATATATAATCTGTATTAGCACCTTTTAGGGTTTTTTTTAACTCTGTGTGCTTGACAGTCCCCAGGATCACTATCTCATCATCAGAATACTAAAATGTTCCAGTGCCCTTTTGAAGTCACAGTTTTACAGGAAAGATGGATGCCAGGTTTTCCCACAGCCAAGAAAATAAATTCATAAGCATGGAAGATAATGCTTCTGTGACAGAAATTCTGGCCGTACAGCTTTTCCACTGGTATTTTATTAATTGTGGGTACTTAATTTCCCATTTACTTAAATAATATCTCCTTTATATCCAGAGGAAAAAGTAATCAACAAATGTGTAAACACTTCAATTTTTCACTTAAAGAATTTCAGAAAACAGTAGAGTCTGCTCTTGAGTTGAAAAAACGTAAGTTATTTGTGTTTCCAAGCAGGATTTGTAAGTAGGCAAACAAAATATCTGTGAATTTTGAAAGGTACTGAAGTTGTATGCAGCAGCTGGAACCTTTTTAGTTAGATCTTTGTTAGTGACGACTTTGAAATTAAGAGCAGTCTAGATCCAAAAGATTCTTGAGAGTTTTTGAATTTTTTAATTATGTTTTACCTTCAGAAAAAATGCACTTTTTGTAAGCATTCTTTTTTGAATTTAGATAGCAGTGCTTGACATGCTCTGAAGTTGTGTGTTTTGACAGATGTTTTATAAGAAAGCTTCTAATTTGCTGCATACTATTTACATTGTCAGTGACATGCTGCAAATGAAGAGCTGGACACACTTGATTGGAAGAAACAAGACTGCAACTTTATTTAGCAACAATCACTACAAGAGGAGCAAGCAGCCAAGTCTTGCCAAGTTCTCATCTTGCTGTTTCTCCATGTGACCTACAAGCCAGTAATCATCCACTGATGATCCCTTTTGTTTGAAAAGGGGAACTAAACACTGTGAGACCAAACCATCTCTTCAGGGATGGCATTCTTTTTGTGTCATTACAATGACAAAAATTGTTTCGAAATTGCATGCTGGAGTTTGATCAACCAAATCTGAGGTGCCATAAGCTGAAACAAAGAAGTTATTTTCCCATTAATTTTTTCTTTTTATTTTTACACTTGGATGTATTTAAATTAAGCTTTTCTGAAAGTCATCTCATTGTTTTTGAAGTTCAAATGTGTAGCTAAATTCCATAATGAAAAGGTTATAGTTATATAAATAGCATTTCTGCTGCAATGTGAGTTAAAATAGCACAACTTTCTATGAGCAGATTTCAGGGACACATTTCTATTCTCCTGGTAATGGGAATACTTCATTTTTTTTCAGTTAAAATCTCTTAAAATATTAACAGCATGCTTTATTAGTATACAATAAGGAACCATACCATAAAAAGCATAACCAAATTAATGTCTGTCCATTGAAAAAGAGCACAATCTGCTTGGAAGTTCTGATTTTTCAGTTTCTCTAAATTCTAAACATCTCTGAAAAACAGAGGATCAAACCCTGGATTTATCTACATATATCTGCACATCAACCAGTCTGGCATAAACTGCTAGCTCAAGAGCACAATAACTCGTTTTGTCATTCAGTCTTTTCAGATTATTAGCACTGTTTGTATTTGTGTACTTTGGGCTCTTTCTTGCACGTACTCCTTTATTCATCAGAAAACTATGCAGTAGAACCAAGATTTTAGAATTAAAGTATTCCCAGCCCATCAAGGAGCCCATCAAGATGTGGAGCAGTTCAGGAAAGAAAGCAGTGCAAATGAAGAAGCACCAGCTGACATCTGAGAATGCTTCTGCATTTCTCTAGTGTGGGCTAGCTGGATAGGAGAGACTCTCAGAGAGAGTCCAGCTAGATGGTCAGAAAACTTATTTTGTGTTTTGAAGACCAAACAGCACAAGCTTGATCATAATCTACTATAGGACAGTGGTCAGACTCTGAGATGAACACATTTCTGAAGTGGGTCTTAGTTCTGTCCTCTTTCAAAACACAACTTTCAGCAGAAGTCCTGCAGACTGAAGTCATGTTCTGTAGTTCTGGCTTCTGTTTCTTTCAGTGTTGACAGATCTGTTTCCCTGTGGGAATCACATTGAGAGGTAAGAAGAAAGAGCATGGGGAATGCATCCTAGACATCACCAAGCAAACAATTATCTACACAGAATCAAGTGTCAAACTACAGCTGTGGAGGGAAGGATAAATGTGCTTATAGTGGTCCATAATCATAGAATTGTAGAATGGCCATTAGGGTTGGAAGGGACCTTAAAGATCATCTAGTTCCAACCCCATTGCCTGTTCTTAAAAAAATGGTCTATCTTGCAGAAATGCTCACCACCATGGACTGTTGTTAAAAAAAAAAAAAATCCAGTTTAAAAAAAAAACCAAAAAACCCAAAGCAAAACAAGATATTTTTTTTCCAAGAAAAACATCTATTATTATTTGTCAATTACTCTATGAAGAGAGAAGCAAGACCAGTGTCAGTGTTCAGCTCTCAGTGTTCACTAGAGCTAATCTGAACAGTCTGATGGTTCTTACGTGTTTTTCAAGTGTTTTGTCATATTGGAAGTGATGAATAAACAGAAAAGAAGTTAATTTGTGTCTGATGTATTTTAATTAAGGACTGATCTACAGAAGAGTGATGCACATGCCTTATATTCCTCATTTTGAGTAGTTCAGTCAGCTTCAGAAATATAAAAGTTGATAGATAGAGCAATGTGGGAATCTCTCCAGCACCAAAATGCCAAGATTCTCAGAATATCCTTGTTTGCTTCTTGCATCCGTGAGTGCATAGCCCAGAATTTTGAAGCTTGGACGTTACAGGTGAAAGCCAATCTCAGTCTTAGTTTTTGTTTTTTTTTTTTTTTTTTTTTCTTTCTAACAGCCCTAGCTTAAGGTTGCAATACTTCTGATTGAAAACCAAATGGTCTCCATACAGCACACAAATCTTCTGAAGCCCTGTGTTAGTATTTTTTTATTCTACTCCTCTAAGTCCTGTTTTCCTTGTCAGAGATTTGTTTCCTGTTCTAACTCCCTCTTCTTTGGTCTTTCCTTTCAGATGATGCCAATGAAGGGGAAAGGCAAGATTTCAAAACAAACAAACAAATTGGAGTCCATTGATTCTATTGCTGCTGCTTTCAGGATTGGTTTACTCACAGCAAAGCCATTTTTAACTTGCAGAGTTTCAGTGAATTCAAAACAAACGAAATCCAAACAAAGAATTGAGGGGTGTTCTTAGTACACCTTATTTACTGCTCTTATTGAAAAGAGAACTTAAGGATGACCTGGAGGCATTGTTCTGTGTAATGCCAGATTTATTTTAGGTCCAATACCAGGCCTGATTGTTTATCCTGGACACTTGTAAGGGGTGAGAATGGGCAGCTGGCTGAGTTGTTGGAAGTGCATATGGAGTGTTTTGTGTCAAGCACCAACAACCTTCCAGCTGGTTGAAGACTGCCACTGGCAAAATCCCATGGAAGCTCTCCCTCATCCTCCTGTGTAACAGGGGATACCACAGGTCTCTGGAGTGGTATGCCAAGCATGAAAAAAAGCAATTGGGAAACCCTCGTGGATCGAGGGAGGGAGGGCATGGGCTGTAGCATGTTGAGTGGGATAGAGCAGTAAAAGGTACAGTCACTTTGGATCTGAGTGCAATTTTGTTGAAGGACTCCATGAAAATAGCCATGTGCACCAGTGAGCCTGAGTTCTCAGACTTTTCTTTTGTTTTCTAACTCAGAAATTAGCAACATTTATTTTGCCCAGGTGTCCTCTAATTGGGAACTAAGGGTGGTTCAGGAGCCCCTCTGATACTGAGCAGCTTGTTAGCTCTTGTTGGAGCCAAGGTTCCCACAGAAACTGGACAACAAAACTACATGAAGTAATTCATTTAACCTAAAAAAACATTATAGCATAAAAGATAAAAAGAGTCATACCTCAGGCATCCTTTCCACCTGTTGATGCAGAAAGGAAAAGCAATGTGTGATCTAGATTGTGAGGCCTGGATAGGAAAATAATAATGATAAGGTTGCTGTCTTTTCAGTACAGAAAAAAACTGGAACTGGAGCATAGGAATGACGCACAATAAATCAGTGATCAAAACATGTATTTTTAAATAAACCCAAGTGTACTACTATGAGAAGTGATCAGACATAATGCAGGTTATCATGTGCAATTAACTGAATTCATTTTAGTTTACAGCATATCTTTTTTTTTTTGAGAAAAGTACATTACTACAATATTGGATGAGTCATTCAATGGTCTGTTTCCTTTACTCTTAAGAAGTAGAGTTTCTTCTGATTATTAACGTCTACTTTGCCTCTTCATATTAGGTCATCTATTCCTTCATCTATCATATTGGAGATTGTTATTTAGAATAAGAATGGCTAAGGTTGGAAAGGAACCTTAAATCTCATCCAGTTCCAACACCAATGCCATGGTCAGGGACACCTCCCACCAGCCCAGGTTGCTCCAAGCCCCATCCAACCTGGGATGAGACACTGCCAGGGATGGGGCAGCCACAGCTTCCCTGGGAAACCTGGGCCAGGGGCTCAGCAGCCTCAAATTAAAGAATTTTTTCCTAATGTTTAATTTATTGACATTAATTTTCTCTGTAGCTGTATCCTGAGTAAATCCAGAGATTCACCTTACCCAGCATTAACCTAATGCAATTATGCAAAAATTATCTGGTAGTGTATGGTAGTAATTTGGACTCCCTGGTTAGTCAGAAGAGAGAAATAAGCAGCCCTGTGTGGTAGTTCATTGCATCCTACTGCATAATTAGGCTGGAATGAATGGCTGATGTTAGGTTGAATGCTTTCTACTTGAAAGAATCCCTTTTACTCTCATAAGCAAAAATACTTATTGAGGTCTTTGAGTCCTTTATTAAGTAATATATCAAAACTTCCTTCACTCTCTGGCATTTTCTTTGCCTTTTCCTGTTTGTGTGCATTGTTGCAGAATTTTGGACACCATAACTGCACAATATTGGTGTAGTAATCAGGCTAACATCATCAGAAGGCACAGAGTCTTATAAATCCTCTCATTTTTTTGGCCCTGATACTTCTGTGACACCTTAGAAGAATCAGTGTTTCCTCCATTTGTGATCTCTGTCACTGTGACTGCTTTTTTCGCATGCTCCAAATAAATAAAAATCAAAGCAAAAAGCTAATTTTGCAATCTGTGACTTCTCACTAATCTGTAGCACATGTAAAAGTCCTTCATTCAGGGCAGGATCCTATTATGTGCTTATCATTTCCTTCCTCCCTTTCTGTAAAAATGCTGTCTGTGAAATAACACTGTGAGTGTTAGTATCTAGTAATAGGCCAGAGTAATCTTTAGATTTATTTCTAAATACTTGTGTGCTAAAACATATGAAAATAGGCATTTACAATGGATTCTGAATATTTAATACTAACAAGAAACATTTATGTTTTTGTTATGTTGCTTTTGCACCAAGTTGTGTCAAAGATATGATTTTTTTAACCACTTAGGAGTACTATTTTGAAACTACAACCTGAGGATTTGGGGCCAAAAAAAAAAAAAAAAAAAAAAAAAAAAAAAAAAAAAAAAAAAAAAAAAAAAAAAAAGGAAATGCAGAAAGCTTTAATTAGCTGATATGCAGTTGTGTACTGCTGTAGATGAGGAATGTATTTGGAATTAGAATCAAAGCTTTTTTTAAAATGTTTCAGTAGTTTCAGTATTTAGAAAAGATGCAGGGAGTGAGGGTGTGTTAAGGGCTCCAACTGGATTCTGCTTAATGAAATTTTGGTGTTGCTGCCACATTTCTTTGCAATAGAATCTCCACTTTTTAAGAGCTTGTATCCATCTTGCAGGTTCTGGAAATATGGTGAAGACAATGTGAATGGAACTAAGTGAAATTCCACAAAAACTCAGGATTTTCTATTTTTGAAGCTTAGATGCACCAACATTTATTGGCTAAGGAGGAATTCAGGACTTGCTTGCCATTAAATGAAAGAATTGGGGAGCTTGGGGGTCAACATTTGCAAGATTTGAAAGATGCCTTTGTGTCTCTGTATCCTTGCTATGGCTCAGGATTGGCTTGGAATGGTAAAATATGAGCTGGAGAACATAGTTTAAAAATAAAGTTAGAAAAACAGTTAGAATGTAGTTAGAGAAATTACTGAAACCAGGATGGTTGAGAATTGTTCCTCCCTGCCCAACACTCAGCAACTGTGCATTAAGATGAGCTGCGTGCCCTGGTGCAGCTGAGGACTTGAAATCCCAAATCTGTCATAATCCTGTAATAAAACCTGCCAGTTTTGCTGCCTCCAGGAACAAACTAGTTCATTCCTGTCTACATGGAAGATCCGCTGAGGCGTGACCGAAGGGGCTGACTTGATCTTAACTATAGCAAGGCAAATTGCTGAGATTTGAAAGAAAAAAAAACAACAAACACAAAACCAAAACTAAGCCACAAAAAAAAAAAATTTGTCCTCTTCCATCCCACCCCCTTTTATCTCCACAGCAGTGGGAAGGCAGCAGGAGTCGGGAGAGGGAGGAGAGTGCCGGACGCCGCACGGAGCGGAGGGAGGAGTAGGAGAGGGGAATGCATAATGTGTGAGTGACAGAGAGTGTACAGGCAGCTGAGTCCAGAAGACACGGATGTCCATGTCCCCGGGTCTAGGTAGGTTTGTTGTCTCTTCTCTTGTTTGAGGTGGTGGTGGTTGCTTTGGAAGCATCCTGCATCCACTGCAGAGATGTTCCCTGTCCAGCTGGAGGGTGCTGGCACCTGTTGCAGCAGGGAGAAGGTTGAGGCAGCAGCAGGCAGCAGCGTGTGGCTCACCCGTGAGTGGCTGCTGGGGAGTAAAGAGTCTGCTAAGGTTTCTGTTGTTCCAGCAGCTCCTTTTTCTCCTCTGCAGAGCAGGGCAGGTGGAGACAATAGTCTTTCCAATGGAAAATCCTATTCTCGGGGGATCGTATCAGGCTGAAACTCAGCCTGGAGTGTCCCAGCTGGGGATTTTTAACTCTCAAAAATGCACAAAACGCTAAATTGACTTTTTGAAGGAGGGGGAAGAGCTGCGTGTGCACTGTTTAATGCAAAGGAGAGTGAGTAAAAAGTAAGAAAGAAATTTTCAAATCATCATCTGATAAGGAATGAGTTTTAAGCATGTTAATAATTAAAATACGACAAGTGAGTGATTAAAATTGGAAATACTGCATGTGCTGCTTGCTTTTGATATGATAATTATGTATAAGACATTGCATAATTCACTCTGGCTAGCCCAGATAAAGTTAAGATCAAACGTATGTGGAACTGCTTGCCAAGCTTCAATTGTGTTTTGGTTTTTTTAGTGAGCCTATAATTGTTTTATCGTGCAGACATGGAAAAGCATGTGATTTTTTAAAAAAATCTTGTTCATTAGATAGAAAATGGGAGTATTGTTATCTGGGTTTTTTTCTGTTAATACTTCACACATCTTCTACAATGAGTGTTTCATTTAAATACTAAAAGTTTTGAGAATATACCCTGAGGGCAATTTAATAACCGAAGGTAGAATGTGATATATTTAGACTATCTGTCCCTTAAGCCTGAAACAAGCTTTTTCCTTCTAAATGCATTCAATATTTCCAGGTGGAAAGAAGAACCAGATTCCTGAAGAAATAAAATCATTTGTGGCATATTAGGCTTGGAACTGAAATGGCCAAATATTTGATAATGTAAAATCATCAAAGCTAACTTATTTCAAGGAAACACAGTTTTTTTATTTCTAATTTATTTCTAATTTATATTTCACTAATATTTATGTTGTTACTGATTTCTAACATAAAGGTTTGTGCTTTAATAGCTCTTTAATGCACTTCTATGTTTTAATAGCTTTACATAATGAAATCAATGGTATTTACTAAATTTGCAGCTGAGTGAACTAATTAACATGGATAATGGGAGCACATGCTTATTAGCTTGTAATTGTGGTCTGTGTCCTGGTCACATGTAAATCAATGGGCAAATGATATTTGCTTTTGTAAGAACCAGTGTTGAGCAGCATTTTTAAAGCTGAAAAATGATACTGGATGAGTTTCAAAGAGTTTGTAGAAGTGAATGAGATCAAGCCTCATGCACTCACACCTACAATACAATACTTGTCCTGGGAATTTTGTGAGCTTTATTTGAATGGGATTTTCATACTTAGGTCTAGATCATAACCTGTTTTAAAGCCTCTAATAGATGTGGAATTTTTTGTTTAAACTTACTGTCTTCCAGATTTTTTTAAATTTTCTTTTGGAATTACATTAAAAAAACAAAACAAAACGTAACAGATTTCTTGTGTCTGAAAATGTTGACATGCATATTTTACTTAAAACTTGAACATGATGAGTGAAACAGAACTATTGGAAAAGCTGTGAAAGCATACCCCTTTAGTGTATAGGACTATAGAATATACTACTACAGAGGTCTGTAAGTTGTAAAAAAAGCTTCACAGCAATTTTGGAGAAAAATACTGATGACCAACAAATCACCTCTGATATTGCTACACAACTACTACAGTTGTTCAAAAGTACAACATAGTAAAGCTGAGGTGAGTATTATTTATTGTATTTTTAAAACATTAGTATTATAATGTTTCACTGAATATTTGAAACAAACGCATGTCTTTGCATCACATTTTGATGACAGGGGCAACTTCAATTTGTCTCAACTACTTCTGAAGTTTTTTAGCCTAAGATGTTTTTGGAAGCATCAAAACAGTAAGCTGCATGTTGACCTCTTGCTATTATTTGAGGTAGGGTATCTGGTGCAATCCAGTTTTATTTTATTGCTGATTATTATTGGGTCAATTTAGTTATTCATTCAGAAATACAAAAATGTAGGAAGGGTAGAAAAAATACAAAGAAAAGGCTCAAATTCTTTGCCAAGGGAGTATAAGGCCATGATCTAAAGGTAGTCATGCACATATCTATTTTTATATGTGTGATCCTATTGATTGGTTTTACTGATCTTGTGCTTGTGTTTCAGCTGTCCCAGACTGCCTGTGTTAAATGTAGTCACTGTTCTATGTAGAAGTGAATACTACTGCTCTTCCCCTGAGTAGAAATAAACATACATAGTATCTGGATAATTCTTAAAATGTCTATTAAGACTCAGATGCTAAATGACATCTCCATCATCAAAACGAAGCTTACAGAACCAGTGCTGTTGATTGTAGGCATTCACTCTTGTTCCAGAAATTCAAGAAATATGTCTAATAGGTGCTATTTTACAGTTTCCTAGGAAAAATTAAAAAAAAAAAAAAAGATTGACAGGAGCAATCAGTGTTAGAAGCCATTTATCTTACTCCAGGTGGACCCACTTTACCTATTTTACCCTGAAAAAACTTACTGAATCACAGGTGTTGCTATTTCAGCAAAGCTTCACTTACCTAAATCACTCTTGAGTGAATAATCTCACTGGAAGATACTTGTGTCAATAAACATCTTCAGGATTGAGTTTACTCCCTACATGAGAACTGGTCTGTTTGCAGAAAGAATTTGGAAAATGAGGGTACTGAAATATGCATAAAATATGAAAAACATTGCTTCATAAATTGGTTTATGAATAGTTAATATAAAAATAATTAAGAATGTTTAAATTCCTTTTACTGAGATAATTTGTAAGTCCAAACCAAGGCTGATATTAAGATAAAGTTGTACTTAGTGGAACAGGCTTCTTTGACAGGCTGAATTTCTCTGGCAAAATTAAATAACAAAGAAGATGCTTCCCACATTCATCAGTTTTTGTTTGTGGTTTTTTAGCAAGCTGAAGACAGGCTTTCCTCTATGAATTTATAGCAATATCTTTTTGTATACAGTGATATTTTTGTTTGGTCATCTCATTTTTTATCTAGCACAAATGTATTAGTGACAGTTATGATTTTCCTTTTCAGATGGCAAAAGAAACTTCCTACTTCTCAGTCACTTATTCTTGACTGGTCCAATCCATTATTGCTCAGAATTGTTACCAGCTTTGCTTTATTAAGGATTTAACATGGCCTTAATTCAGCCATCTGTTAAGGGTTTGGCAGTCCAACAGATCAGAGGTATTGGTCAGAGCTTTAGAAATTTCCCACATTTTTAAAGGTTAGGAAAAGAGCTACCTTTATGAATAGATTTTGAATAATTCTCAGCAAGACAATGGTGCAGAAGTGGGTTAAAAAATGCATGTCATTCTGTGAAGCTCAGGGTCCCCTGTCTGCCTTTAGCTTTGCTGAAAGGCAATTAGCATTTCAACCAGCCAATTTGGATACATGCAATGAAGTACTTGGGTTTGTAATTTGCTGCTCTCTGCTTGGTGCTGTTGAGAACTAGCTCTGTGTAATCCTCTCAAAGCACCTTTCTTTCCAGCATAGTTATTGTTGCTGGTCTTTAATAACTAATCAACAAAGTGATTTCCTTGTCTTGAGCTACGGGGTGCCTTAGAAGAATGAAAAGAATTACCCAGTTAATAAGGGAATGATTATAATTATTAAATAGTGATTATTAAATTGTGACATGAGGTTAAAAGATTTAGAAAGCCAAGGAAAGCACAATTCATGATAAAGGTAGTATGAGAAGTCTTTGATCCCAAACAAATTTTCCTTGAGTTCTGTTTCCCACGTAAATACTTTATTGTGTGTTTTATTAAAACTGGGTTGCTCAGATTTAGGAGGTTAATTCACAATATAGATTATAGTGAGGGCCTCATGCTGCTCATCTTATTGAAAACAATATGAATGTAATTTTATTTCTACATAAGAAGTCTTGGGGGGGATTTTGTAAAATATAGATCTTTAGTAAAACCAACATTCTTTGATTCAATTTAATAAAAATGAAGATATGCAACTGTGGAAACAAAGCTTTTTTTTTTCTTTACATCCTAAATTAATACATACAGTTTATACAAATATTCATATTTACTAATACACTTTTATGAGCTCAAAGATAACTCACTGACACAATTTTTAGTCAAAATTAAAATTCTGTTTGGTTCACACATGCATATTAACTTGTAAGAATGCACTGTGGATAACAATAATTCTATTGTCATTGTACCTGAAATAATGCAGTCTAATCCCACCATGGGGCTGTAATTTACTATTCTGTATTTTACAGATTTTTTTTGTCTTACAAGATTATTATATGTGAAGCACCGCTGCAGAACAGGTATTTTATTTTTGGTTTTAAGTATGAGAAAATTGACCATTTTACTGCAGTAGCTTATAGCTCTTTTTTCTGATCTATATTATTCATCCAGGCCATAGTGCTTAATTGAGGGCAAGTACTAGGTATTTGAAACTATAGTAGTTTTGTGACCAGCCCACATGTTCTAAAAGTATGTGAGTAAAAGTGTGAAAGACATGAGAGAAGCCTCCAAAGCGAAGATACGGATGGAAATTATTGGGCAGCTTCAGAGTTTTACTGAAGTAGAATAAATGTGCATTCTTCATTGGAAATTGCCCTTCTTGAGCTGGATTTCTTGTTTCATATGTAAGAATCTGATGCTGTGGTAGGCTCATCTATGCAGCTGTTTCTACAACAATCATGATCTCGGAGTTCTGATCATCTTCATGTCTGGGCTGTTTGGGTTTTTTTGGTGGTTTGTTCTTTGTTTTTGTTGGTTTTGTTGGTTGTTTTCTTTTGTGTTTTGTTTGGTTTTTTAACCTACTTCTGGGGGGGGGGGTTGGTACAAGAAACCATATGAGAGAGTATGAGTGCTTACAGTGTTTCAGGCTCTGCTTGAATCAAAATGCCTGGGTAAGAACCTAGGATACTGGAAAACCCCATAAAATAATTTCTATTAGTGAAAGATTTCTGCTGTTTTCATTAGAACTATGTAGGTGGAAAAGAATTTCCAGCTTAAAGGTGAAAACTGGATTTACCCTTTTCTTAAACCTATCTATATGCTAAGTGGAACTATTCCAAAATCCTATGGGTTTTTTTACACTATATAGTTAGAACTATATATCAATAAACTGCCATCATTTGCATGATGATTTAGAAGTTCTGCAGCTGATAAAAGAAGTTTAGATAATTTAGAAGTTCTGCAGCTGAAATCAGTGTGGTTTGTTGGTACAAATTAGGGCCATTCAGATCCCTACTGCTGTGTTTCTTAATCCCATTAATTAGGAGATTTCAGCCCGTTTGTTTACATTAGACCCTGATCTCTGTTCTAAGTATAAAGTAACCTTAATAACTCACTTACTATGTCATTTCAAAGGAGGTACTCTGAGTAAAAATAACCTGGATCTTACAGTTTTTTTACAAATAATAGTTTGGTTCTCTGTTTGACAAGTAAATAATAAGGTAACTGCAAATGTTTGTAGAAGAGGCTGGTGTTCTCTCTGCTTGCTGCTAGCAGACACAAGTAGGGGATTCAGCACTGCTTGAGAGTCTTTCCCTTTATATTCCACCCAGAATGGGAACAGGCAGAACAGTGGGTTACTTCAGAAAGCCTTTAGAATTACCTGGCTTAAGAGGTAAAACTTGATTCTCCATGGATGATTACATGCTTTCGATCTTAAGATTTCAGGATGTAGTTTAGATCCACTCAGATTCTTCTGAGGAAGTGAAAAGAGACTGCCAGAAAACTTACAAGGGGTATTTTGGGCTTATTACACTTTTTAGCTCTCAGTAATGTCAAATAACGGGGTGAGGTTATTTGGATTTCTCATCTCTCTCTGTCTTGGCTTGCAGCTTTTTTACTTGCAGTAGTAGTTCCTGGCTGTGACGGTAGATTTAATTTTCTCACTAGTAAATATAAATACAATGGTGGGCAGCTCAAGAAACTTTCCTGCCTCAGGATAAGATGTCTGTGTTGAAGGGATTGTACCTTTTTCAAGCGAATATAATCGAATGACATGCAGTCACAGATAATATGATTTTTAGTAATATCACAACTGTTAGAAAACAAATGGTCAAGAGAATTGTTAAGTGATGTCAGTGTCAGTAATATCAAATGCAGATAAAACTTTTCAGCACCTGAGGCTGCGTTGTGGCACTGCTACAGGGAGTAGGTACTTTAAGCAGCTGAGCCCAAAAAACTTCAGGACAGTGAAAGCTGATCAAGGGATTTTCAGCACTTATAGTCTGCTTTTTGCCTTGGCTAGCACTTTCCAGTGTTAGTAATAAGAAGACAAGTGATGGGCAGCTACCAGGAATGTGTTTGTGGTGAAGGGGAAGACAGGAACCTCTAAAGAAAGGTTGGAAGCAAAGGCATCCAGTGACACTGAATAACCTGCATGGAAGTTGGTGAGAGAGACTCTGGCCCCAGATGCTGCAATTATTAGTGCAGTCTAGGGGTACAAATAAAGCAATACTTGTGGCTTACTACATCTTCATTCTTTACTTACCTTAAAGCAGATTGAAAGCAAGAAAAAGGGGTACAGGAAGATGCTGTTCTGAAATAAATACCTTTGGAAGACTCTTTTGCAGTCTCTATTAGAGTGAGAGACTTATCCCACGTCTACAAGAACAAACAGATCAGACTGGGGTAAGACCCACTACCCAAATGCAGACACAGCTATTGTGCCATCCTTCTGTGGGAACTCTGAGGCTGTGAAAATCCCAGTCTGAAATAAAGTATTTCTCTCTTAATTTGAGACCATGACAACCTAGAAAGGAGAAGTTTAGTAAATCAAAGTTTTTATAATGCCTGCTGCATTCCTGGTTGGTTCTCTGTCGTAAATTTCAGTGGTTCTGAGAATACCTAAAATAAAATATAAAATACCTAAAAAATAAAATACCTAAAAAAAAAAAATGCTGAAAATACACAGGTTCTCCATATGTTTCTACAGCAGGTGCAGCATGGGCAATGACCTTGTGAAACTTCTTGCTCTGTGCTGTTCCTGTGTACTACAGAGGATCTCCTCTTTACATATGAAAGAGCACACGTATCACTCTCCCATTGTATTCAGCCAAAGATGCTGCTGGGTGCTGACATCCCTGCTGTGAATAGACTTCTCTCTGGCAACCATTGATAGCTGTAATGCTGTACTCAATGAAGAGTACTAGGCATGTCAGTTTTTGAATGTTCTACTTGGCTGGGTATTTGTAATCACAGGGAGCAGACAAGCACAGGCAGTGAAAATTGCTCTGGGCTTTACTCTTGCTCTGCTGCACTGTGTCCCTGGACTTAAGAATTGTATGAAGATGAGCTGTGGTGATCAAGTTGTAGCTTCTGTATGGGACAAGTCTGCTTCAGCACACCTCCCTGCTTTTTGTCCCAGGCACCAATGGCAAATCTGAGGTACAGGGTATTAATCCCTCATTCCTTCTGCTGCTTTGCTCCTCTTCCTTTTTTCGTTCTCCATTCTATGACCAGCAGTTTATGCTCATTTAGTTTCAGATTTGGAATCTTTCAGAGCACTTTCACTTCCCTTCTTGATCTCCCCATGTGCCACGAGTTTGTAGGTTTTCTCACCCTTCAAAGAAAACAGCCAAGAGACCTTTCCATTCTTATGGGGTTTGTTTAATTGAGCATGGAAGACAGTGAAAATAATCTGCAGGGAAGTCTTCTCATTCTTTACAGAAGTATGCAGAAAAGACCACTCATTCTTTATATAAACTCTAATATCTTCATCTGAAAATTGTTCCAGACACTGAGTGGAAAAAGTAATCTAATCCTGGTGATTCATCAGTGACAAGAAATGCCCCTGTCATAAACTACCTTCCCTTGGCTTCAGCTGAGCAGTGGGTTGAAATGGTGTTTTTCAGACAATGTGTGCCATTGCTGTAGAAACTGATGTGTGGAACCAGAGTATGCTCTGCTGGGTTCTACACTAGGCCTGGGGGGAAACACCAATGTGCCTCAGAAAGAGGCATCAAATGAAGACTGGAAGATGTTAGTTAGGGATCATGAGTCAGAATTCTGACTTAAATTTCTTTACATTTTTTTTTTTAAATTAGGTGGTTGAATAACGTTGTTTTTAGACTTTTAAGGTTCTTTAATACCATTGAAATGTCCAGATTCTTTAGAAGTACTTTCTTTTGGTTTTGATGCCAGATGCTCTTAATAAACACTGCTTAAAACCATCATCTAGGCCTCAGCACATAGCACTGCTTTAAACTACCATTGATACTACAAATCATTATTTAAAATATCTTTGGCCAGACTATAGTAACAGAACATTTGGTACATTGACTTCTACATACTTTGAAGATGTATAATATCTAGTTGCTTGTTGTAGATGCAGAAATCTCTAAATTACTTAGACTCAGCAATCTATTTTAAAGCCTTACAAAAATATTTGCATTGAGAGAATTTGACTCAGTAATATTCATCTGAAACAGAGGGGAGTATTTGACTCAACAAACGCAAAGCTTTCCAAAATTTAGCAGTTAACAAGGGCTAGGATTTCAGCAGAATTAAAAAAAAAAAATAAAAATTAAACTCTTGAGTGAAATACTCTGATGAGGGAGGTAGAGGGGAATTGTCTTTTAATCCCTGATCTTGCAAAAGCTTCTGCTGAGCTTCAGGCAATAGTGTTTCCATGTAAATTTATGTAGGAATTTAGTGTATAATGTCAGTTAGTATTTAATAAATTAAAATACTGTGGCCTATAATACCTTTTTGGCTGTGAGAATAAATTTGTTCTGTATTCTCTAAATCTTGATTTATGTTATTTTTATTAAATTTTATCAGCTTTTAAAAATAATAATGATTTTCAAAGTTGAGCTTATATAAACTGAATAAGAAATACTTTTGGCAGGGCATGAAAAGTAAATCTTAGTACAAATAATGTAAAAAGGAAGAATACACACCAACTAAATAATTGATAGTATGATTGTGAAACCTCTCTTGTTCCACAGAAGTAATCCTATAGTTTTAGAATGCTCTCTAGTAGAAGTAATAGAATTCAAGTAATTCTAAACTTTGTAATCTTGCCCTCAAGGATCATGTTTTCAGTATTATTTACTAGAAGCATGTACCGTGGGAAGATATTTGTGAAGTCTATGACAAGGTAACAGCTGAAGCTAAAAGGTCAACAAATTCCTCAGTTTAGTATGGATGATGCCTGCAACTGCAGACAGGGTAATTTTCTCAGAGTGTACAAAGGCAGTTTAGACAACTGTTCTCTTTCCAGCTTGAAGGTTTGTATTTTACAGAGCAGTTCCATATAGAACCAACAAAAATATAATGAAAACTAATAGAGTTGACTTTGGAAATGCTGACTAAGATAAATCTCAGGGCTTTTGGGTATATATAATTTTAACTTTGCTTCTCACTCTAAGCTTTTTCTGCATTAGAATTGCTAAATAGATAGATAGGTAGGAAACAAGCATTGTTCCTGATAGACTGTGAGCCATGGATGTCTTGAATGACTGTTCATGGTGATAAAAGTTTACAGCAATGTGAAGTACTGAAGTAAAATTATTTTACTGTGTGACATTTTTGCTAGAGGTAAAAGAAACACCATTCACATAGGTTGTAAAACGGGTAGTTGTTTTCTAATGGAAAATGGTTAGTCCTGATTTTTTGCACCTACTTGCACTAACCTGTTTCCTCGGTGTTTTTCAGTAGAATTTTTATTACAAGCAATTAAAATTTGCTAAGTTTGTCATCTCAACATTCTTTGCTTGTAGGAATTCTGAGAGACACTGATTATTTTCCTGACAGTACTCACAACTTAAAGTTATTATTTATGTCAAGTCTGCAGATAATTTTTCTTCTTTATTTACCTGACAGTTTGTTTCAAGTCCTTACAATGTAAAATTGAGCCTTGCCCAGACAGTACTTACTGTAAGATGAATCAAAGTCTTGAAGTTTTCCTGGAGCTAGGGTAATTTTAGTGGTCTGAATGCTGTCTTATTCTTTCTCAGTGCAAAATTAAAGCTGCCCATCTGTGTACATAAAACACTCAGATCTGCATTGGACCTCAAGTGTATTCTGATTAGAAATTTGATACATACTATACTAAAGTATCTTTCTATGTACTGAGCATTATACTTTCTGTTTCAGTGACCGCTTCTGACTGAATATTCATTTATTGTCACTCATAAATAATGGAAACTCATTCTTTGCAAGCATGGCTGAGCTTAAATGTTATTGATATGCAAATATCTATGTAATATGTTATGCGCAGTTTATCCATCCATCCATCCATCCAGATTTTTCTGTTAAACATAGTACTTGGAAACATATTTTTAAGAAAAGTAATGTTTAAATGTGTAATTACACAAGTATTTTTTGTATCTTTTGTACAGAAATTTTGTGATACACATATATTATGTAATATATAGTATATTGTTATACTATAATAACACAGTGTATAATAGATAATATATATAATATATATTGTAATAATATTATATATAATAGTCACTACAGATTAAAAAACAAACAAACAAACAAACCAAACTCGCTGAAAGAACTAATTCCATTAAAGATCAATGTTGTGAGGTTTTTCTTTTAAACAGAACACAACTCTATTCTTTTGTCTTGTTCAACAGTTGCCCAGATCCTTATGACAGAAATATGCTCCATCCAGCATCCATGTTCTTGGTTCTGTTCAGCAGTGTACAACATAAGCCTCTGCATAACATAGCATCTGTTTCCAGTTTCTTGTTCCAGAGCCTCTTAAAAAAAGTGTCTTTCTCAGTATCAAGACCTGGTGACTTCACTGGAAATTAAAATCATATTTTATGATACATAACTGGACTCTTAAGAAAAATAAACCATGTTGCTTTAAGTTGCTTACCCTAGCAGAAATATTATGTAGAAACAAATAAAAATAAAGAACTTGCTTTACAAAGGTTACAATGGCATTAAAATGTGCCACAGTGACTCTCCACAACAAGAAGACGTGAAAGACTCATGGAATAAGAGAAGCAATGAAAAGAATCTCAAGTAAATATGCAAATGTTTAAGAACATTTTTTGGTTTTTAAGATGTCGGAAGATGGTTTATGAGTTGACAGAAAGCATCCAGCCCTTCACCCTTCCTGCCAATTTGTGTTTCTTACTAAAGAGAACCAAGAGAGCAAAGAAAGTGGAAATAGAACCATTGGCCTTTAAGCTAATTTTTGGTTGCTTGGAAACGATAACACTTGTGGCAATATGATTGTTTTTGTCTTAAAATAAGTTGCTTGTTTCTCCTATTGAAAGAAGCTGGTAATCTCTGCCTAGAAAATAACTAGAAGAATAATATGAAAGTAGAATTAGATGAAGATGATAGTTACATTGTCTGACTCAATTACAGCTGAGATCTGTGCATGTCTTCATCTCATTTCTGTTGCTCACAAGATAATCACAGTGTTTGAAGGGCTGAGAAGCTTTGGCTGGATTGATCAGGTTGACTGGGATTGTTTTATATACTTCAGATTCACAATGTGCTTTTAATTGTTCTTTTATTTTTTCCGCAGGGATGCCCTCTGCTTCCTTATTAGTTTATTTGCTTTTAGCATCGCTCATTCATTTCATGTCTGGGGAAACAGAAGTGAAGTTCAGTGGGCAAACAGAATTCATAGTGAATGAAACAAGTACAACAGTTATACGTCTTGTCATTGAGAGGACAGGGAAGCCTGCCAATGTCACAGCAATTGTGTCGGTAAGAAACAATGCCAGCTATATTCTCAGTAAATATCAATATCTTTCTGAAGTTTTGAGTGTTGCCTACATTTTTACCAAGCCACTGAAAAGGTGGGTGGTATTTCACTGGGGCAATGCTTCACTTTGAAGTAGCAACACTCAAGCTTCTGTAACTGAGTACATTTCTGCTTGATGCATCAATGGTTTCAAAATAATGTCATTTTTATCTCCTCTGCTCAGGTGGAAGTCCACACTGATGTGCTTGTGTGACTTTGACTGTGGGTGTGAATTCGTATGGAAAATGTGTATATATAGCAATTTTTCCTTTTCCAGATTACTTTAGAACCTGCAATTTAATAGCTTCTCCATTATTTGGGTCAGTTTCCATGTGAATTTTAAAAATTACATTTTACAATTAATTGGGAGACCAGAGTTAGTGTTTTACAATATTTTGAACAGCTCTCTTAGGCAGATCTTCATAGACTGTTTTTGTCAGAGCTTTTGGTAAAGCTATGGTAGGCTCAAGTAAATAAAAAATAGTTGCCAGTATGTCCAGTGACAGGTGAGAGCCACAAGATTACCTTCCATACTTTTTTTTTTTCTTCACTGGACTTTCAGTTTCACTGTTCTCACATGAGTAGCAGCCTTTTTCACAATGTTTCCTACAACTCTTTAGTACCTATAGAGACAATAGTCTCAGCTGTGGTGGCAGTGCTGGTTCAATTCCTTATTTCAATTTAATTTCAGTTTCCAGGTGTAAGCTTAACCTTACTGCCTTTGTAATCTCACCTCTAACCACCAGAATCAGGGGGATTTTATTTTGTTTCCTGAAATGAAAGCAGGGCTGATCAGTACAAAATCTCTCATGCCAGCTGTGGCAATCAAGACAGTAACCTATGTTAAATGCCATGGCTCCTTGTAGGCCCCTGAGTGATACAGGAAAGCAGGAGGCAGTTACATCTTAAGGTAATTCAAGTAAAGTGTATGAAATATACAGAGCAGTGGTAGGTACAGCTTTTCCATTCAAAAGCTTGCCATATGGTGCATTGTGCAAGAGGTACACAGCTTCATGGAAGAAAGTCGTAAGTGGTTCTGAATAAAGTGCCTTGTTTGGTTGGTTTGGGTTTTTTGTTGTGTCTTTGTTTTTTGTTTGGTTGTTTGTTTGTGTTTTTTTTGTTGCTGTTGGTTTGTTTTGTTGTTGTTGTACTTTTTTTTCCTCCTGGTTACTCAGCATGGAGGGAAGAATCTTTTATTCATACCTTATGTCCAGAAATTAACAGGGGAAATCGTGCAAATAAGTATGTGCAAAGAAGAGCATGTGAAGTCTGTTAAATGACTCCACACTAATATTATAGATGAAGAGGCAGGGGAAGAGGGAGGTGGCATTTAATTGTATATTTATTGCAGATTGATGGAGAAGACACAGGAGACTTTTTTGACACGTATGCAGCTGCATTTATACCTGATACAGAAACAAACCGAACAGTTTATATCTCTGTCTGTGATGATGACCTTCCAGAGGCTGATGAAACATTCACATTTCACTTGACACTAGCAGTAAGTCTCAGTTGTTCAGTTTATGTCTACATCACAGGGGGTGATCTGATCTACATGAGGGGTATTCCAAGATTTTTAGTGTAATCATATTGCTTAGAATTTGGAGATCAGTCAGGATGGTGCTTACTGCTCTTTATAAGGTTTTTGCCATTCCCATGGGTGTCTCTAAGTGATGTTACTGTGCAGTACAAAGTCTGAAACTTCAGCACTACATTCAGTTCTGGACATCTGAAGGATCACTAGATGGTTAGATTTTAACCATTCCTTTTTTGATGCATAGACCATACCTGGAAGAGAGGGTGGAACTAGGAAAAGAGAGGAAATTAATTCCAGTCCTCCAGAAGCAGAGAACAAATGAGATTTACTTAAAAAAAAAAACAAAACAGTTTTTAAAATACTTATCAGTAAGTCACTTCATATTGTTCTGTCTCACAGGAGTCATGCTGAAAGAGGGGTGTTCACATTCCTGTTTTTTTAGCTAACAGTCCATGACTGTCAGTTCAGTAAAAATAAATTTTATGTTTTATTGCCAGTTCCTACATATCTCAAGGGATGTTTGCAGCGAGTATAAAAATGCATATTTTCCCTCCCTTCTCCCTTTGATTTGTAAATGTAAAAGTTAATTTTTACAGCACTGTAAAGATTTATTTCCTTTAGTTGGTATATCAGTTTAATAGCTTCAAAGTGTCAGTTTTATACAAATGTTTGGGGAAAAAGAGCAACTTTGGAGTTTCTGGCAGAGCTAGATGCTTCAAACTTCGCAGTGTCCTCTTCCTATGATATAATTAATAAATAATTATTACCAAACTATAGTTAATAATTTACAAAGTTTGTTTCAAGTACTTTTTTTTTTAACTGTACAAAGAGTATTGCCCTAGGAATTAAGAATTATTTTGATGCTTTCTACTGCTTTAAATAATTTCCATTGCAATACATAATAAAAAGACCTACAATTTGGCACAGGTGTCATAGGCATAAAGGTTACTCTTAAAACATAGTAAAATAAAAATGTGTGGTTTTTTGCCCATCACCATATTTAATATCTTATTTTGTTCTATTCATTTTAGAAACCCTCTGCAACAGTAAAGCTTGGCTCACCCACATCTGTCACTGTAACAATCTTATCAAATGACAATGCCTTTGGAATAATTTCTTTTAACATGGTATGGCTTTTTATATCTTATATTTGAAAATTTTAGAAAGCATAGAGGTGAAATTTTCAAAGTTAGTTGTCCAACAGAATCCCTTGAAAACTGGTTCTGAGTTACATGTCTAGGGGTAATTCATACATGTATATGTGTAATTCAAATATTCATATATTTAATTCATACACAGCTTTTCATACTTCTATATGCTTTCAGGTGTTGAAATGTAGCCTGAGCCCCTCATGCTTGGATGAATAGCTATGTTACTCATCTTTAATATTAAACTTCTAAAAGCTTATTCAGTCTCATTGCCCCTCATATATAAGATGTTCATAAGCAGTGGAAGTGAGGGGTAATACCATAGGAAAGTTAAAGATGGGAATCTTGAAAATATATACATTTTCCCATCTTGAGCAATTTTATACTTAACTGAAGCTGAGATAACAGTTTCATGATATATGAAGTGCAGAACACCTTCTGTGATAAGACTCTGGTGTGTCTCCTGTGACGTGGAGAGTATTTGCAGTACACAGAGGTTGTGTGACTGAAAAGAGAAGCTGTATTGCCAGCATTATGTCCACATAATTTCTTCAAGGACTTCCCTAAAAAAACACGAGAAATTTTTAGCACCACAGTCCTGATGTGGTAGCACAGACATGATGCTCCCTGAATTGGTGTAATTCTTAGAAATATTTCAGCTACAATAACTTCATAGACAGAGGCCATTTACAACTACTTATCTAATAAATTAATTTTTAATGGAGGAAACCTATTTTCAACAGTGTTAGAAGCACCTATAAATGCCAGTATTAAAATGCCAGTGCTTTGTGTAGAGTGACCATGTTAATTCACAAAACAACCCCCACACAGCTGGCATAATTTATGATAATTTTTCTATCTGAAATCTTTCACACTTTTTATTAGCTGAACTAATTGGTTGCTAGGAAATGTGTGCCATCAGTGGACTGGTTTGCAGATTGGATTAACTTGTCTGTGGGAGTTTGGTATTTCTATGGTAACAGTTTCTTCCTTCTGCTGTGATATTTGATCTGTGCCTCATTGCCTGTCCCTTTTCTTCCTCATTAGTCTGCCTTAATCACAGTGAATGAGCCCAGGGGCAGAAATGAATCTGTGCCTCTCACTCTAATTAGGGAGAGGGGAACCTACGGGACGGTCACCGTAACTTTTGAGGTGAGTTTACCAAAAAAAAGCTTCATACCTTGGTCTGTTGGATGAAACTGTGAGTCCACAATTTTATAAAAGTGTTTATGAAAGTGAAAGAATGGAAAAAATACCTATATCTACATTGGCTATATCCGTTTCATAAAATGGAAAGATATTACATGTCCATGGAAAATACTGCCTAATTTGAGGAAAACTTAGGAGTAATTAGAGAAAACTGAGTATTTTCTGTCATTTAGGGAGATATTTGAGGCAGCTTTATTTGGTATTATTAAGAAAGTAATGTGTCTTAAGCATGTAAAAATTATGTTATTTGATGTTCTTCAAATTTTATCTACACTTTACAAATAATCATCCAAATGAGTCTTTAATACCTATGCCAGCTTTTAATATGTAAGTATTTAAGGGGTCAGTATTTAGTGAAATTCTGCACCTGTATGAGTGCAGTTTGAGTCCTCAGAAATTGCACTGCTCATGTTGAATATTTAGACTGTTATTTATGTACTTGATTTGAATGTGATACATTTATTGCCTTTATTGTTGTGGGTTTTTTATTTGTTTTATTTTTCATAACTATCACAGATTCTGTTACATACTTTAAAATTATATACAGAGTCTTTCATATGGGTAGCCCTTTGCCAGTTATCTAGTCTTATGTGTCATCAAGAGTTTAATCCAGACCTGTCAAAATCTGAAAAGATTTGTACTAGGTTTTATTGCATAACAAATATAGCATGTATAAGGCTCAGAATGAGATTCTCTGTGTAATTTATTACAGGTCTATCTGTTTTAAGGTCCAGTAAGTTTTATTATCTGCATAATTAATCACATTCATCTCTCAGTGTAGACTAAATATATTTGTTGAAAAATAGATTTTCTAAAAATAAACAATCACCTTTTTGCCTCTGTTTTCCTAGTTTTTTAAGTTTCACTATAAAATGTAATGTCTTTAGTAACACAATTCAAGACAAAGGTTTTTTTGTTTTTTTTTTTGTCTTGGAACTTATTATAAAATACTAGTGATTTAAACTGAATTAGAATGAATGTACTGTCTGTTATGTCTAAGAGTAAATTAAACACCAATGCCTACACATGGGCCTTTATGGAACTAGTTTTACTTCCTTCCTTTCTGGCAACATAATTTATTCAAAGTGGTTACTCTGACTTTGTCTGAAAAATAGGAGCAGATTTCCATAACTGAAACTGTGTGCCCATGTGCAGGAGACAACTGAATTTATTTGTTTTGCATGACACACACTGTATATTGATTATTGTACTAGATTTGTACTCCTGCTTTATGTATTTCTTATCAAAAAAATCAATTCTTTGCAGATAGAAGATGGACCAAACCCATCTGAAGAAGACTTTAGTCCAGCCAGGGGAAATATTACATTTACCCCTGGGAGATCAGTGGTGATTTATAATTTGACAGTGCTTGATGATCAGGTAAGAACAAGATGACTTCATTTTTTGTTGTAGTTATGTAGAAGGATATCTGCTGTTCTGGAGACACTTATAGTAGCAACTTAAAAAAATGCTTCTTTTAAATACAGTTAAAAGTGCCTCTGCCTAATAATGTTAAATTTTGTCTCTAATAGCTTTCATTTTCCTCCTTCTAATGCTACCTCTGTAATTGTCATCAGTGAATTGAATGCTTTTTAATTTCTGAAGATATCCGGGTTGTTTTCACTGAACCTGTTGGGTGCTACTGCTGTAAATGTAACCAAAAAAATCTAGAACTCATTACACTTCTTTTTCAGATTTAATACTGAGGTCCTTGTATGGCCAGGGATGATGTTCTTCAGCTAGACTGAGGTTCATCTGTTAGTCTGTCCTTTCTATATTTAACTTTCCTGTATTTATTTTTTTTAATATGCTCTTCTTTTCACTGCCTGCCTTCCAAATTCAGGTTGTGCTAGTGTAATGAACTCCTTTTTGCCTGTGTTAATGTTTTGGGCAAAAAGAACCTAATCCTGAAATTGTAACAGGATGCATTTTTGATGCATCCTCAGAGCTGCACCAGTGCTGCTCCTCTGTGTTCATTTAACAATGCATAAGAACCCAGTATACAGTCAACTTGATTGTCTCTCATTCATGTCTATAGCAGAAATGTTATGTTTGCAACTAAAGAAAAAAACTAACACTTTAAATATGCATTTTGTTATATATGGATATATAACAGAGAAACTATAGACCGAAAAAAAATTGTGTTTCTATATGGATATGTTCTCATGGAGAAACATATTTTTAAAAATTCTTAAAAACTCAATAATAGAACCCTAAAATAAACAGGCAGTCCTGTGAAGAGCATAAAGACAACATAGAGTTGATAATTGAAATTTGCCAACTTTATATTGGTCTCTTAAAAAAATAGCATATGCTGTAAGCCTTTCTTTCTAAACAAAAAGAGTATAAAAATATATTCTTCTACTTTTCAATTTGTGATTTTAATTTTTTCTTTTATTTTTTCTTTTCTTTTCAATTTATAATGAGGATGAAAGGGTAAATAGGGGAACCCAAAAAAATAAAAATGTTATGGAGTTAACCTAATGAGGAAGTTAGCAAGAAAAAATTAATATCAAAAAAAAAAAAAAAAAAAAAAAAAAAAAAAAAGCTTTTCCACATTTGTACTGATATTTTTAAAGACTGTACCAAACTGGTGTGTAGAAATGTCTTCCAGAGCAGATGTATTATTTCTGTGACTTACACACAGAAATAAATAATTTGGCTTTTTAGGACAATGTGGTTGTGTTTTTTTTTTCCTCTGAGAAACACTCTGAAAGCTCTCTTTTTCAAAGTTGAATATGTGTGGGTCCACTCAGTGCAAGTCTTTCACAGGCATACATGAAAGGCTAATTTTGTATAAAAAAACCTTTATTGGTGATGATGGTGGTCGTGACAATGGAATTCACAAGAACCCAGTTACTCTCAGAACTTAGTTTGAGACTTTAGCGTCTAAAGCTAAGAACATTTCTGAATTGTGTAGCACTTTTTCTACAGAAATCAGGGAGCTGCAGATCTGATCTTCACAGTACTACATTTATAGTAATTTCATAGTCTACATTTCCTTTTTAGTGAGGAATAATGGAAACTTTGTTAAGAGAAAATGAAAGAGGCCTGGCAGCCCTGGAAATCTTTTATGCTGTTGTTTTTCATGTTTTACTATTTTTTTAATTGCCCAGTCATGATGCCATTAAAACTCCAGAATGTCCCATTTATATGAAATACTAAGATGCAAACTACAAAAAGACATTTTCACTGTCTCCTAAATGTGTATTTTTGTGGTGCAAGGTGATAAATTAGCTAGTTACTAAATAGAGTGTAAGTACCATCTATTCTAGTAAGGCAAACTAAATGTGTTGTATCTCAGCATAGGAGAGAGATGACTGAGAGTTTCCAGATCTCACAATGACAAAAAAAAACCTGCATCAGTCAACAATATTATGCAAGTTTAAGCTCCACAAGCCAAACAAGGGACAGAATTGGCATCAGCTATAAAGGCATCTGCATGCCCAATCTCTTAGCCCTAGAAAAATATCTGAGGGTGGCCAATTAGCAAATGACTGTGAAAGAGAAGAAATATTGGACAGCAGGGTTTTCAGACCCTTTTTAGCTTGGCAAACAAAAGTTTCTGAAGAGAATTTTTCAACTTTTTAACAGAGTATTACCATCAGCAAAAGATAAATAATTTTGTCCAGGAATTCCTCTCAGAAATAAATAATACTAGCTTACAGTAGTCCACAACAAGGATAGGAAGCAGAGGTCTTAAATGATTTTAAAATATTTACTTTTTACCTCTATGTGTTAACAAAATAACCATATTTTTCAGCGTAATGGGTTTATCACATCAAGATTTGAGAAATAAAATGTAGTATTATAAAGCAAAAGTTCTGTGATTTGCAGTTTATAACCATTCCTTATTGTCTGCTGCATCAGTTACTGCAAAATAGGATAGCTAAAACTATGGTGTAATTATAAACAGTCAGCCTGTAAAAATGTCTTAGCCTAATTAATTGCTAAGAACCAGAAAACACATTCCCAGTTCTGTGACAGAAATCTTCCCTGGGGATGTGTCTGACTTTCAGAAATGTTCCTTTGCCAGTTATATAGGAATGGATGGGCTCAGGTAGGTTTGTCTACAAGTTGTTCCTGTATTACTTCAGGTATTCATGGAGGTTATTCAGCATCAACATTAGAAAATTAAGATGTAACTCTAAATAAATGGGGAAATGTTTGTTTCCAAATAGAGGTGGCTTCCAGAAGTAGAGTTTTGATCTTCTCAGTCTCAAGTTGGAAAAGTCCAGACATCTTTTTCTGATTCTTACCTAGTTTTTGTTTTACATTTTCTTGGCTTTCCTCCTCTTTTCAGATTTCCAGAGCACAGAATTATGTTTTAGAAAATGTAAAAATTAAATTCTGAGAAACGATTTTTTCTGAGCAAGTTAAAAGGACTTCTGTTTGTTTTAGTATGAAATGAACAGTCAAGTTTTTATTATTTCCCTTTTCTGCAGAATACATAAAACCTGTTTCTCAGTAAGAGTATTCTACAAGTATTTGAAATATGACTTACACTCAATTGCTAACATTTTTTTTTTCCAGGTACCTGAAAATGATGAATTGTTTGTTGTTCATCTGAGAAGCGTGGAGGGAGGGGCTGAAATCAACCACACAAAAAATTCTGTTCAGATTAATATTAAGAAAAATGACAGTCCTGTACGTTTTGTTCAGAGCGTTTATATGGTGCCTGAGGAAGCTGATGTGATAACAATTCCAGTGGTGCGTGGTAAGGATGTCAGTGGAAAATTAATTGGACCTGATGAACATGAAGTCTCTGTCACTTACGCCATCATAACCGGGGATACAACAGCACATGCACAGCTTAACGTAGACTTCCTAGATCTACAGCCAAATACAACTATTGTTTTCCCACCTCTAGTTCATGAAGTGTATTTGAAATTTAAGATCCTTGATGATGCCATACCAGAAATTGCTGAGACCTTTCAGCTTATGCTTCTTAAGGACACTTTGCAGGGAGATGCTGTTTTGGTTAATCCTTCTGTTGTTCATGTCACCATCCAACCGAATGATAAACCCTATGGAGTGCTATCAATCAACAGTAACCTGTTTGCTCAGGCTGTTATCATTGATGAAGACCAAATTTCAAGGTACTACAGACCTTCAAATCTAGAATCTAGTCAGTCTCAGGATTTCACTGAAACTAGTTATAAAATCACTATGGAAAATGTAACCTAGTATTCAATTAGTGTGTTGTTAGTATTACCAGCTGCCTCTACAAAGATCTCAAGAAAGTGGGAATGTCTAATTCTACAAGAAATATCTTAATATTTATGAACTGTATGTGAAAACTGTGAACATTTAGTCACATTACCAGAATACTGAGAAAACTCTAATCTGAAAGCATGATTAATGCAGTTATGATGTTGCTATACAATGATTTATGGAAGTAGGAAACAAATTTCTGTCTTCCTTACCCGGTAAATCTTTGTATATATTACATACAAAATCAATCTCTGTGTAAAAAAGAAAAGAAAAAAAAAAAGTGTTGAGTGAATCCCATTAAATACGTACTTTAAATTTAAGAATAAGTTAAATATATGCAGTTTTACACAGAGATTAAAATCAAAGTTCCATACAAATTTTACAGGCAGGACAGATACACAATGCTGGCAGTCTTAATAAAAATGTCCACTGATAGTTACAGATGGTAGTTCATTCCCAGAAAAACAGGTAATGCATTCAAATTATCTAAGAATATGGAAAGAATATTTTATAGTATGTGGAGCCCAGCACTTCAGCAAAGTGCTGTACACAGCAAAGAGGTAAATCTTGCTTTTTAAATTTTGTAAGTCATGACTCTGAGACTTTTTATTGTAATCATAGGCATCTGTGAGATGCCAGAAACATGACATTTCTAGCTTATAAATATCAGTAAATTGAAATTTAATTATAGGGAAAATTGTTCATTCATAATCATTATTTAAATACTCATGCCTGACAACTGTATTTTGATGTAGTTTATAAAATGGCATAGGAATTTAACAGAAAATTAAAAAAAAAATTTGACACATGTTTCTTGAAATAAATGTAAACCTTGGGATCTTTCTTGCTGTAAAAAAGAGTAATTTCTAACAAATATCTTTGGAGTCATTACAGAGATCTCATGAATAAGCACTTCAAGGAAAGTCTTCCTTTGTGTGTTATGATTTCAAAAACCTTAAGCCCTGAGTCAAATGTCAATTGCACCAGCTGAGGTTCATTTCACTGAAGTCAGTGTAAATCTTTCAGGGAACTGAAAGAAGCAAGCTAGTGTCAATTATCATTTCATATTGCGTGGTTTTATTTTCATTCAAAACTGTAGGTTTGAAGGGATCACGATTGTGAGGAATGGTGGGACACATGGAAATGTTTCTGTTACCTGGGTTGTCATCCGAAATAGCAGTGATCCCTCACCTGTGACTGAAGACCTCACTCCAGAGACTGGAGAGGTTTGTTTTGATCAAGGGCAGATGCTGGTAACACTTCCTCTGAACATTATTAATGATGATACACCAGAGGAGGCAGAGCCTTATCTTCTGAAGCTCTTGGCTGATACAATACAGGGAGGTGCAGAAGTCAGTGAACCATCTGAGGTAAGTTTGCTTTTAGTGCTCTTTTTGGTGAAGATAATAATAGACAGTAATTAGGGGCTTTAGGAGTTTTGATAACGAGGAGTAATTGGCTAAACTGGCTAAATGTTTTGGTCTTGAATATAAATAAAACAAATTAGTCCGTAATATAATAGTCCATATATAGTCTTGGTCTATAAAGCCATATCCAAAGTATTTGGCTTAGCATAGTATACAAAGCAAGACCTTGTACAGTAGCTTTCAGCTTAGGTTATTCACAACATACACAGCATTGCATAAATGCTGTTGTGAGTGACTGCTTGCTAAGGGAAGGCAGGAAAGTTATTTTCACTTGCTTTTCTGCTGCCTTAATGATCATTGGAATGCTTTACAGAGACTAACAGAATAAAGAGGAGAGGCTGGTGATTAAGACTGTAACCTCTGAACTTTTAAATACAGGATGGCTTAGCATTGCTGACAGTTTTGTTACCCAAGTCCCTTAACTACTTTGTTTTTTCTTAAAAATGGTTGGAATAAACTTGGTGAAAAAAATGACATCTTTTTTTTCAGTCTGAAACATTTTTCAATTATTCACTTTGGCTGCTAAGCCAAAAAAAATCAGTTATTCAGAGCTCATTCTGGCACATGGATGATGCATAGTGGGAAAGCTGCCCATGTCAGTGTTGTGCTGCTTGTGTACAAAGAATACTTTGGGACTGTCAATCTTATTTCTTTCCTGAGTGCCAATTCACAAGGGAGAAAGGTGTATGGTGACAGTCAGGACATGCTTCCATGAAAGCATGAGAACTGTGGTAGCTGTAGCATAGTGTAAGTGATGGTTTTGGTTTTTTTTTGTTTTGCAGCTTCTGTTTTACATTCAGGACAGTGATGATGTTTATGGCCTCATAAAATTTTATCCTTTGGAGAATCAGAAGATTGAAAGTAAACCAACAGGACGCTTTTTATCCTTGAGTTTTTCAAGGGAGGGAGGAGCAGTTGGAGATGTGCAGTTGGTTTATACTGCACTGTATATTCCAGCTGGACCTCTGGATCCTGAGAGAGCGAAAGATGGCATTCTAAATATGTCTAGTAGAAGCATTCTCCTCTTTCCAGAAGGACAAACAGAAGATATTTTAAATATACCAATAAGAAATGATGCATTTCTTCAAAATGGTGCTCATTTCCTTGTACAGGTATCTCAGTTTGGAGTGACTTGTTTTGTTTGTTTGTTTGGGTCTTTTGTGGGTTTTTTGTTTGTTTGTTTGTTTGTTTTATCTTGTGTAATTAAAAAAAAAAACAACTTATAAGCTGAGAAAGCTTTATTTTTTAGTGACAGCTACCAGAAACGTGCCATCAACAGAAGCACGTAATCTTAAAAAATTAGAATGCTGTAACAGGATTCAGGTGTTAATCATGGAATTTAACAAAAAGAGATCAATGTTGCAGGTATTAGTTACCCCTAAAAGTGAATTACAGAAGCATGACAAATTTTAGAAATTACAAACAAGTAAAATATAAATGAAAAATAATCAAATCTATTTAGTTTATGCATTAATTTGCTGGGAGAACCTAAAAAGCTTTTTTTCCAGTTTTCATGGAAAAACCTAGGGGTTTTTCCAATTTCTCTTGTTTTGTGTCTGAGTTTGTAAGAAGGGTACCTCTGTCATTGCTAATTAAAACTATCTATAAAATCCAGTAAAACTGTGGTTTTGGCAGAGAAATGGATTTTCAGAAAAAATATTGAAGGAAAGAATTTACACTTTCCAATTAAGGCTTTCAGTTTTTACTGGAGAAAACCAGGTTTGCTTATATAGGCTGAAGAAGTTGGAGTTGTTCAGCCTGGAGAAGAGGAGGCTCCCAGCGGAGCTCAGAGCAACCTCCCAATATCTGAAGGGGCTGCAAGAAAGCTGGGGGAGGGCTTTGGACACGGGGGGTAGGGAGAGGACAAGGGGGAATGGGTTAAAACTTTAAAAGGGGAAATTTAGATGAGACATTAGGAAGAAATTCTTCAATTTGAGGGTTCTGAGCCCCTGTGCCAGGTTTCCCAGGGAAGCTGTGGCTGCCCCATCCCTGGCAGTGTCTCAGCCCAGGCTGGATGGGGCTTGGAGCAACCTGGGATGGTGGGAGGTGTCTCTGACCATGCAGGGGGTTGGGACTAGATGATCTTTTAGGTCCTTCCAACCCAAACCATTCTATGATTCTGTATTTTAACAAGATATTATTCATCTGTATTGCTGTGGAAGATACTTTTCATTGTCATCAGTACTTGTGATGATTTTTTCTCATCTGGATTTAAGACTGCCCCATAATCCCTGCTTCCTGTGATTAGCTCTGACCATCTGCGAGGAATAAATAGCTCAGGTAGCTATCCAGAGATGACTTGGCACATCTAGAGCACAAATTACATAGGCATTATTTAATTCCTTTTAATCTTTTAATTAATCTTTTTTAGTTTTAAGTCAAATGTCTGTGGAGTTTTCAAAAATGTTGCAATTGAATCTATAGAATTAAAATTTGACATTCTTTGTCTTTTGTTTAATGTTTTAATTTCTTCTGTGACCCTGAAAGGATTTCTTCTCCCCACATTCTCTTACAAAAAAAAAAACAAAAACCAACAAACAAACCAAACCAAACCAAAACTAGTATACGTACTAGTATGCAATTTTTGGCATTCACAGATAGGAAATTGTGTCCTGGAATACTAGACTAGGTTAGTATGCTTTACAGCTGCATAAAACCTGAAAGATCTACAAGATAACTGAAATAGACAAGGTTCTTTTAAATGGTGCATTATCAATAATATTTCATTGTGCACTATGGACAAGACACACATATGATCAGTATTTCAGATTTCAGGCACTTTGCAGAACTTCAGATTCCAAGGAGGTGGAGGGGTGAGGGGGG